>JAJOZX010000225.1:1555000-1796001 GCA_023014485.1 Bathynomus jamesi
AGAGAGACAAGCTTGATCTTCGCGAAATGAGAAATGAGAAATCATCGCGCGAAACCTTTGTAAGGTTGTAAGGTAAGGTTATATTTATTGGTTTTCAAGTTTAGGTTAGGTTAGATTAATTTAGACTAAGTTAGGTTACTCTATACTAAATTTTCTACTTTTAGGGGGCACCCTTACCCTCTTATCTTATCCCCCTTCCCCTTTGTTCTCTCTTCCTTCAAGTCATATTTCATTCCAGCCGGTAGTTTAATTAAAAGAAATAAAATCCTGAAACTTTCCGACACCTCTCGTATTAATGTTGTAAAAATATTATAGTCCTTAAAGATTGCGATGCTCATGATTAAGTTGATTTGAACTTGAAAAAGTTTCCAGCAATGAAACTTTGTACATAACACCTGAAATTCATTAGAGAAGGAACAAACTTCCTAAAGACTCACGTCCTCGTTAACTAAACACTTTCATCTCATTAAACATAACTCGTTTTGATCGACCTGGTGAAATGTCTCCGGGTGTGAACATTTGAAAACATTAACATCCGGAACTCATGAGTGCAAGTGAGGGACTATAATCTCTATGACTGGATATTTAGCTGTAGGCCTTAATATTATCTTTCCAATATCCATTTGTTTAGCAGCCGATACTTTTACTCTTCTTACATACAGATAATGCGTCAATAATTCAGGTACCACAATTTTAGCTGTCTCATCAGTTCTCTTTCCTAAATTGAAACATACCTAAGGGTATGTACAAACGAGTTTAATTTTAACGGCCATACTATTCGGTAATGATTTTAAATGAAAAAAGAGTTAGTGTAAACGTGATAAAATAATTAATGGGAAATTTTAATTTTCTACTTTTTAAACTTTTATTTAGCTCTTTTTCTGCTTCAATAATTCTGAGTCTTGCTGATACGTTTTCCCACCTCCCCTCCCTACCTATGAGGCTATTATGACCTTGACGTTGTTCCCAAGTCCAGTCAATGATCAGTTGAATTATTTGTTTTATTATATAAGCCTATATGGTCTACATTAAGGTTTTATTGAGAACAACACTTTCCAAGTTATTTTATAATTTATTTCCAAGTTAGTTTATGTTGTATACAAGGTTTTGCATCCACTGAAGTTAGTGAAGTGAAGTACTAAAGATAGAAGCCTCTAATCTATTTCCTTAGCTCCTATAAGGCTATAACTTATGTATTAGAAGTTCATCATTATTCAATTAATCATTATTCTCAGTGATAATTATTGAAAAACTCCAAATATTTAAACCATCTCAAATCAGACTATTGTAAAAACCTTCACCTTTATTTACTATCGCATAGTGTTAATTGAATGCTAATTACTCATTGTACCTACTGCATAACTTTATAATTTTGTTATTAAAAGTTTACAGGTCGGTACGAAAGTAATGCCTCTTATTTTATTTTTCACTAAATATAATTCCAATTCCAATGAAAATTACAGGGAATATGCATACATACATGGCAAATATAAAGTTACTTTTCCACAAAGTCTCCGACAACTACAACGTACTTTTGCCAACGTTGAGCCAAGCGCTGTGTACCGGCGTTGTAAAACTCCTTGTCACAACATCGGAGCAGGGCCGGATTAACCATTAAGCAAAATAAGCCCGTGCTTAGGGCATCAAGGGAAGGGGGGCACCACAGAAATTTTCCATTGTAGGATTTACCATGGATTTATTATACTATTATAATCGCGGCTTATAGCCTATAAGCTGTTGAAAACTGAATTATATATATTCATATATAGTATTTATTTTTTTTCATTGTTTGAATTTGTAGTGAACAACAACCCTTTTGAGAGAATAAATATATTTCGTTGTAATCACACACTTTACGCTTTGCGTTATTATTTTGTTTATATCAAATCTTTGAGCGCCATATTAAAAATACATATAGATTAAATATTTTCGTGTGCTATAGGAAGTTATTCTGAACGTGTGATTTGTGCATATAATATTAAATATATATTTTACATAATCATTTGGTATTGTTTTACAGAAAGATTTAGGTTTATAGAATTGTAATATAAATTAATATTAAAATAAAAGAAACCATAAACTCTCTATATTGCTGTTGTATCAAGTGATGTTTATCACGGCCATTATAATAATAAGATATACTGACCTAAGTTAATTAGCGTTGAAGAAGTTTATCTGTTGCTCTCTCTTCTTCTCTAGGGTAAGTCTATGAAGTGTACTTTATTTGTATATATAACAATATTTTATCATACACGTATCTTTATTTTATAATTTATTTATCTATTGTCATAACAGTATAAAAGAATTTAGATTGTAATAACCAGAGTGAATAATTTGTAATGTATATATAACATCAAACGTAGTTAGGACAATTTAGGCCCTAAGCAAATGTTCATATTTCCTATAATTAAATATTGTGTTTTAAATAAATAAATAAATGTAAATATAAAATGTGGCTCGTTAATAGTGAAATGTTAATATTGATATTTTTATAGATTGCGTACTATTAATTCTAATGTTAAGTATTTTTATTTTATAGGTTTCGGTTCCTTCTTTCGGTTCCTTCTTTTGGTTCCTTCTTTCGATTTGATTTGTATTCAACATTTCGAGTTGATATTTCGGTTGAGTTATATTTTATTGCCACTTATATTTAAATTGCCACTTTGGTTGTGTACGGTTCCCATTTTGTCTTTCTGAGAATAAAAGAACAAAGCCAAGATTGTGATATGTGTAACTGTGTTGATTGCCACATAATATACAAATAAAATATTCTTTTTATTTCTGTATTTTACAGACCCCAAGAACCAAGATGAAACGTGTTCAGTTAAGTGGTGCACAAAAGCGAAAACTATCAAAAGAGAAACAAGAGAAGACTTTGGATTTAGAGTCCAAGACTGCGAAGCTGACTGATTTCTTCACACAAGTTCCACGACCACAACGTCAACATGATATACCGATTCTGAATCAAAACCAATCTCCGTCATCAGAAGTGGACACAAATACCACTTTGATCACTTCAAAATCAAAATATGATGACGTTGGAATCACCGAGGTGTCACAAGCAGGTTCATCTACCACATGTCTCACTACTGATCTCACTTTGCCTGTAAATTCTCTTGATACCTCTACTGCAAATGTTGATTCAAGTTGCTTTACAAGACACTCTGGGGTTGAAATAATTGCTGAAAATGAAAGTTTAGTGGACCATGGTGATGGTGGTGAAATGAATCAGTCTGCAGAAGATGAAGTAAATATAGCAAAAGATCCAGGGTTGTGGCTTGATTTCTCTGCTGATGATGTGGCTTATTGGATTGCTTGTGGACCCAGTGACTGTCAACACCACAATGGGCCATTTGACAAGTCTTACCGGCATTTCAGTAGTGGCAAACCAGCAAGATACTGTTCACAAAAACTTTTCGTTGGGACAAAAGCCAATGGTGAGAAATACAAGAGAGAGTGGTTATTGTATTCACCATCAACAGGATCAGTTTACTGTTATGTTTGTAAACTGTTTGCTCCTAAAAATGTCTCACATTTTGTTATAAGAGAAGGTTCAGTGACTGGCGAAATACTATTGTAATTGATCATCATGAAAAAAGCACTACTCACCGAGACTCTATGCTAACATACTTAACTCGCAGACAAGGTGCGGGGTTGGGACAACAGTTGGAAAAACAAATTCAGGAAGAGTGTGATTACTGGGAACATGTCTTGAGGCGTGTCATAGCTGTTATTTGTACGTTAGCTGAACGTGGCTTGACTTTTCGAGGAACAGAAGAAAGATTTGGATCATTGCAGAATGGGAATTTTTTAGGGCTGCTTGAGCTCATAAGCCGGTTTGATCCATTTTTAGCAGGTCACATTTTGAAATATGGAAATTCTGGCAAAGGAAATCCTTCTTACCTGTCCAAAACCACCTGTGAGGAACTCATTCAACTAGTGGCTCAAAAGGTCCACGCACTCATTGTTGACGAAGTAAAATCTTCTGGTTATTTTAGTTTGTCAGTTGATTCAACACCAGATCTATCACATATCGATCAGTTAAGTGTTGTACTTAGGTACTTAAAAGATGGACAGCCTATTGAACGCTTTTTAACCTTTCTGAAAATGAAAAGCCATACTGGTGAGGAAATGGCAAATCAGGTGTTGCAGTACTTACGTGAAGTTTGTAAGCTAAACTTTTCAAAATGTAGGGGTCAATCTTACGACAACGCTGCCAACATGTCTGGGCGTTATAAGGGGATGCAGCAAAAAATTTTAGAAACAAACAAGTTTGCTATATATGTGCCCTGTGCAGCCCATTCACTAAATCTGGTAGGCCGAAGTGCTGTTGACTGCTGTCAAGAGGCGGTTAATTTCTTCTCTACAGTGCAGTTGCTCTATACCTTTTTTTTAGCCTCAACCAGCAGGTGGGAAATTCTTAAAGGTTGTATTGGAAATGAAAGTGTCTTAAAATCCCTCTCTGATACCAGATGGGAGGCACATGCTATGGCAACAGCAGCAATTTTGAAATCTTTCCTTAAAATTTTAGAAGCGTTAGAATGTATAGCTGAAGACCAGTCACAAAAGGGAGACACTAGAAGAGAAGCAAATAATATTGCAAATAAGATGCAAGAGCTAGAATTCGTTTTTATGTTGAATTTTTGGGATGAGATTTTGCAAAATTTTCATAGAGTAAGCAAAGTTCTACAGAATAAGGATGTGAACTTAAAAACATGTGCAGATCTGTATGGATCATTAGCTGACCAACTGTGCACTTCACGAGATGAATTTGAAAGATATGAAGCAGCTACAAAGGAAATGCTACCAGATGTTGATTACAAGGCAGCTCAAACTCGCAAACGTATCAGAAAGAAGGTACCCAATGACGGAGATGCACCAGAAGTATATCTGAATGCCAGAGATAAATTTCTTATCACCACCTTTTACACAATTGTTGACAAACTTGAAACTGAGATGAGAAGAAGAGGAGAGATATACAAAGAAATAGCAGAGAGATTTTCTTTTCTAAGTGATGTGCCACATAATGTCACCACTTCATCATCTACTGAAATTGAAAGGTATTCTCAGGGTTGTAAAAAGATGATTGATGCTTACCCAGAGGACTTGAACACTAATTTCTCTGCTGAGCTTCAGCAGTTTCACTCATATGTGTGCCATAAGTTCAGTGCAAAAAAAAATGTAAAAACAAGATTCAGTCATGCTGAACTTTATAAAATAATTGTAGAAGACAATATTGAGTGTGCCTTCCCAAATGTAGAAATTGCCTTTCGTATATTTTTAACATTAATGGTCACAAATTGCTCAGCTGAGCGTTCATTTTCTCAGTTGAAGTATATTAAAAATACCAACAGAACAACTATGCAACAAGGCAGGCTGGATGCCTTATCTCTACTAAGTATAGAAGCAGATGTGTTACGTAAGATTAGTTTTGAGGATCTGATCAAAGACTTTGCAATTAAAAAAAGTAGGAGAAAACTTTTCAAATATAAATGAAGTGGAAGTATACAAAAATAAACATTATTTTCCATCTTACTGTAAGTTTTGTTTCATTTCAAAAAATAAAATTTTATTTTATGGTTTATTTTTGTTTATATTTTGAATTACATATATATGGGGCACCAAAATCTTTTAAGTGCTTAGGGCCTCTAAAGGTCTTAATCCGGCCCTGCATCGGAGCCAGTTACGAACCTTCTTCATCACGTCATTGTCATCCTCAAAGTGTTGCCTACGTGTTGTCTTATGGTGCCAATCCATAGACTGTCGCTTGGTTTCGGGGTCATAATGGTGAACCCATGTCTCGTTGCCTGTGATTATGCGCGATAGAAATCCCTCACCATCGGCTTTGTAGCGTTCAAAGAGTTCCATACATATGGACTTCCGATTGTCTTTGTGCTTTTTCGTCAACAATCTTGGGACCCATCGCGCATAAATATTGGAATATCCATGTTCCTGTATGATGCTCATGACTGCTGGTTTTTCAATACCCACTGCCTCACGCAACTCACGTGTTGTGACGCGGCGATCCTGTTTAATGAGCGCATCAATCCGATTCTTGTTTTCCGGTGTCACTGCTGTTGCAGGCCGACCACTTCGAGACTTGTTGTCGATATCGGTTTCCTGCTTTTGAAACCCTTTGTCCAACGTCTAACTGTGCTCACATCAACGGTAGGATTGCCGTACACATTCTTTAAACGCCTATGAATATCCAGTGGAGGAACCTCTTCTGCAGTAAGACATTCAATAACTGTTCGCTACTTCGCACGCACATCTAACGAGGCAGCCATTTTGACAGCATGGTGTGCTATTGTCACGTAACCGATCACAACGCCGCTCAACTTAATATGGGCTGGAGATGGAAACCTTTCATTGTGATCTTGCGTAGCTTTCCTACGACGCTTTGGTTACGAACTGAAAAATAAGAGTCATTACTTTCGTACCGCCCCTCGTATAATAACGCTTACTGTAATACAAACATATGTTAGGACCTAATTTATTTACTATATATTTCTTTACAGATATGGAAGAACCTTTGTTTCAAAGCTAGGTTCAGTTTTATATATGTTGATCGGGTTCCTCAGCTATATATCACCCAATGTATATATTTTTATAATCTTGAGAACAATTTCTTCCACTGTTGGGATGGCAATTTTCATTGCAAGCTTTCTTTTATGTAAGCATACTTTACGTGTTTTATGTCGGTCTACATCTATGTTAATCTACTCGAGGTTAATTTCAGACTTAAACATTTTTATTTATTTTTATATAAGAAAACTTTGCAAGTTCAATTAAAACCCATTCCACAATTACATCTAAATATAAAACTGAAATGAAGCTGAAATGTTGTCATACTGTATATACACTTTTGAATATGAAAAACGAGGGAATAAAACAGATTTATGCTTCGTTCAAACCTAGGTGTGGAAATGTGTCTGACGAAACAGCGACCTTACGTGGGCAGCTTATTCCTCGTTCCTTACTCTCTGGGAGCAATGTTAACAGCTGGAATTGGTTATTGCGTCAGCCCATGGAGAGCTCTACAACTAGCACTACACGCTCCGTCTTTACTTTTGATTTTCACATGCTTGTAAGAACACTTCATTTAATATTTTTTCCTTTAATTTTAGTTAAGTTAAATTAAAGGCTATAGATGATCTATATATGCAGTAGTATAGATGCAAAAATGTAGAGGGGTGGGGGTGACAGTGCCAGTGCCACTGGATAAAAAGAATGATCCACGTCAATATTATGAAGATTTAATATCAGACGTTCCGGAAGTCAAACTCCCATCATCACTGGTATGTTTAATTTGTACACAGACCTACAGTCATTTAACTTCGGCTTTTGTCTACATATTTATTATGATATGTCCCTAGTTCTCAGGTCTGTTTCATTTTGCGAAGTGATTAAAACTGGCGATGGGAGTTTGCCTTCCCAAACATCTGGTATTGGAGCTTCATAATATTGACGTGGGCGTTGATCATCCTTTTTATCCTTTATCTGACGTCATACTATAAACTTTAGTGGCCACCATTTAATCTTGTCTTAGACATAACAATGATTTACACCACCGGGAGTCGAACCACCGACCTCAATCTTTATAGTAAAATATTTCGTTTTTGCATAACCTAAACTAACCTATTCTCACATTTCATCCTCTCCTGATATACAGCAACTTAACCTAACCTAAATCGCAAGCATCATATTTTCACACAACTTCAAGGCGGACACCATTCAACTCTATTTTAGGCATAACAGCGATATCACTGGGTTCCGAATTCTCCGATGGTGACCCTCAACTGAAATAAAAAAAAATCCATTCCTTCTTTGCTTCGCTCGTAGAAAACTGGATAGAAAAGCATAAGACTCTCTCCCAAACCTCCGGTCCCTCCCCACCAGAGGCAAGACGGAAATATCTTGACCTTGGAAAAGTAGCCAAGGAAATTTTACACGAAAGAGGAGAATATATGAACTAGCTCGACAATAACGTACACAGGAACTCTGAATTTGCTTGATGGATGAAAACAATTTTTGAGAAAGACGATGTGAATATTTTTTGAGTTTTGAGGGGAAAATAGAGAGAGAGAGTAGTTGAGATTACAGTTGATGTATAATAGTAGAGGTGAGAAACGATGACC
This sequence comes from Bathynomus jamesi, assembly GCA_023014485.1. Lineage (NCBI taxonomy): Eukaryota > Metazoa > Arthropoda > Malacostraca > Isopoda > Cirolanidae > Bathynomus > Bathynomus jamesi. Next base: position 1,563,139 of record JAJOZX010000225.1, read on the forward strand.
TGCAGTTGATAGAAATTATAAATTTGTAATAGGCAGGTGTGAATACTGTTTACGTTGGAATTTTGATGTGGATGGTTGAGATGTGTACAATGACGTGAGAAGAAGGAAGATTCTGATAACCAATGAAAGCATTTGTGATAACTTTATATAAAAGTGATAATACAAAAGCATACAAGAATGAATCAGTGTAGATGTATACCGAGTGTACCGAGTGAGGTGTATGGATACTGTATGAGAGAGTAAGAAAGGTAACTGAGGGTATGATCGGTGCTGAACAAGTATTTTAGGAAAGACGGAGGGGATTATGAATAAACTGTTTGGAATACAACAGTTAATAGAGAAAGCATAGAAGTTAAAGATACCGTTTACAGATTTTGGCGAAAGGACATGACGAGGTGAATAGATGGATTTTGGCAAGCGTTCGGTATAATTGGTATGTTATTGAAGAGTGTAAAATTTATATAAGAGTGAAGTATTCGTAAGAGTGATTGCAATGAAATCGGTATAGGTGTTAGACAAGGATATGTAATGTGTCCATGATAGTTCAACATTTTTGTAAAAACTGCGATAGTCGAGTTAAAGGTGAAGATGCTTGAGAGTAAAATTGTATTTAAATACACTGACAAGAATGTAACTATTTACATGTTTCCTGAATATAAGCAAGGCGTACGATAAAGTGATCCACACTATTTTATTTTAAAAATTAGAGGACAGGAAAGTTCTTTTGTGTACATTGAATATATTTAAAGCTTGGTACACCCATCCATCTTTTACTTATAGATGGGACAGATATTTTTACAGTAGATATTACTAAATGAATACATGCTATTTCATTTTATTGTGAGTTGTATCCCATGTAATAAAATTCACGTGAAAAATGGTTACCGTGTATACTGTATGTACTGTAGGATCCAGCTTCACGCAAACGGTCGGGTGCTTTTCGGTACGCGGCGCGGACGTTTGCGCGGGCGGGGTGGTGGAGGGCAGTTGTTGGCTGACAGTCAGTATTTGGAATGTTTTTTTAATTGGTGTTAAAACCCTTTTAAATCGCCGTTCTATTTATAATGATTAACAGATGAAAATTATAATAAGGATTTATGTCAAATTAAATTATATATGTTACAGTCAATGTCTAAAATCAGGCAATTTGTAAATTGACTGAAATTTTAGGCAATGTGTCATATTGATGATACACACAAAACCTAACTTAACCTAACCTTTCTGGTAATGCTGCATATGCATGCACACTGGTATTTCCCAATATGCTGCCTAAAAATTCATTAGGTTAGGTTAGGTTAGGTTTGGTTTTGTGTGTATCATCAATTTGACACATTGCCTAAAATTTCAGTCAATTTACAAATTGCCTGATTTTAGACATTGACTTTAACATATACCGTACAATGGAAAGTGGATTTTAGCATCCACAAGGCGTCAAGGCCATAATGCTGTCTGTATGATGTGATCTTTGAGCTTTGCCAATGGGTCATACGAAGTTTGTTGTGTGTGTGTGTGGTGTGTGTGTGTGTGTGTCTCACTTGGCTGGAAGTAGCTGACCTTGGGGATGGAGGGGGTAGAAAAAATAATAAGAATATTCACCACTGACCTACTCGCGAAGGAAAAATAATAATAATAATAATAATAATAATACAGTATATGTTCGGAGAGAGAGAGAGAGAGAGAGAGAGAGAGAGAGAGAGAGAGAGAGAGAGAGAGAGAGAGCAATAAGTCCATTTTGTTTATTGACCCCTTATCAGGATATGGATTATGTTTAACGTAGGTGCAATCAAAAATATAAGAATGGATACCAAAGGTACAGCTTTTCAAATGAAATATTGCTTTGGTATATGCAAATGCGTCTGGTGGGTTAAGCGTCGCTCACAAAATGCAAAAATGCATTTAAGGAGAGGGAATGGGGTGAATTGAAAACAGTGTCCGCTAAAGTTAAAATTATGACGTCGGACACATATATAATTAGAGTGTGGCATCCCCGACATTTTTAATTATTTAGATATAGTATATAGTATATATCAGGAGAAGAATAGTGCATGAGAGATAGATTAGATGAAGTTAGTTATTTTTATTTTTTACCTCTTTGTTTTCCAGTAGGTTTGGTTATTATACTCTATATTCAAGGATAGTTTGTAGGTTAGGTTTGAGGTCGGGGTTCGACCCCCGATGGTGTAATATCACTGTTATGCCTGAGACAGAGTTGAATGGTGTCCGCCTTGTGGTAGCTTAAAAAAAGATGATGCCTGCGATTTGGGTTACTATACATCAGGAGAGGATGATGTGTGAGAATAGGTTAGGTTATGCAAAACCGAATTATTGTACTATAAAGATTGAGGTTGGGGGGTTTGATTCCCGATGACGTTAGGCTTTGTTATTCTTGGAGTACCGTGAAAATGAGGTTAGGTTATGCATAAACGAAATATTTTACTATAAAGTTTGAGGTCGAGGGTTTCCTGATGGTGTAATATCATTATGTCTGAGACAGGATTGAATGGGGCCCGCTAAAGTTCATAGTACGACGTCAGACATATATATATATATATAATATATACATATATATATACACACACACCTTTGGTTAGCTTCCGCCCGAATTGTTCATTCTGACGAAGGTCAAGTTTTTCACTCTACCTTAGACCTACAGTTTAACGTGGAATCCGAACCACGCCCCATCAGCAGGCCAGCGTCTTAACCACTAGGCCACCTAGGGTACCAATTTATCTACCAACCACTTTCTTTATTGTGTGGAAGGATGAACAGCTGGGTTTTGCTGCGCGTCGGCTGCCGTCGGGTCTCGAACCCGGGCCGATGGATTCGTAATCAGCTACGCTAACCACTACACCACCGAGGCGCCTAATAATATATATATTTGGTTTATCAGCCTACCCCACCCCTTTATCTTATCACCTCCCTCCCCCAACCTCTCTTTGAGATATAATTTTTTATTTTTTTCCCCTCTTTCCGTCTCACTTCCTCCCCATTTCCTCTCGTTTCCTCTCACTGGCACTAGCACTGCATCCCCACCCCTCTACACTTTTGCGCCTATATTACTTATGCCAATAAGTTTTGAAAACTGCAAAGTAGAAGAGCGAAAACTATAATTCTTCGCTGAATTCAGTTCATGTGGAAATGCAAATAATGTGTCAGCAAAAGTGTTTGAAAAGAAAACGTTCGTAAGTGTGAGAATTTAATTCTTCAGGTAGTGAAGTTTAACGCTAAAACTGTTGATTTAAAGAGTATTTCGATTGCAAACCGCTTTCCAATGCATGACCCTTGAAACAAAGTTTATCCCATGTACACTCTGAAATTTTTTGTCAGAAAATTTCTGAAACTGAAAAATTCTCCAAATTATTATTTTTATTGTTAAACTTCATCAGTTTAAATGTTGTAGAGGGTTTTCCTTCGCAAGCTCTTCGGCACGGAGATACCATCTGCACAAATTGAAGCCTTCTGAAATGAAGGACCATTCTTCATTTAGAGAATTATTCAAAGGAATGTGTTCGTAATCAAAAGCAGATCTTTAATTAAAACACTTTATTTAATGTTAATTGGCATGGAAATAAACTATACTTTACAATACTCTTTCATCTACAGTATGGCAGGGCATGACATTTCAGGTCCATTTGTACAGTATTAGGAAAACACACTCGCTAGAATTTTAATGCAACAGACAGTGTCGACAAATTATTTCCACTCTTCAAGCATCAATTCTCGATTGCCATTGGCGACTTCACGACCGGAAATTTCGCGCCCTGATCCATGGTATTATTTTTGAAATGGTATTAAAACTTAGATTTTTTTAGATTTTTACCAAAGTCTCCACGATGGTTAATCCTCAGAGGAAGACACAAAGAGGCTTTAGAAATCTTTAAAAGCATCGCAGTGAGCAACGGAAGAAAACTTCCTTCTGACCAAGAAATTCTTCAACACATGGAAAACATTCAGAATATGGTAACAAATTGTCCTCTGACTTACAGAGTGGCCATAAAATCCCTTTGCAATGATATTACAGCATATCTGTATGTTCCCCTTGTTTTTCATGCAAAAGGACTTTGTGGCCACCCTATATACTGTATGTCCAACTTATGAAAGATATTCAAAGTACGTTTAGAAAATGTTCTTCCTAACCAACAACTTTTTGAATCCAAGAAAAGGTACTTTCTTCACTAATAATTTCCCCAACCATATGTGGTCAGTCTAATTCTCCACCCTCCCCAATATACAGGATGTATAAAAGTAAATTTCTTGAAGTACTGTAAAGATAAAATTCTCTCAGTGCAAGTAAACTATGGCCTTTTGTCGAGAATGTAAAACTAGCGTTTTAAAAATTGCTTTTTAAAACAATTACACTGAACTTCTCCAAAGTAATTGAATTACTTTCCAATTACTACTTGACAGATGACACTATAAATTAAACATAAAATCATTTGGCGTCGTAAGCACCCAGTTCTTTGAATAAAGGCACATGTTATACATTACATCCCACGATCTGTATGAGTCAAATTATTTAATCACCGTTAGATCCGAATGGATGAATTTAAATATTGTATGTAATGAGCTACGTTTTACTTCATGATCAAACAGTATATATATATATATATATATATATATATATATATATATATTATATATATATATATATATATAGAGCATATAAAAAGCACTGTACATAAACTAATGACTGATTCCACTGTCAAATTATTTTGTAAAGGAGAACATGATAATGTTATCCTTCGTTTTCTTTCGCGTGTTCTCAAAACACTTACGGTACAGATTAGGCGAAGTAGAAGTGGAGAACCAAAGGGGAACCACGCGTTTTTTTCTCCAATTCAAATTTTGATTTTGTATAATTAATTCTTACTGAATTTGTTAACAAAATGTATCGCAAACGCTATTGATGAACAATTAAAAATGATAATGAAAATCCGGGACATTAGGATGGCATTTGAACATACACGTAACAACTGATAGTAATACAATTGCCTAATTTTATTTCAGTAGAAGGTATTTATATTACCTCAGCCATTCCTAACCTGACGTAACTGAAGTGAAGTTTTAATCATTTATTTTGATTGCCATTTGTGGGAACTTTGCACTTCCTGACATCACCATTTCAGGGAGTCCTATTTCGAGTAAATTTTGTTTATATTTTGCAGAATGTTAAACCAGAAGAGACTGTGCGGAACACCTCTTGGAAGGAAAGACTCCTTTATTTCCTGAAATATTATTTCGTTTCTTTTTTCCATCGTCAATTGCGTTTCCAGACGATGCAAATTTTCTTCTGCTGGTTTTCTATATCCTTAGTGTACTATGGAATTATTCTGGGCTACAATACTATTGGCAGTATTGGGTATATAAAAATAAGTTTAGTAAACAAAATACACGTAATTTAATGTTGTACCATATTATTTACATTACGATGTGCAGAAAATGTTTCATTTTCCTCAATTTTTTTTTTTTTTTTCAGAAATTCCAACATTTGCCTGTACATATTTTTACAAGGATTAACAGAAATTCCTTCCTATTTAATATTATATCCAATGACAGCAGTTTGGGGACAACGGAGAACTCTTGTCTGCGCAATGTTAATTACTGCGGTTACTTTATTCGCATTTATGTTTGCAGTTTTATTGGATGACAATGAAGGTGAATCAAATATTTTTTTTCTTTATTAACCCATTTCAAAACAAAATATACTGAGTGTAAGTGGTTAGCGTATGGTTGTTGTTGTTGTTGTTTAGCCGATCAGCCCACCCTGATCGAGCAAGCCGGCGGCACGCAGGTAACCCATCGCCCTCTCCGGAGTGGACCAGAGGTCAGCCACTAGTGATGTTGTGTTGTGTTCGTGTTTGTGCTAGAGCGGTTACAGTCTGTCATAATGTGTTCAATTGTTTGGGGTGTGTCCTGCACAGGTGGCAGGTGTCGTCTATGGAGTGTCTAGTCTGTGTTTATATGTCCGTAAGTGGGGTGATGTCCACATCGGAATCGTGCTAAGTTAACTCGATCCGATCTGCTCAGGCTGATCTCTGACCTGTTATGGGTGGCGGCTTCGCACCTAGGACCGCATTCGGACCGAGTCGTGTCAGTGCTTTGGGTTAGGTGTATGTGTATGTGTTTTCTGTACTGTGTGATGTCTGTGGGGCGTGGTATGGAATGGAGTATTTGGTTATAATGTCTCTCTGGTGTTACCTTAATGGTGCAAGGTGTTGGTGCATGATTGTACATGTAGTGGCAAGGGTGTGTGGGTTAGTTGTCGTTGCTGCCATGAATTGTGTTCCCCTCATGAATAAATGTTCCCTAACTTTCAGTATTTTTGTTTCTGTGTGCAGGTGTTTCTATTGGTGTTGTTTGAGTGCATCTTGTAATGATACGAAGTGCGTTGTTTTGTATTGTCTGTAAGGTGTATGTGTGTGTTTGAGATAACGGGTGCCCAGCATGGGCTAGCATAGTCCATAACTGAGCAAATATATGTTTGTATATGTGATGTTGTTTCCTGCTGGGTCCAAAGTTTTGCCTGTTAGTACCCTAAAGTCTTGACATACATTTGTTTTAAGTCCTGAATGTGGTTTGCAAAAGATAATGATGTGTTGTGTGTGACCCCAAGATTTTGGTCCTGTGAGTGTGTGGAATGTTGATGTTGTTTAGTGTAAGCTGTGGAATTACCTGGTGTTCTTTTGTGTTGCTTGTAAGCAAGGTGATGGTTGATTTGTGGCGCTACTTTGAGTCTATGTGTTGGAGCCAGTCTTGTATACTGTTTATGTATGTTTGTAGGTTATTTGTAGCGGTGTTGATGTTGTTGTGGATGGATGTAGAGTGATGTATCTGCATATGATGATAAGGTAAGCTTGTTATCTATGGGTGTTGGAATGTCATGCATGTATAAGTTGAAGATGGTGAGAGAACGAGCCTTGAGGGACCCCGTTCGGAAAAAGCTTGTTTTGGATGACCCATTAAATGTGAATGTGAGTATCTTCCTGAAAGATAGTTGCTCAGCCACCTTTTGGTGTTATGTGATGTGTGAGTATTGTTATTGAGTGGTATTTTGTTTATAAGAGGGAAGCGTGGGATAGCATCAAATGCTTTACTAATGTCTATTGTTGCTAATAATGTACGTTGAGCTGGTCGTCTGGCGTTGATGCCATCCATGATGTGCTGCGTGAGGTTAGTGAGTAATGTCGTGGTTGAGTGGTGAGGTCTGAATCCATGTTGAGTAGGCGATAGTGGAATGTGTGGGTTGGTGATTTGTAAGATTAGTCTTTCTGTTACTTTGGAAGGTGTGCACAGTAAAGTAATGGGTCTATAGGAAGCTGGTTCTGTTGGATTTTTGTTTGGTTTGAGCAGTGTAATAATTTTACCTTGTTTCCATATGTCAGGAATAATACAGTGTTGGTATGAATATGTGCTGATATTTGTGAGAGCTAGTATTTCTTGTGGGCCCAAGTGTTTAAGGTGTATGTTAGATATGTTGTCTGGTCCAGTAGCCTTCGAATTCTTAATGTTTTTGATGATCTTGGAGGTCTGGTCTGTATTGAAGGGTGTAATGGTCGTGTCGAGTCTGTAGGTTTTCTTGTCTGGCTGTTTGTCTGTCTGCGTATTTCTGGTTGTTGTCTCTCTTTAAGTGACTTATCTTTGCGTAGTGATTAACTAGAATGTTAGCTTGTTGTGTGTATGTTGGGATATTATTTTGGCTGCGACAGATAGCCGCGTGTGAGGTGTGAATGCCGCTGTTAGAGTGGGTAATGCTGTTTATCGTCTTGTATAGCCTGGATGTATCTGTGGAGTGGTTTAGTGTTGTTATGAATTCCCTGAATGTTTCTGTTTGTTTTTCTTTGAGTTTGTTGTTTATTTCTGTGTTGAGCTGTTGTATCTGCTGTTTTATGGCTTATGTGTGTGGTGTTTGTGTGTTATATTTGAGGGTGTTACGTTGTCTTATGAGGTGGGCTATTTCTCTAGTGTAATTTGGGTTGTATTTCCTAATGTTGCCCTTGGGTATGTATTTGTTTGCATTATTGATGATCTGATTAAATGTCTTGAGTGTTGTATCGATGTTTATGATGGGTGTACTGTTTAATGTGGTGAATTGTTCCTCAGTCTGTATTTTGAACTGTTCCCAATCAGCTTTCTTGTAATTTCTGTAAGTGTGCCTAAGGCTGTTGGGGCAGAGTGTAGAATGTGTTGTAATGATGATGGGCAGGTGGTCTGATGACAGTTGTTTTTCTGTTCTCCATTGTGTATGTGTTGCTAGTGAGGGGGAACAGAACGTTATGTCTGGGGAGGAGTTTGAGTATCCTGCTTGATGTAGTATGTGTGTATGTTCTTCTGCATTGTTAAGAATGAAGAGGCTGTTTAGTTGTGTGGCTATGTTGGCGCCTCTGGTGTTGCTTTGGTTGTGCAGGTACCAACTAGTGTCTTTGGCGTTGAAGTCTCCTCCTAAGATGACATTAGTGAGAGAGGCCAGATTGTGTAACTGTGGATTGTAATTGGCTGGCACCTGAGGTGAACTATCTGGTGGGATGTAAATGTTGATTAGTGTGGTGTTGTGTTTTGCGCGTTTTTTAATGTTAACTGCCTGTATTTCTATCGTGTTATCTGCTTGGATTGTGTTTGTAATGTTTTGGGTAGCATCAGTGTAGCTAATGCTTTTACGTATGTAAGTGATGAGTCAACCCTCGTTACCCCCAGTACGATCTTGACGGATCACCGTGAAGTCAGGGATGGTGGGTGTTTTGTGTGTGCGTTTTAGTTTTGTTTCTTGTATAAGTGCTATGTGAATGTTTTGTTTGTGTACGAATTCCCTAAGCTGCATGATTTTGTTTGTGAGGTAGCGTATGGTAGCATGAAGTACTGTAGTTGGTTGGTTGACTCCTCTTCATCCGTTTCTAATGAACCTCGTTAACTTTAAGCGTTTATTTGTGTTTATGCCAATATGGTTTGAAATTTCCCTCGTTTCTCTGGATTAAATGTTTTTTTTTTCGAGTGACTACCATATTTAACTTAAAGCTTAACACATATTTTGTTTTTATTTAATTAAGGTTAATAATATAAACTCGTGGACGCAGCTCCATTATGTTTTAGAATATGGGACGCAAATGTTGATTGGCGAAATTTACAAAACTTTTTTTTACATGAATTTTTATTTTCACGTATAAAGAAGTTTTTTCGAGTAGCGTCAAACAAAAAATATTTATAGTCATAAATCGTTCATAGCAAAACTGCTTGAAAACGGCAACCAACCAGCTGGTCCCCTCCGAGGTGGCTGTTTAAGGAGGAACATTAAAAGATGGAAGAAAATTTAAAGACAAGCGAAAATTTTAAGCCAAAGTAAGAAAGGAAGAAGGTTGAAAGAAAGGAGGGAAATTTGAAGATAAGTGAAAATTTTAAAGCAAATAGGAGAGAATCAGAGTGAAAATTCTACAATACTTTTACCCGCTAACAAATGCTTCTAACTAGGGAATTAAGGCAAGATAAGAATCTAGTCTCTTTTTTTTTTTAAAGACTTCACTTCTTTTGTTTCTTTCGTTGCCAAAATAATATAAGTACAACGCTCACTACTAACAATCAAAATTTATGTATGAGGCTATTTTGCATGTTTGGCAAATGAGGAGAAAAAATAGTAATTAAATATGGAACTAAAAAATTAACTCATTAATATAAAATTTGAAAAGGCTTCAGTAAAACAAATTATATCCTAGTCAATATACAGTATGTATACATATACAAATAAATGCGTACACATTTTAATGCGTCTATTTCTGAGGGGTACGTACCAGATAATTTCAAGTTAGCAAATGTAACACCTATTTTTAAGAAAGGTGATAAAGGTGCGGCGGGAAATTATAGGCCAATCAGTTTAACGTCTATTGTAGGTACGTAAGCTACTGGAATCAATAATTAGGGATCGTATAGTCGAACACTTAGAATTGCATAACTTGGTTAGAAATACGCAGCACGGTTTTAGGCGAAACAAATCTTGCTTAACTAATCTTTTAGAATTTTTTCAAAGCGTGGTTGAAGTTTACGATAGTCATTGGGCGGTTGATGTAGTGTATTTAGATTTTCAAAAAGCGTTTGACACCGTACCGCACAAAAGACTCATTGATAACACTAAGGCTCATGGAATCAGGGGTGTAGTAATAAATTGGATAGAAGAGTGGTTGCGAGGTAGGAAACAGAGGGTGGTCGTTGATGGAGCGGAGTCGTGTTGGGCTAATGTAGCGAGCGGCGTTCCTCAGGGTTCTGTATTGGGCCCCTTGCTTTTTCTTATATATATATGTTTTTTTTTAATTGGGTTCAGAATCCCAGCTGAGCCGTGAACGGCCAAGCTCTGAAGGGCCAGTTTAACCTACAGCCAAGTTAAGCTACACTAAAACTTACGGACTTGGAGGTCCTATTAGGTCCTACCTCAGGGTTGCTGACTCGATGTGGGCCTACTTTAGGCCTCAGTTCAAGGACACACCACCTTTATCCTTGGCTGAGCCATCAAAAACTACCCTCAGTTTGGTGGCAGTTTTGTCTCGCCGTACCACTGCATGGTGTGGCAGATAATGTGCCTCCTGGCTCACCAGCTCACCTTGCACCCTTTCAGCATAGCCCTCCCTTACATAGCTTAGGATGGCCTCACTGTATTCAATTAACAACTCCTCATTTTTTCTTAGCCTGTACAATGAAGTCTCCAACCTCCTATTAGCTAGCTGAAGGTTTGAACTGCGTTTGCAAGAATCCTTCCAAGGGAGGCCAACTTCATAGCAACCATCTCTAAACCCAATCCCTTTTTCAAATTGCTCTAAAACATCACTGTTCACTGGACTCACCTGCTTCTCCTGTTTGTCCTTTATGCCAATAGATTCAAGTTCTCAAGAGGCTTTCAAATGCCTTTCCAAACTATGGCTGTTCTCCTCAATCTTAACAAAAAGAGCTTTAACCTCCATTTCATTGCAATAGCTCCCATGTAGCATCCAGTCTAGCTTACTTTCAATAGCTACCGGACCTCGAGATGTGCGGACAATATTACCAGTGATGAAGTCCCAATAATAGTCAGCTCCAATCAAAAGACTAATATCTTCTGTTCCTTCAAACTTATTATTGCCCAAATTAATTCCTTTAACTTGCAATTCTTGGACACATGCCATATCTAAACAAGTAGTGACTGGAGCACAAAGTTCCTCAATCTCTACAGCTTGGACTTTGATAGTGGGACTTTGTGGTAACAACCCCTTAACCAGAACTTCTACTTTCTTAACCTTGGTTCGGTTTTGAACGGAACCCCCAAACCCAGAAATTCTTAAATTTTCCCTCTTAAGTTCTTTAAACTTCAATTTTCTGGAAATTCTGGTCTTAATAAAGCTACACTGGCTACCACTATCAAACAACACTCTTACAGTAGCTTCTCCATCATTCCCAATTAATAATGCTGCAGCTGTTTGCAATAATCCCCCTTTACTTTTACTCCTTTCATAGCAGTGGCATGTGCCACTGATGTCTCTACTTCTGGGGTAGGCCTACTAGAAGTGTTTTCACACAATAATGGCTGATGCCGGCCATGGCATTTTTTGCACAACATTTTAAACTTACAAAACCTTGCTCTGTGACCTTTCAAAAAACATTTAAAACATGCTGTGGACTTAGTTACCCTGTCCTTTCTCTCCTCAACAGGTAAAGCCTCAGCCACCTCACATTTATATGACTTGTGGTTGCCTTCGCAAAATATGCATTCCTTGATTCCCTTTAATTTATTCTCAGAGGATGCATGTAGAGCTGACACTGTACCTGGGCTATTCCTTTTTGTAGAAACTTTGGTGCTGTGCCTGCCTTTGTCCCCTTGTTTAACATCCCTCTGTGCAAGCTCAATTCCCTCTCGTCTTGCTAATTCTGTGCCAAAAGACTTAACATCTGCTGAAGGGGAATGTACACATGTTCTGTAGAGTGTCCTCTACTTAATTCAAGCAAACTTGAGCTAGGCAATTTAGACTCCAGTATAGTAACCAACATTATACCATACCTTTCCATTCCTACACCCAAGTTGTCCAGGGACCTAGTTCTAACTTCAAATTCATCATATAACTGTCGTAACTCCTTGACACTATTGGGATTATTAACAGGAGGTATAGCTAAAAGTTCGCGGAGGTGGCTTTTAATTAAGATCTCTGGCTTACCAAACCGTTTCTTTAATATATCCCAAGCCACATTAATGCTAATCCTGCTATTGTCTTTGCTGCCTCCCCTTCCAAGAGGGACTGCAAATAATTAAACTTCTCCACCGCACTTAACACTTGACTGGAATGAACTGCTGATTGAAAACTGTCTGCCCATCGTTGCCATTCCTGAATACTCCCAGAAAATGTTTTGAGTACAAACCTCGGTAATGAACTGCAGATCTGTTAACCTTAACTTCACAAACACCATTTGTTGAGGGTTGTGTCTCATTAATTATTAGACCTGGTCTCTAACTGTACTGAGCTGCTAAACTCTTTTGCTCTGTGGCATACTTTAATTATATCATCAATAATCTCTTCAAAGTAAATTATGTTATTTTCTATTTCATCCTCTTCTATAAGAGCCTCAATTTTAATATTTACTTCGCTTAGAGCAACCTTTTTAGTTTCTAATATGGAAAGCTGCGCAGTCACTAAACTTAAATCCTCTTGCTCTATGGCAGAATCTATAGTGGCAATGACCTTTGTAATTAGACCTTTGTAGGAGCTTCTCCTTTTTTTAAACTTGTTCAATTCAGCTGCACTCATCTTTAATGCAAACAACAATTCGACAGACGAGTGGCCAAGTTTCGCAATTGGGCGACCAAACTTTCTACCCTGAGACCTTAACTCAATTATGCTCAACCCGTCTAGGCCTAACTTGGGCTACAATTTGCACAATCAGAACTTTGCCGGAAAATAGTCACTGACTCAGTCTTGGGCTAGAATCCAGTTTCGAAGGACCATGTTATTTTTATTTTTTTTTATTGGGTTCAGAATCCGAGCTGAGCCGTGAACGGCCAAGCTCTGAAGGGCCAGTTTAACCTACAGCCCAAGTTAAGCTAGACTAAAAACTTATTAGGTCCTACCTCAGGGTTGCTGACTCGATGTGGGCCTACCTTAGGCCTCAGTTGCATAAAATTAAGATAAAAAACAAAAGGGGCACTATTTATGGTCTTCTCTCTAAACCTTGCAACAACAACACAACCTTCACCATTGCACGATGCGACAATCTTGTATCTAAACAACCAAATTGAATTGCAAGAGAGCTCTCTGTAAGACCACGCCCTGTAAGTGCCGCATTCAACAAACGAGTAGGAAGGACGCGCAGCGCCCCCAAAAAATGATGCTACAAGAGCCCAAAAATGCTAGCTCTAAATTAAGTGAATTTTTCACTAACCTTACAATTATGAGATGGATATATATATATATATATATTTTTTTTTTGGGGGTTGTTTAACCTTCTTCGCAACATCTGAGGTCGTATGACGGAGGGGACCTACAGCTTTACGTGGGATCCGAACCACGGGTCGTTACATAATCTGGGCGCAGAGGACGGTCTCCCATCCAACTACTACCCAGACCCAATGTCGCTTAACTTCGCTGATCTCCGAGAAGCGGTGTTACGACATCTGCCACTACGTAGCGCAGATGGATATGTATACACCTTAACTTAATATATACAAGCAATGCTGCATCAATCAGCTTAGTCATCATATCGCCTTGGGACAACAATGGCTCTTCCTCTTCTAGATTTTCTAACAATATATTAACAATTTAGATGTCGGCCTAGTCAGTACAGTTTCAAAGTTTGGGGATGACACGAAGTTGGGTGGTAGGGCGATTAATGACGAAGATAGAGGTAAAATCCAGGAAGATCTGAATAAAATCGTTGATTAGTCAGTCACATGGCAAATGAGATTTGACGTCGATAAGTGCAAAATTTTACATATAGGTTCGTGTAACGGTAATTTTGCTATAGTATGTCAGGGAAAGAGTTAGCAAGCGTAGAGCAGGAAAAAGATTTAGGAATTATAGTCACGGGTGATTTAAAAGTAGCGAAACAAAGTACAGCAGCGGTCAATAAAGCGAACAAAGTGTTAAGTTTTATAACTCGGAATTTTCAGTACAAATCGCGGGATATTATTGTTCCTCTTTATAAATCATTAGTTAGACCCCATTTGGAGTACGGGATCCAATTTTGGAATCTGCATATGCGAAAAGATATAGATCTGCATATGCGAAAAGATATAGACAAAATCGAAAGAGTTCAAAGACGAGCAACTAAGATGATTCCGTCGCTTAGGTCGAAGTCGTACGAGGATAGGCTTAAGGAGTTAAAATTGACTACACTCGAGACTAGGAGGCTAAGGGGTGATCTAATCCACGTTTTCAAAATTATGAATGGGTTCGATAACATAGAAAGAGAGAGCTTTTTCGAAATATCTCAATATAATAGGACTAGAAATAACGGGTGTAAGTTGACAAGTAGAAGGTTCGAGACAGCAGTTGCCAAAAACTTTTTTACGCATAGAATAGTAAATAGGTGGAATAGTTTGCCGGTAGAAGTAATTAGTAGCACGTCTATAAACATGTTTAAAAATCGATTAGACAAATATGTTGATAGATTGGGTATAGTTTAAGGTAGTAAAATTAAGGCTTTGTGGTTCGGAACCCACGTAAAATTGTAGGTCCCCTCCGCCACCACGGAGGACATGCACAATACACAATTACGAACACAGTTAGGTAGACCAGCCATGAGTGGATCCTAGGGTCTTTGGTCTGAAACATTATAACATCATTAACATTATAACATTTTCATTAACTGAAATACTAAACGACTGAAGATCTTTACATTTTCAGGGTATGTTGTTTTGAGAATTATTTTTCTTCTTACCTCTCAATTTACAATTACTGCAGCACAACAGACGATTTGGGTCTTCACTGCCGAACTTTATCCAACTGAATTCAGGTCGTTAGTTGTAGGACAAGGAAATACAATTGGAAAGTTTGGAAGCATTTTTGCTCCCTATATTAATGATCTGCTGGTAACTATTTTGAATTTATGTATTGTATTTTTATGGCCTATTTTAGATAAAGCCTCATCACAATAAAATAAGAAAACATATAAAAAAGAAACCAAACTGATATCATAACATACTCTACACTTATGATTTAGATAAAATAGGAATATTTGTAACAAATAACTTTACCAGGAAGCACATAATGGGCTTGAACATCTTGGGGTAGGAGGCAGATTTTGGTGATTTTGCTAGTAACATATAAAAAAGAAACCAAAACTAATATCACATAACATACTCTACACTTATGAGTTAGATCAAATAAGAATATTTGTAACAAATAACTTTACCAGGAGCCCACAATGGGCTTAGATATCTTGGTGTAGGAGGCGGATTTTCATGATTTTGTTATTGTGCACCTAAAGTTTCCTGTGGAACTACTACATACAGGGGATGTTTTTGTTTACACATCTTACAATCAAGTCGCTCGCAGACGTGTTAAGTAAGGTCCATGTCATTCTTCTACATGCCCATAGAGGAAGTCATTTAAATTTTTCCGACGAGTGGTCATTTTGAAAATGTCAGATGCGAGATAATGTTCAAGAATGGATATTTGTCTAGCATAATTTAAAAGTCTGTGGACCAATAGGAGATGGGTCTTTCCAGCCTCTCAAACTGCTGCACATTACACTGAACTACCCCGTTTAAGTGTTGGATGCAAATAGGATTATTTAACATGCTCGTTAAAGCCTCGTAAGAGTTCAAGCTAAACCTCCCCAAACATATGAATAAAAATGGAAATATAATTTAGTTAAAATAAAATGAAATATGTGTACTTTTTAAAAGTAATTAATGAAATGTAAGTGAAGTATAACATTAAAACTATAGAGTTAAGAGTGTTTGTTTTTGAGAGTTAATTTTATTAGCATATAGCCAAAAATAATGAAAAGATGGGTAATTGTATGGTATGAGTCATCCCAGCTGCTTCGTGAAATAGTGAAATAGAGGAGGTATGTTTATGACTGTGTGCGTGAGATCGTAACTGGAATAATATCTTGGGACTTAGGTCAGGGGTCACCAACCTTTTTTTTGTTCACCGCCCACTTTTACGATTTTTTGAAAATTAAAAAAGCTTATTATCGCCCACTTTAGATCAAAAAGAATAAATCAACGTAATCGATAAAATAAATAATGAAATAAATGTTTAATTACCTTTAATATGAGCCCACTAGTGGGCGCTACCGCCCAGGTTGGTGACCCCTGACTTAGATGAAAGAAAACTTAAAATAATCTACTCTAGTAAGGTAACTAACTTTTCTTCCCTAATTTCTAACCAATTTTGTAAGACATTTCTCCTACATATTCTTATTTATTTTTGTTCTATTTATAAACAGGGAAGTACAAGACCTTGGCTACCTGCAGCGTTATTTTGTGGCCTTTGTATCATGTCTGGTTGTACAGTCGGAATGTTACCAGACACCACAGGGGAAGATTTACAAGATTCTTTTCAGGTCGAAAATTGAGATTATATGAATTTACCTTAACTTATTTACATTGGATTCAACCATCAGAAGTCACTCTGTACTTTATAAACGTCTAATATAAGAAATAATTACACCCCACTTCACACTTTTGTTCACATTACTCTTTAAGTAAGCATTAAAGGTGAAGTTTTATAGAAGAGTATTAATCTGGTGACTTTATTTAAAAGCTAACAAAATGTCATCAAACCATCCGATAACATCGTATTAATTACATTTGGTGCGTCTGTTATTACTGTCAAAAGATTTACAGTCGTATCTCTTGGAAAAATTATTTGTCTACTTTGCGGGAAAGAGATTCTAACTGCACAGCCTGGAAGATACAAGAACCCTATCGGACAAACATACGATATACATCACATATTTTTAAATAGCAGCGCTCTCATAAATTCTGGAATTATAACCACTGGTTATTATCCTACTTACAGGTTTGCTCAGGTTGCAAATAAAACAACTATTGATTACAGAATATTTTCAGCGGTTAACAAAAGAAAATTTATTGGGGCTGTAGAAAATACTCGATTTGACTGTGACGAACCTACTGATGATCCAGATTATATGTTTCAGTTCTTCTACAACACCTTATTCCATATTTTTAATACTTCCTTTCCTTTAAGGAGGAAAACAGTTTCGCCCAAAAGTTGTTGCAAATCCATGGATCACTCCAGGAATTATCACATCAATATAGAAAAGAGATAAATTTTTCAAACTGGCAATTACAAAGCAAAATTCCTATACTCAATATAGAAACAAATTAACTAGATTTATCAAAAATGGCAAAATATAACTATTAGTATTATAACAATAAATTTTCCAAACACAAAGGGGACACGAAAAACATCTTGACAACCATAAGCAGTCTAAACCAAATTAAGAAAAATTCAATAGAGAAAATAAATGTTGGTAATAAAGCAATTACTTATAATATTCTTATTGAAAACTCCTTAAATAACCATTTTAATTCAATAGCTATTAAGCCTCACTCACAATTACTAAATGATGATCACATTCACCGTTAGATTACGTGCCACCCCAGCCCACGAAATTAATTTTCTTTTGTTCATGACACTCTACTAAATATTATTGTTAAATTAAAAAATACAAAAATAACATTTTAACCTTACAAAAATAGCATTTTAATCTTGTTAAAGATAAAAGATACGTAACTTTGGCTAAAATTATCAATCGAAGTATTTTCAAAAGAATATTCCCATCAATGTTAAAAATTCAGTTTTTTAAATGCTACTGACATTATGAACTTATAGTAGTATTTGTCGCCAGTTTGCGCGTATGATTTCCACATTGAAGTAAATGTATAGAAAGAGTTACACAAGAAAAACAAAAAGCAAAACAAACGATTAAAATAATGTATTTAAAAATTCATAATATATTAGGTTGAATCGTTTCAATTTGAGGTTCGAAGGGTAAGATGTGCGGCGTTTTGCCTTTGTCCAAAAAACAAGATAAACATTTACCTTCTTGAAAGTATCGGTTTTGACGCCTTTCAGATCACTTATTTCGTTCAATAATAATTATGAGTTTTATTTAAGAACTTGTATTACATCCTCCCTCTCAAACACCTCAATTTCTAAGGAAGAAAACCCACCCACTTCCATCAATACCTCGAACGTATGTTCTCCGAGTAAGGGAGGAGGGCTCCTGATTTCATTCAAACTCTCGCTATATTTGACAGCTGGCCCCACTACTTTGATACTTCCGGTGGTGGGATGTACCGTTTCTTTAATTATCTCGTTATGTAGCACTTGAGGATCACAAAAGGCTTCTTTTAACGAATTTATAGGTCCATAAGGTAAAGACACGCCTTCAAACACTATCATCCATTCTGCATTTGTTCTCGTCTTGAAACACTCGCTGAGTGTTGAAATTAAACTTTCTCTATTGCGGACTCTTAATTCATTTGTTTTGTATCTTTGGTCATTCGAAACTTCTTTTAAGTTCAATACATCACATAAATTTCTGAAATGTCTATCATTGCCTGCGCCTATAGTCATGTAGCCATCTTTAGTTTTAAAGGCTTGGTAGGGAACGATACTTTCATGTTCTGTGCCCCATCTATTTCCACTGATACCAGCATTTAAATAATTCGAAGCTAAATTCACCATACACGATACTTGAGTGGATAAAAGATCACAATCAATCCTTTGCCCTTTCTTGGTTCTATGGCGTTGGAGAAGAGCAACCATAATCGCTCCATGAAGGTATAAACCCGTAGCTAAATCAGTCATTGCGACACCGACTTTACACGGTTCACCATCCTTAGTACCTGTTACTCCTAAAAGCCCTCCCATCGAAGCTGCCAGTACATCGTAGCCAGCCCTTCTTTGATATGGCCCCGTTTTTCCATATCCAGTGACGGAACTGTAAATTAAGTGAGGAGCAATCGACTTGATCGAATCATACCCTAAACCTAACCTGTCCATAACGCCAGGCACAAAATTTTCGACCAGAACATCACTTTCCTTCGCGAGTTTCTTCACAATATCAATTCCACTCGATTTCTTCAAATCTACAGCGACACTCTTCTTGTTCCGATTTACAGAAACAAAATAACAACTTTCCTTCCCTATAAAAGGAGGTCCCCAAGCTCTGGTGTCATCCCCACTGTTCGGCTTTTCAATCTAAATGAAAGAGAAACATCTGTGTGAGTCTATGTAAATCTGAGTATAAACATAAAACTAATACAATATATATATATATATATATATATATATTATATATAATATATAATATATATATAAAGAACGACGCTTGTGTAGAAGAGCGTTCCGCACAAGATGAGGGAGAACGAGCAAATGAAAAAATGAGGTACCTCCCAGGAATAGAACCCGGGATCATCCAATTGCCGGTCGGATATATATTATATATAATATATATTATATATATATGATGTGGGTTGCATCATTCATTCATTTCACGTGTTTAATTGTGAAATTCATCCCATATATATATATATACACAGTGTGTATCATATACAGTATATATATAATTGTGAAATTAGACTATTTCATTTTATTTGCCCTTTAAGCTTTAGGCTTTACTGAGCTCTTAATTAGAGATGAAACATCGCTTCATAAATTGATTTGATTAATAATATATAAATGATGAATAATAATTATTAATTAATTTCAAATTCATTAATGAACTAGTAATGGAAAATAAGAATGAATTTAAATCATTGTGACGTAATTAAAATCATCGTGAAAGTATTTACTGTTTATTTCTTTACATTTATAAATTTAATAATTGATAATTATTAATTAAATAAATGTAATAATAATTACAATTTCTGTTATGCTACAATAATACAGAAAACACTGCCAATTCGACTATTTACTTTATATAATTTGATTAAGTTATTATTGTAGATATGAAAGAAATACAGAGTCATTATTAAAGATATGATACCAATACAAAGTAATTATTGAAGATATGATACCAATAGAGTACAAAAATTTCAATATTAGACACAAGAAATGAACGAGTAATAAACGAGAAATAGACACTTAATCCTAGATTTTTATCAGTATTCCATTATTAATCGAGATTTGAACTTGTTTTTAAACAAATTTTCGTTCGAAGTATTTTTTTAACAGGATATTGAATATGTGCTAGAATGCTAGAATGAAATAAGCATGTATAGTATATAAACTATCAAAAATTTGTAAACCGACTTTAGATGCAAGCTGTCTGTATCGAAAGAGTTTGTAATATATTACCATCCATCCTTAAACGCTTGACTGAACAAACAACTGTAATCAGTGTAAAAAGCAGATAGATCTAAATTCTGGGATTGCTGATGAAAAACTTCATTAGATGTTCACAGTATTTTAAACGCGTTGGTTTATCAGTTTTAAATCCTTCAAATGTAAAGGGTCATTCAGATGGGCGGTAACGCCACTAACGGGGTAAAATAAGGATTCACTATAGTTATGGAATAGTAACGGAATGGCGGCCTGAAAACGTTTGTCACTCACTTGGACGACCGATGAAAAGCCCACCTCTTTCACAGACATCTCAGCCGACGGAGGTGGGACTGTATAGAGAGTGTACATCTCTCAGTAATGTGTATTCAAACCATGAACTGTCCAATCAGGGACCGAGTTGACCAATCATAGTAAGAAAAATACTTTTATATCTTAACTCTAATGCTATTTCATTATTATTAGGATATATATCTACAGAATGCTTCAACCATATGGAAGCCATATAAAACGGAAAGACATATACGGGATCGTCGCTGTTCCTTATTTTTCAAACTGAATTAATTGAATTATATTTTTAAGGGGCAGCTATGCATCGATTTAGAGCAGTGGCGGGCAACCTGCGGCCCATCAGGCTTCTGAGTGCGGCCTAAGACATTTTATATTAACAAGCATAAAAGCATAAGCATAAAGCATAAAAGGTAAGGATAAAAAATGTTTCTTTTGCTTCACCATTTGAAGTTGATCACAATTCAATTAATATATAAGTAATAATTTTCTCTAACTCTATGAAATTTTGGGACTGTATTAAATGTATTTAAGCATATTCGTGGGGCCATGTTTAGCGCACATGCACATTTTTAATCTTGCGGCTCACTGAGATGAAGGAAGGCCACTCATGCGGCCCACTCACTAGCCAAGGTTGCCCATCACTGATTTAGAGGAAGGGTCAAATTTAGAAGGAACAAATTCACTCACAAGGACTGCACCTATCGCAAATTATGTCATATTATCACAACGAACACTTCAAAGTTATCTATATAAGCTGAATATACAATATCCAATATACAATGGACCTATGGCTTAACGAAAATCCTTCCCTACAGTTGCCAATATAAAACTAGGATGAACGTGGTCTACGGAAATCCGTGACATTTTGAAGGTCTGTTCTCTACTATGGACGGATCTTGATTTACTCAGTTTGTGTCGAGGTTATACGTGGTTAAGAAGAATGGCTAATCATTTATTTCCACCATTCAAAAAGGCTGTTTGTTGTTTTGCAATTAAATACACACATATATGCACAGTAACAACATGCCACACCACACAACACCCAACCACCACTCATTGGAAGAATAAAAAGGAATGAAGTTTCTTTCGAGTACTGGAAGCTTTGCGTGACAAGGACTCTATTTGAATCCGATTAAGAGCACCTTCACAGTCAGTTCAAAAACTATAACCTCTTCCCATACCTGTGGCAGCGCAAGAGAACTTTAATTGAACTTTGTGAAACTCTTGGTCATGATGTAACACGAAAAATTATATAACAGCCTTGGGAAAACGATTCGGTATTAACCGTTTTACCCTCTCCAGCTACATCTTTACAAGAATGCTTATTTTATTCTAGTATTATTATTATTATTTGTTTATATAGTAAAATACTTGAATTAAAATAAATAAATGAATGAAACAAACCTTGATGATTTCAGCTCCCAAATCTCCAAGTATCATAGTAGCAAATGGTCCTGCTAAAACTCTACTAAAATCTAATATTCTGATTCCTGACAGTGGACCTAAAATAAATAAGGACAAATTGCAAAAATTATTAATTTTCTAAGTTTTACATAAAGTACCAGTGTTATATAGTGCAAAACAACCATTTTGAAGTAATTTACCTGAATCAACAGAACTGAAGTGTAGTATTCGTTGCAATTTTTGTAACGTTCTTAATTGGTTCAAAATTGAAATTTGGCGAAGAAGCATGATCAATTATTTTCTTCCAATGTAAAAAATTTTTAAATAGAAATTATGTGAAATGAAATAACAGTGCTGAAGCTGATATTATAAAGAAAATAACAAGGATTATTAATTCAATAAAAATATACAAAATGGTTTCACAATATGCGCCTAGGTGGTGCAGTGGTTAGCATCGCTGACTACGAATCCACTGGGGCCCCGGGTTCGATTCCCGGCGAAAGCAGTCGGCGCGCAGCCTACCCGGCTGTTCATCCATCCAGAAAAAAATAGGTTGGTAGATAAATGGGTATCCTGGGTGGCCTAGTGGTTAAGGCGCTGGGCTGCTGATCTGAAGGTATACACAGATCTCAAGCAAAGAACTATAGACTAGTGTCATTAACGTCCCAACTCACTATAGTATTTGAAAGAAGAGTTAGAGAGAATGAAAACTACGATGGCATATACACGGATTTTGCTAAAGCTTTGGACAAATGTGATCATGGTATAATAGCACATAAAATGAAACCTATGGGAATAACAGGCAAAGTGAGAAAATGGACCTAAAATTTCCTCAGAGAACGTCTACAGGTGGTAAAAATTCGAAGTATATCATCATCAGAATCGGGAGTACGCAGATCAGTACCACAAGGAAGAGTATCGGCCCCACTCCTATTTATTATCATGCTAACATAGACAACGAAGTAACCAGCAACACTATAGTAACATCCTTTGCAGACGATACAAAGATCAGCAGAAAAATCAGCGACGCAAAAGAGGTGAGGCTTTACAGAGGGACACGAACAGAATATTTAAATAGTCAGAAGACAACAACACGACATTTAACACTGAGAAATTTCAGCTCTTGAGATATGGTAGAAATGAGAAACTTAAACAGATAGCATATTATGTCCCAGATAGACGGAAAATTCAGAGAAGCACGAAAGCGATAGATTTCTGGGTAATAATGACTGATGATGCGAAATTCGAGACACAAATTCAGATAGCAATAAATAAAGCAAAAAGAGTCGTGGGACAGGTACTACGAACCTTCAAAAAAAGAGACAAGAAAAATTTCACAGCCAAGATTAATGGCTACTAAGAACTCAACTACTGGGAAAGACTACGTAAACTAAATCTGTACTCTCTGGAAAGAAGAGAGAGATACATCATAATCTATCAGGTTGTACATAAATTCTGCTCGATTAGAAAACGGACGATAAATAATAGAATAACCTCAAGATAATATAAAATAGTTTTAGAAATGTTGCAAAATACACGCGGCGACAGGTTCACACAAGTTTTATCATGATACAGAATGACTTAGGCTAGTGTAGGATTAGGCTAATGAATATATTCTCTGGTGTTTTTCGTACAGTTACAACGCCACCCCTACGATATTACAGTAATTGAAAAAACATGGAGCCCACGAAAGAGCATATTCGACATGTGATGCTGTATGAGTTCCATAAAGGATCTAACGCTAGTGAATCCGCAGGAAACATTCAAAGAGTTTATGGAAATAATGATGTGAGCGAATGGATGTGTAGGAGATGGTTTGAGAAGTTCAGAAATGGAGACTTCAGTCTGAAAGATTATCAACGAACAGGACGACCAAATGAGTTAGATGAAGAGTTGCTGAAAGCAACAGTGGAGGAAAACCCAACGGTAACTGTAAGAGAACTTGACTGCAACTCGGTGTTAGCCATATGACCATTCATCGTCATTTGAAGCTGTTAAGAAAAGTAGCGAAGGTTGGAAAATGGGTTCCGCATGATTTGTCACAAGCGAATCTTCAACATCGAATCGATATTTGCACATCACTGCATTCTCGGCAACTGCAGGCACCGTTTTTGAATCGGATCATCACTGGGGATGAAAAACGGGTCCTCTATAACAATATTAAGTGTCGACATCAGTGGCTTAGCCGTGAAACAAAGCCTGAACCTCAACCAAGGAATGGACTCCGTCCAAAGAAAATTTTGCTATGCGTTTGGTGGGATATGCAAGGAATTATTCATTTTGAGCTTCTGCCAGATAACCAAACAATCACAGCTGAAGTCTACTGCCAACAACTCCAACGATTGAAGATGGCATTACAAGAAAAACGTCCTGCATTAATTAATCGCAGAGGTGTTCTATTCCACCATGATAACGCACGTCCTCACACTGCTCGAATCACCACTGCCCAATTGGAGGCATTTGGTTAGCAAAAAATGCCTCATCCACCTTATTCTCCGGACATCGCACCTTCAGACTACCATTTATTCAGAAGTCTGCAACACCACCTAGATGGACAAAAGTTGCAATCCAGGGAAGCTATCGAAAACGAAGTGATCGCTTTTTTTAACTCGAAACCAAGGGATTTCTTCGAACGTGGCATAAAAAAACTTTTCTACAGGCGGAAGGAGGTTATAGAAAAAGAAAGGAATTATATTGATGATTAATTTGTCATTATATCATTTAATTTTTGTTGTGAATAAACTAAAAATGAACAGGAGGATCTACAACAAGATGAACAGCAGGTTCTACAACAAGACGAACAGCATGATGCTTGTGGTACCGATCCTGGTTTATGGGGCCATATAAATGTTGAAATCAGACAAATTTGAATTGAAAAAGGTCCTGTTCAAGTAAAACATTAAAATTTTTCAACTGACGAATATGGAAGGCACTTTTCTATAATACACTACAAATGGAGCTTAAATTTGAATTGGAGAATCTTTCACCGTTTTTATCTCCACGGATGACTCCATTAGAGGTATTAAATTATATCTATTCTTATAATTTCGTCACTATTTTTCCGAATACATTGGTTTGTCTCCGTATCCTCTTAACTCTGCCTGTAACCGTTGCCAGTGGAGAAAGGAGATTTTCAAAACTCAAGCTAATAAAAAATTACCTAAGAACAACTATGGGCCAAGAAAGGTTAGAAGATTTGGCCATATTGTTCATTCAAAGTGAGATAGCAAATTCTTCGGCTTATTTGGATACAATTGATACTTTTGCCAAATTGAAAGCTCGCAGAGTATATTTTTGAATTTCTAACTTTTTCCCTTCTTTGATTTTCATAGGTAAATTAATATTTAATTATATACCCTTCTTAAATTTAATAATTTTGTAAAAATATTTATCACTTCTTAATTTTTATCTTAATGGAAAAGATTAAGCATTTGTTCCTTTTATTTGTAAGCTTCCTAAATAAATATATAAATATGAAAAAGAAAAAATTTACCCAATTTTGTTTTTGATAAATGCAAGTAATTATGTCCGTTTTCTCATTGTATCAGTTGCTCGGAGACACTAGCACCGGACCTCCACAGTATACAGTATTATATGAATAAATATTTTTTTTTGTTATTTTCTACTCTTTTTAACAGAGAATAAATGACTTAGTTTAGTAAAGTAAATAAAGGGGCGCCATATTATATCTCGCCTCAGGCGGCAAAATGTCTGGGCACGGCCCTGGTGCTAGCCCCACTCCTGTTCATTATCATGCTAACAGACACAGACAGGGGAGTAAACAGCAACAGTATAGTAACATCCCTTGCGGACGATACAAAGATCAGCGGAAAAATCAGCGATGCGAATGAAGTGGAGGCCTTGCAGAGGGACACGATTCACACGAACAAAATATACAAATGGTCAGAAGTCAACAACATGACATTTAACACCGAGAAATTTCAGCTCTTGAGATATGATAGAAATGAGGAACTTAAACAGACTGCATATAATGCTCCAGATTGACAGGAAATTCAGAGTATCGCGAAAGCGGTCGACTTGAGGGCAGTGGTGGGCGCGGTACCAAAATTTGGGGGTGCGTTACGCGGTACTGCGGTACCTCAGCATGCCCAGTGCGTTACGCGGTACTGCGGTACTTTTTCAGGTCCCCCTGGTGCGTTCCGCGGTACTGCGGTACTGCACACAAGAACAACACAAGTAATAGCACATATTTTCAGAAATTGCATATCGGCGATTTCGCACCTGAACTTTCTGCCATAATGGCTAAAAATCGATCTTTGTCACAGAAATGTAACACACGTGCAACCGGCTCAAAAGCAAGCACTGCACTGAGGCGTTGTGATAGGATGGCAACGTAACATGTTCTGAACGAAAACTTAACGTGTCTAGAGTTAGGCTGATGCAACACACGCAGCATTCGTCTTACTGTACTCCTGTAATAAGGTTTACTTCAAAAAAAGTGTTAATTTTTTGAAAAGTCGTGTTTGTCGGTACCGCGGAAAGTACCGCGGGAAATTTGAATGCGGTAGCGGTACTGCTGTACTTTCAGCGATCCTTTGCGGTACTGCGTTATGCGGTACCGGTTTGGTAGTGCGGTAGTACCGCAGTACCGCAGTACCGCAAAAAATACCGCAAGTGCCCAGCTTTGCTTGAGGGTAATAATGACCGATGATGCCAAATTCAAGACACAAAATCAAATAGCAATAAACAAAGCAAAAAGAGTCGCGGGACAGGTACTAAGAACGTTCAAAAGAAGGGACAAGACAGTAATGATTCCCCTGCTGAGAACACTGATCATACCAAAACTTGAATACTGCTCAGTTTTGACGTCCCCATGTAAAAAGGGAGAAATTAATAAACTAGAAGAAACGCAGAGACATTTTACAGCCAAGATTGATGGCTGCAAAAAAACTCAACTACTGGGAAAGACTACGTAAACTAAATCTGTACTCCCTGGAAAGAGAGAGGTATACCATAATCTACATATGGAAAATGATCGAAAAACTGGTACCAAACCTCAAACTAAACCCAATTACCATCCAAACAACGCTGGAAAATAGGAAAGGCAGAATGTGTAGTGTTCCCAAATTAAAGGCCCAACAAGGGACCTCCTCAACACTGAAGGAAAATAGCTTGGTTGTCAGGGAGCCAAGACTTTTTAACCAACCTCCAAAGGACTTCAGAAACGTTACAAGGGTCAAAGTTGAAGTCTTCAAGAGAAGACTAAATGCCTGGCTCAGGACGGTACATGATGAGCCGGGTGTACTTGGCTATGTACGGTGGAGAGCGCAAGAGAGCAGCTCGTTCCTCCACCAGCTTGACCTTCGTGTGAAGAAAGACCGACGCACGAAACCCTAACGAGCTTAACGAGGAGGTATGTATATCTTGACACGCATTTTAGGGAGAACTTTTCAATAATTATATATATATATATATATATATATATATATATATATATATATATATATATATTCAATAGTTCGGCCTAATCTGTGTCAAGATTAGTTTCAGTAAAGATAACATGGTCTATATATAGTTCTATAATTGTTGAACAGTTTTCCCTGAAATGACTTTCAAATTCATTTCTTTTTCTCTCCCCACTGACCAATAAGTTTGTTAATGAGATTTGCATTTTGTTTGTCTGTCATCTTCTCCCCATGGGCTGAGAGTACTATTAGAGATATGTGATAGTGGTGCACCGATTAATCGGTATCGGCATCTGGCATGCCGATTAATCGGCATTTTACTGAAACAGGTATCATGTGGGTCTTTTGAAATGAATGGTCAGACAATACCTGTCAAAGACACATGTAAATACTTAGGCCATGTAATTACTCACGAGCTGCGAGATGAACTTGATATTGAGAAGCAACGTAAAAAGCTGTATGTATAGGGTAACATGCTAGTAAGGAAATTTGGTGTTCAAAATCAGTTAAAACTTATCTTTTTAGAACTTACTATACTACATTGTATACATCCCATCTGTGGTGGAACTATACAAAAACTGCTACGAATAAACTCTCTGTTGCTTATAATAATATTTTTCGTATGCTATGTAGGGAACCAAAATGGTGCAGTGCTAGTTTTATGTTTACTACGCGTAACCTACCTACCAGCCAAATGTTAATTCGGAAGAATATATTTAATTTCATTACTAGGGTCCAAAACAGCTCTAATGTGTTATTGTGCAATGTCCTGTCTTCAGATACTGTGTACCTCTCACCTATATGGCAGTCTTGATTCAGACAACTGCTGGTCTACAATACCTTATTTTTGTAATGTTGCAAAGATTATACAGTACAGTGTGTCCGTAAAGTCATGGTGGGATTTTAAATAGCTATATTATTGCAACGAAACATGATGAGCTGAAACAATGCCAAATTTAAGGACAACTCTCAAAGTTGTATCTTGTAGTTAGTCTAGGCTAAGCTTAACCTTTATCTCGTAGTTAGTCTAGGCTGTCCACATGCCTATGTTGAACATGAGCGTAATAGCCCGAAAGTTAATGTGTGGTGTGCTCTAGCACGAGATCGAGTGATTGGCCCATTTTTCTTCGCGGAACCCACTGTGACGTCACACAACTACCTCGCTATGTTGGAACATTTTGCAGTACCCCAATTTATTGACAATAATGTCATCTTTCAGCAAGATGGTGCTCCTCCGCACTATGCCAACGTTGTTCGAGAATTCCTTAATGAAAAATTTCCACAGAGATGGATAGGAAGAGGAGGATGGAAGCCATGGCCTCCACGCTCTCCGGACCTGACACCTTTGGACTTTTATTTGTGGGGTTACGTCAAGCAAAGCGTGTACAGTGTACCCATTAGGGGATATTCATCACTTGCACGAGCGAATCACGGAAGCTATCGCATCCGTCACTCCTGATGTTCTTGGGCGTGTGTGGCTGGAATTGAATCACCGCCTAGATGTCTGCAGGGCTACCAGAGGAGCCCATATCGAACTACGTTAAATAAAGTTATTCTTTTAGAGTTGTTCTTCAATTTGCCTTTTTTTCATCTCATTATCATGTTTCGTTGCAATAATATAGCTATTTAAAATCCCACCATGACTTTACGGACACACTGTATATGCATATTGTATGTTGGGATAAATGGCTATGGTGGCCTTATTTTTGTACTTGTATGTTAAGTGGCTATGTTGGCCTTATTTTTGTATTATGTTCGGTGTATATACAGGGTGTCCCAGAATTAACTATCTATTTCAATGAAATCGGACAAATTTAATAAAAACTGACATAATTTTGTGTTTATTACTAAATTATGATAGAAAAACAAATAGATTTATAAATCATAAGTCAAAACTTTATTGAGAAGTTTCAACATGTGCACCGTCTGTATCTCTGCAAATTTCAAATCTATCCTCAGCGCTGCGAAACACATTTTGAAGCATTTCAGGTGTTATCTCCCGCACTGCCAACTGGATGCGTTCTTTAAGTTCAGCTAAACTATTGATCTTTTGGCGATAAACCTTTGTTTTTATGAAACCCCATGCAAAGAAATCCAGGGGTGTCAAATCCGGAGAACGCGGAGGCCAAGGTCGAGGTCCTCCACGTCCAATCCACCGATTCGGAAGGCGTCTGTTGAGGTATTCTCGAACAATTAGAGCATAATGACATGGTGCTCCATCTTGTTGAAACACAACATTATCAAGAATGCCATCATCAAGAAGCTGTGGTTCGAGAAACTGCTGAAGCATATCAAGGTAGACGGTACCTGTTACAGTTGCCTCCGCAAAGAAGAATGGGCCATAAATTTTGGATTTGGTCATTCCAAGCCACACGTTAACTTTTGGAGAGTCTCTTTGCCATTCTATGACTTCAGACGGTCTTTCATTGGACCAGATAATGAAAAAATTATGAAAATAAAATTATGAAAAAAATTTAGAAATTTATACATTTTTAACACATATTAAACATGATAAACATAAATAAAAGTGTGTTTTTAAAAAATTTGTCCGATTTCATTGAAATAGATAGTTAATTCTGGGACACCCTGTATAATACGTAAGACTGTACTTGTATGCAAAGGTGGGCAGGACCGAGTTCCAGGAACTCGGTCCTTTTTAAGGACCGTGAGCGGGAAAGTCGGTCCTTTTCTCAGTGAGGACCGAAATGAGGAGCGACGGTCCATTTTTAAGCAATTCCGTACGGTCTTTTTTAGTGTGTTTAGTGATTATTTGAAGTTCTAAAGAAGATGGATCGTTTCCTCCAGAAGACTCAGAAAGAGACTGAGACTGAACTGAAACTTGTTTCAACACCTGGAGGAGACGAAGAATCTACTGATGTTAGTGCTTCAACTTCAAGTCAAGCAACTGGAGCTCCTAGCGGGAGAACTGAACCCGGCAATCCCTGGCCGTACCTGGACAAATACTTTGAATACCTGGGCCCCAAGGGTGAGCAGAACCTGGAGTACAAGTGCTTGCTGTGCCTGCCGAACAAGAACATCCTCTCGACAAGCAACAAGAGCCAAAACAACCTCAAGCGACATGTCTCCAGGCGCCACCCTCACGTCCAGAACCAGTTCGACCAGTGCATCAAGGACGGGGTGGAGCTCCAGAAAAGAAGAAGCAGCGAGGAGACCCTCAGGAGCGCCCCGACGACAAGCAGAGGACCATGGTTCAGCCGACTATACGGGAGGCCATGGCTGGACCGTCCAGAGTCACCAAGGCTCTCTTTGAAAAGGTCAGTAAATTCAATTAAAAATCTTACAACTTTGTCTAGAAGTATTTATAATCATTAAATTACACTCAAATGTCAGTCAGTTATGATGAAACGTAACAATTTTTATTTCTTTTTAATTAGTTGATCACCTTATTTGTGGGCATCTCTCTCAAAATGTTGAAGCAGATGGAAAGCAGCGATGTCAAGATGTGTCAGCCACTGGTATTAGCTGTCAGGGATGGGATCAAACGTCGGTTTGGTCCCCATTTTGAGGATATGGACTTCCTCCTGGCAGCTGCGCTACACCCCAAGTTCAAATTGGGCTGGGTGTAGGCTGACCATATTTCCTTAAGACAAAAACGGGACATTGGGATGGCAAAAAAGGGACGGGGGTTATGTAATATTCTGTATTCATGAAAAAGTAAGTACATAAACATATTGAGCTTACAATTATTCTTCAGTGACAGAACCCATACAAAAACCCATACAAAACGGTACTGTCCCGTTCAAAACGGTACGTATGGTCAGCCTAGCTGGGTGAGGCTGGTGGAGGACGACGTCATGTATGACGTCGAGAAGATCAAGGCCAAGGTGAAGAAGCAGATGATGTCTATGGTGGAGAGGATTCTGGCAAGAGCGGACTCAGGCAAGGACACCAGCAGCAGCGAGGGTGAGAATGACCAGGACAATGACGACTTCTTTGAGGCTCTCTACGAGGGCGGGGAGAAGACGAAGGAGACCGGGACCAAGTTGGTGGCGACATTTCTCAGCGAGAGGCCTGTGAAACCCTTCATCTTCAACAAGGACTCGTTCCCCAGCCCGGCGTTGAAGGACTTGTTCATCAAGTTTAACACGCCTATCCCATCCAGTGCCGCCGTGGAGAGGCTCTTCTCTTTGGGGAAGGACGTCCTCAAGCCGAAAAGGTCAGGGCTCAGTGACAGCCATTTTGAAATGCTAGTCTTCTTGAAGGGAAACTCAAGCATTTAACTTAATAACTTTTTTTCATCATTTATGTATTGTATTAATTATAATTTACGTTAATAAAATTAAAGATTTCCGGTGTCTTTAATTTCATTTTTCATTTTAATCAAATTTTTCACTTATATTATATATAAGGACCGAGGACCGAGTCGTTCCTAGGCCCTATCTTCAGAAAGGACCGTGACCGGGACCGTCGGTCCAGTTTGAGGCAAGGACCGGGACCGGGACCGTCGGTCCTTTTTGAGGCCCGGGTGCCCACCTTTGCTTGTATGTTAGGTTAAGACTTAAGTGGCTATGGATTGTGAATGATCCACAATAAAGATGTTTTGTATACTCGTACCTCACTTCAGAGGGCGGTGCAAGTCAATTTTTGTATGAACATTTATTGATGAAATGAACCTTTATGAAGAGACTCCCTGTAGGCTTTGGTTTAACTGTAGTTTCTGAGCCTTGACGCAAAGAATGTGTTTGATCAATTTGTTCAAATTGTTTCATATTTCAGTCAGCTGATATTAGTTGACAAATGTAATGGTATGAGGGAGCTCTGAACATTCGAGTATGTTATTTAATAATACAAGAAAAAAATACCCAATGCGACGAACCTTTGCTGAGCTAGGCTCTAGTGTACTTATTTCTATTGTTTTTAAGTCTAATCTACGAAACTTACCCTATAATTAGCCCTTAAAGTTGGGAGAATAGACTTTTCAAAAAGCCTAGTTAGGCCTAAATCAGTTAAAACTACGGTACTTATTCCTTTAAAATTAATATGAATTTAATTTTATTTACACTGGCGATTGTTGTGCAGTTTGTTCCATAATTAACTTTAGTTAGTAATACATCTTTATAATGTTATAGTGTACAAAAAATTATTCTACAACAACTCTAGGTTGAAGTCTGATAATAGTGTAGCGAATGAGATTAATGCAAGTTAGGCCAGAAACTGAATCAAATACAGGAAATACTAATGAAAGTTGTAGTGAGGTTCGTAATGTAATTTGATACGTACTGTTTGAAAATGACCTTCATTTCCTTGGGAACTGTGCCGTTTTTTCAGAAATGACCTAACCTAATTAAATAATTGGAAAATTTTTACAAATGTCTATTACAGGCTTTGTAAATCAAAACTATGTTTTTCTGATGGTTTTTGATGCAGTTTGAATGAAAGTTAATTTCGTTCAAACAACATAAAAAACAATCGTAAAAACAGTTTTAATATATAACCTAACCTAAAAATAAAAAATTCCTCAAAAGCCTGTAATGTACTCTTGTAAAAAAAAATACCTTCAATTGACCTAACTTGACATTCAATTGGGTGCTGAGGTTAGGGAATAAAAAAAGAACATTACCCACCAATATTTTGCGAGACCTATTTAACTAATTTTATAACAAAGATGAATGCATCCACCATTTTCTGATGCATACAGGAATTATATCTGCATATGATATAGGTCATTTCTGGAAAAATGGTACATTTCCCAAGGAAATGAAGGTCATTTTCAAGCTATGCATCAAATTACGGTAATTATTTACAAAATGCCATGACCTGAAGTTGAAGTCAAAAATATATTTTTCTAGTGTATTTTGGTGTGCTGTGTTCAAATATGACCTTCATTTCCTGTGCAAATGGAAAGAAATATGATTTTTTGGACATTTCAGTCATTTCTTTCAATGTGCACAGAAAATGAAGGTCATATTTTTGACATCTAATCTAACCTAACCTTCCTTTTGCTTGAATCACCGTGTAAACTGATATTTATTACCCTACCAAAATATATTAAAAAAATATTTTTGACTTCATTAACCTAACCTAACTGTCCTTTTGCTTGAATCACCATCTAAACTAGTATTTGCTAACTGGGGGGTGAACCAGCTTTCATATTTGGGAGCATAGAATTTAAGACAAAATCATCAACTTAATTAGACCTAATAAACATTTAATTGCTCGAATGTATGTCATACCACACCCTTCACACAATGCCATCCTAGAAAAACTAACCCATGAAGATGGGATTGTGGGACATAATGCATAGCAAATTACGTCATATGACATCACTATTTCTCTCTACAAAAATCCCAAAATTATGATTCTCTGCGCAATAATGCATGTATTTATATATGGTATATTATCTTATAATTTTTACCATAAATAAGCATTTGCCCCAGAAATGAGTGGCAAATTTGAATAAAGTGACTAAAACTACCTCATAAAAAGTTATTTTCAATCACAGGTTCAACTCATGGCATTTAGTAAATATTAACCTCAAATTATATAAGAAAAACATGTTTTCAATTCATTAGCAAGATGCGTGTTAAAACAAATAATTGTTAATTTTTGTTGCAAATGAGGTTAGGTTAGGGGTAATTATTGAATGTTTCACCAATACTAAAATTAATATCCAAAATATATTTTTCTAATGTATTTTGGTGTGTTCTGTTCAAATATGACCTTCATATCTTGCGCAAATTAACCAAAATAAAGTTATGAAACATTAAAATTTTCTTATGTTTTAGTTCAGTTTTGCTAGAAATGAAGGTCATATATGAACCACACACCAAAATACATTAGAAAAATGTATTTTGGATATTAACAAAAATCAAATGGGCTAGGAATATATATAATATATATATATATATATATATGTATATATGTATATATATATATATATATAGTGGACCTAGTTTTAACCATTTAAGGTGATAATGATTTAATTGTATGCAATGATTGATTGATGACTGATTGCTTATTAATGAAAGGCTGGGTTAATAATTTATATTGTTATACAGTATCACCGATTGGAATAAATGGTTATTCGATTAGGCCCACCATACTATTGGAAGTGACTGAAATGGTAGCGAGGGTCACCAGCTTGGATTACACCCAAGCAAATTAATGTTAAGGTTATGAAAGACGCCTATTAATTGGTAGTTATACGTTATGCTTATGACATAGACTTAGCTAATAAGATGAAATGTTAATAGCTTAATTGACACGTAATAAGTAATATAAACGTTGATGGTATGTAAATGGCATGCGACATGGAACATTGAATGGGCCTAGTAAATGATATAAAGAATGCACGTGCGTTTGGTAGCTACATTGAATGGAAAACATGACACTGATTAAGTAGGCTAAATGATTGCATGGATGCACAAGGAATAATTGATGCAGCCTAATAATAATGGATTGAAATGCTTGCACAAATATCATTTATATATAAGAATATTATGTGATGTTAAATGATTACATCAAGAGAATATTTAGTTAACACACAAATATATGAATTGAACATAATGACGGATGATACACAGAATTACAGTATTGAAATGACACTTGAATTGGATGACAGGCCTACTGCATTCTTTCACAAGAGTCAGTTGGAATGCTTAATTACACACTTTGGGAGTATAGCCTACCGTTCGGTGGTAGGCTAATGTAGGCTTCACAAGAGTACTTAGAATAGGAGGTACTTATCTTAGGACGATGTAACCTTGATGAAGGCGGGTTGAAGACGAACCATTTAACGCAGATTCGAGTTGTTGTTGTCTGTTAAGCCTCTTGAGATGATGGATGTAGGCTTCATTCGGAAGTCTGAGGTGATGTTACTTCTCGAGGTGCAGGATGGTTTTATGATCTTGCAGGCGTAGGCCTGTGGTGCTGAATATATCTCGAGGAATGTGGAGAAACTTGAAGGCCGACCCGGCAAACCACAGGCCCAAAGCGATTCCGGTTGGGCCTCGAAGGATTGCTTCTGCAGGCAGTCTGTAGATCTTACTTGATGATAAATTGTAGGCCTTGAAGGAAGCGGAAGGCGGTTGAAGAGATGATATCGTACAGAGTAGTCTAACGAAGTGAGAAGGAGTGAGAATGGGTGCTCGCTTTTATACGTAGTTCCTGTGACGTAGGACTTCGCACCAAATCTTAAGACGCTTTGTCCGCACGTCCTTTAGTTGATAAAGGTTTGCGTTCGCGCCCTTTGGGAAGAAACAGACTCCATTGTTTGACTCTTGCCCACATGTGTTTTCCAAGTTCTTTGATGATAGCATGGAAGCAAAAGATTTCTGTCTATTTCTTGTCGATCCGCTACATATATAAACCCTAACCTTAGCCTGTATGTTCTCTGATTGCATGTGCTAACCAGGGGGGCTTCACCCCCATAACCCCCCCATGATAATATATACAGGTTAATATTGGATTTTATGCCTAGTCACAACAGGGCTGTGGAGCTGGAGCTTGAAGCAATTTTGGTGAGTGGAGTTGGAGCTGGAGCCAGTTATTTTTGGGAAGCTGGAGCTGGAGCTGGAGCTGATAAAAAATGTGTCAGCTCCGGCTCCAACCCAATACAAAGAGTTCATATTTAGATACAAACTTTTTTATGCTATTTTTTTTTTATTTTGAATGATTTCTAATTGGATTTAATTTTTTTTCAGGAAATGTGTTAATTTTTAGAAACAAACTAGTAAGCTTAATTTTTA
Organism: Bathynomus jamesi; assembly: GCA_023014485.1. Classification (NCBI taxonomy): domain Eukaryota; kingdom Metazoa; phylum Arthropoda; class Malacostraca; order Isopoda; family Cirolanidae; genus Bathynomus; species Bathynomus jamesi. The sequence goes on from JAJOZX010000225.1 coordinate 1,599,232, forward strand.
AAAATTGAAAATATTAAGTTTCATTCTTTTTTTGAGCCCTTTCATAATGACAACTAGATCTCAAAGTCAAACAAAGTCTGCATTATTTGAATACTTCACAGTTTCTACAGATGGAAAATATTTCATTTGCCACTGTAAGAAAGAAAATAATAATGAACAATTATGTGAAACTAAAATTAGTTAACTTGTACAAGCTATGATACAAAAGTACCAACCCAGACTGGCAAGACATCAAATTTAAAAAGACATCTACCCTACAATGATTTCATCCAAAAATTTTAGAAATTGTTAATAAGAAAGACAGTGAAGCAAGTCAAGCATCCACCTCAACTAAAAGTAAAATTTGTCCTGGGGGACAATTGCAAATGTCACCATTAACAAGTTTCTTTCCTAGTAATAAAGTTACTGTAAATATGACCTCAGATAAATTCAAGAAGTACATCATAGAAATGGTGGTAAAAAATAGTATACCTTTATCTTTTTTCTCAACACCAGCTTTTTTAGGTCTTACTGGAGAAATGGCCAGTAAACTCCAAGTTTCTTTGGATAGAAATAGCATTAGAAAGATTGTGATTGAAGATGCCACACACAAAAAGGAGGAACTTCAAAGAACTCTTAAGGAGCGCTTTGTGTTCCTCAAAATGGATGGATGCACTCACCATAGAGTTAATTATTTTGCCATTATGTGAGATATATAGATGACAACAATAAAAAGGTGACTCGGACACTGGCAGCAAGGAATACACATGCACATCACACCAGTGAATATCTTTCTAAGTTAGTCGAAACTGTCTTACAAGATTTTAAAATAAAAAAGAACAAGTTCTATGTATTGTCACTGACAATGCTTTGAATATGCTAAGCACTATTGAAAAACTAAATAGAGGGACAGTTACTAAGGAAATAATGAAAAATGAAGATGACATTTCTGAAATTGATTCTGCAAATGAAATGATAGTGACAGAACAAGGTGATGAAGTTCTAGATGATATTGCTGAAGAAGCCACTATGCTATCTCATATTCAACACATGCGCTGTGTTGTGCATACATTGCAGTTAGCGATAAGGGATGGATTAAAAGAATGACATGTAGCAACTATGATCAGCAAGTTCAGACAGGTAGCCACTGCAGCCAGAACACCAAAAATAGACTCCATTGTGAAGAAACATTCAGGTATGGGAGCTATTTTAGATCAAGATACTCGGTGGGGGCAGCACTTATTTGATGATTAAGCGTTTGCTTGATCTGAAACCACATCTTGAAGGCCTGGCAAATCAAAATGTCTCATTAACTGAAAATGAATGGATGCAATTGACCCAATTAGAAGTTCTGCTTCGTTACCCTTTTGCTGTCACTAAAAAGTTTCAAATAGAAGAATTAAATTCTGGTGAATTCTTGTTGGCATGGAAAGAATTAATATTTCGTCTCAATCAAACAGGAGGACTACTTGCTGAGGGAATTGTTTCTTCGATGAAGAAAAGAGAGGTATTACTATTAGAAAATGCAATTGTATTAGCTGCTGTTTACATAGACCCAATGAACAGAGTTCTATTAAATGAAGATCAAAAAGCTAAAGGAAAAGAGGCCCTCTATGACATTGCATTGCGCATGGAAAAGCTGGTATCTGAAAAACTAGATGCCCAGAATGAAGAAGATAGCAGCATTACCAACCAATCATCCTCTTCAAATGACGAGGAAGATTTCACAAAATATTTGGACAGAATAGATAGATCAAATGCAAAATGTCTCAAAGTAGAATTAAAGAATCCTCCACAGATGAAAATAACCAAATTCAAGCAAGAATTCTATGCTGAATTAAAGGAAGTAGAAAAATACAATCGCTCCTCTAAACTGACAGTTGACGATGTCATACCCTTATATCCAAAGATTATAAGGAATGTAGCTAGTATTGTATCAGCTCTACCACCCACACAAGTCAGTGTAGAACGCCTCTTTTCAGCACTGAGAATAGTGAAATCTGATTTAAGAGCATCAATGAAGGATGACTTAGCAGAAGCCATTTTATTTCTGAGGACAGGCATGTAATGAAGATGTATAAAAAGTAATAAAAATTATTTTAATTTTTTTAAAAGGCTACATTTTCCAAATAAACATTCTATAATACAAACAAATAAGGTTTTGTTTTGTGTGGCTGCCTGCTATGGCCTATGAGTAGCAAGGTACAATTTCAAGAGATTTATTAATCATTAATATATGGTGAGAGGAGCCGGAGCTGGAGCTGGGCATAAAAAAAATGCCGGAGTTGGAGCCAGAAATTTGAAAATGCTGTAGCTGGAGCCGGAGCTTAAGATTTTGGTGCCAGCTCCACAGCCCTGAGTCACAAGCAGTTGAACATGTACTATATATTGAATTGCCATTAAAAACTGATTAAAAAAATATATATCTTGTTAAATTTGTTCAAATATACTTTTTTTGGTGCTCTTCCAATATGTGCTCTACCACGAAACTGTGATCTACCATATTCCAATATGTGCTCTACTGTGAAACTAGCCTTATAAGGCTAACTAACAAAAATATCATGACTTAACCTAACCAATCGTTAGGTCAACTATACGCCCTTGACGATTGGTTAGGTTAAGTCGTGATATTTTCGTTAGTTAGCCTTATAAGGCTAACTAACGTACCTGCTGCTAATCTGAATAATCTAAGGTAGATCACGTATTGGAATGTAAATTTTAAGGTAGAGCACATATTGGAAGAGCACCCTTTTTTTAATAAAACATATTTCCTGTTTTGGCTATAATGTACTTTTCATAAAATATTTTTCCTGATTTGGCTATTTTTTGGCATTTATGATATGTATGGCTATTTTTTGGCATTTATGATATGTATGTATACACTATTTTGGTCAATTTGTCACTTTTTTCCTTATTTCTGGCTAGTTTTTTATTCTAATTGGATTCAGTTTGGTGGTGTTTGCAACAGAATTATGATGTGCCATTCATGTGATTTTGACTTTGAGGACCTGATTCGCCATGTAGGCCTAGATGAAGACAAAGCATTGGATGTTTTTATCAATCACAGCATTATTCTCTCATCCTTAACTTGCCCAAAATGTGACAGTGAGTGCCTAATACGAAAAGATCAGAAGATAGTTAGGTGAAATAACCAATATTAACCTGTTAGGTTAATTGAATGTCTGGTTAGGTTAACTGAATGCCAGGTTAGGTCAACTTGTATGCCCTTGATGATTTGGTTAGGTTGTCATGATATTTTCGTTAGTTTAAATGAAAATGATGAACAAATTTTTCTAGTCAATTTTGAGTTGTTTTGCACAAATGTGATATCCATTTCCTGTGAAAATGTGTAGTGTTTGAGATTGTCTTCACCTAAAGATAGGTGAAGATATCTCAAAAACTAAGCATTTACACAGGAAATGGATATCACATTTGTGCAAAACAAATCAAAATTGACTAGAAAAATTTGTTCTTGTCAAAAAACCTGACTGGGAGTAATAACCAATTTTTACCTGATATTGATATGCTTGAAGGTGGTGCAATGTAGGGCAACCAAACTTATCCCTAACCTAAGAAGATTGGAATATAGGGAAAGAGTAAAAGAACTGGGTATGTTTAGTTTTGAGAGCCATTGTTTGAAGGGCAATATGATAAAGATGTTCAAAATGTTTTCAGGTTTGGATAATTTAGATGTAACTTTTTCTTATTAGAGGCTGATGGAAAAACTTGAGGACATAATTCGAAAATTAGAAAACATTTGTAGACTGGATTTATGAAAATACTTTTTCAGTCAGAGTAGTAGTAGATTTTTTGAACAACTTCTCATATGATGTGGTAAACAGAGTTCCTTAGTTTTAAGAAAAATTTGAACACTCATGAATGAGAGAGTTTATAAATGTGTAAATAGTGTATATTTTTATCTTAAGTTATGTAGGCTACTTTGGTAGCTCTGTAAATAATTTTATATTAATTAGCTTACTTGAGATTGACATTTTGCACAATTTTATTGTAAAATATAGTTCATGCATGACTTGGATAACCCCAATAGGCCTGAGTGTGGCATCATGTTTTCCAAGTGTAATATAAACAAAAAACCTAAACTTTGTCATGTACCCGAGTTGATTACAAAATTCTTAAAGTTTATACAAAAAAGTCTAAAAATTTAGACAATTTCTGATGTTTCATAACAAATCGAAGGCAATATTTTGCTAGAAGTTTAGTAACTTTTTGCTGAATAGGAAATGCCTTTAATTAATGTGTATCTTTTACTGTTTGGGGCCCTTATCACTTAACATCTCATATATTTCTCAATTTGAAAATGCCACTCTTTTCTCCTAGTAGCTTTGAAAGACACTGACCAGCTATAGACTTATAGCCTAAGCTACTTGTCAGACAACTACTCTACACAAAAACAGATGTCCAAGTACAAAACCTCACTTATTAGGTCTTAACCAAATTGAGAAGTTTGGTAGAAATTTAGCTAGTGCATCACTTTTCAAATTAAAATTTTGGTTTTAGATCTGGAGCAGCCCCTTTTTTAGAGTAGGGAGTATTAATAGACAGGATATTTGCATCACATTTTGTGTATTTATATGACTCGGAGCTTCCTCACTTCTCTCTTTAGAATCTAGGCCTGTGCACCACTTCTGGCCAAGCTTCTCATACTGGAGCCTAAATCAATCATTAGGTTGTAAGCCCCTATAGTGCCTATTATGGACAAGTCACACAAGCCACAAATAATGTGTGAATTTCCTAGTTTCACCAACTCTAACATGACCTGAATTTTAATATAGTGTTAGCAGTGCAGTGCAAGTCCTATCTATAATTTGGGATAGGGTCTAGGCCCAGTTTAAAATTACAACACACTTTATGCAATTCTTCCTATAGGCCTACATTGTGGATTATAACACTCGATTCACAATGCACAGCATTCTCTGGGACATTTGTTCTAAGAGTAGGCCCGATCTTAGGTAATGTGAATGCTTTTGGAACAATACATGTAGATCCAGGTGCAAATTCTCTCAGCAATTTTGGGAGACAGTTCTCAGAGTAAACCCAGAACAAAATGCTGTATAATGAAATGCCAAAACTTAATTTTAGTGGATAGGCTATGAAGATTATTTCTCAAATTTCATGATAAAATTTTACAAAATATCAATTTCAAGTCAGTTAATTATCTTTTAAACTATTTATAAAGCTAGTGAATTAGTTTACATTACTTGAACTGAAGTATACATTATTTTCATAATTTACAAATTCTGTCAGAAACTTTAAAGTAATGAATGATAAAATTAACCCTCAGTTTTCTAATGTATTTAAAATTTATACCAGTACTAAAATTAGGCAATATATATATATATATATATATATATATATATATATATATATATATATATATATATACAAGGTGTAACAGAATTGATTGTGATGAGTGTGTAGTGTACTGTATATATTATGTGGAATTGCATGGAATGCAATTTGAGAATGTATATACTGGTAGCTACTGGATTAATTGGTAAGTTGATTGTATTGTTTGTAATGTGTAGTTAAAACTATTTTCTTATTCACTTCTGTTATATCTTATTTCCCTATGAGAATGGACTTTTGTTACACACTATATATACACACCTTATGAACTTTGTTGTTTCAGGCATTGGTCTCTCTTCACATGGAGGTCAAGCTGGTGGCCCTGCTTCTAGTTCTGGCTTGGTGGAGGAGCAAGTTGCTCTCTTGCGTTCTCCACCATACGTAGCCAGGGTACACCTGGCTGATCAGGTACCATCCTGAGCCAGGCATCTATTCTTCTCTTGAAGACTTCAACTTTGACCCTCTGTAACATTTCTGAGGTCTTTTGGAAGCTGGTTGAAAATTCTTGGCCCCCTGACAACCAAGCTATTTTCCTTCAGAGTTGAGGAGGTCCCTTGTTGGGCCTTTAATTTGGGAACACTACACATTTTGCCTTTCCTATTTTCCAGCATTGTTTGGATGGTAATGGGGTTTAGTACCAGTTTTTCAACAATTTTCCATATGTAGATTATGGTATACCTCTCCTTTTGAAGGAGTACAGATTTAGTTTATGTAGTCTTTCTCAGTAGTTGAGTTTTTTGCAGCCATCAATCTTGGTTGTGAAATGTGTCTGTGTTTCTTCTAGTTTATTAATTTCTTCCTTTTTATATGGGGATGTCAAAACTGAGCAGTATTCAAGTTTTGGTATGATCAGTGTTCTCAGTAGGGGAATCATTACTGTCTTGTCTCTCCTTTTGAATGTTCTTAATACCTGTCCTGCGACTCTTTTTATTTTGTTTATTGCTATCTGATTTTGTGTTTCAAATTTGGCATCCTCTGTCATTATTACCCCCAAGTCATCTGCTTTTGTGCTTCTCTGAATTTTTTGTCTATCTGCGGCATAATATGCAGTCTAAGTTCCTCATTTCTACCATATCTCAAGAGCTGAAATTTCTCAGTGTTTAATGTCATATTGTTGTCTTCTGACCATTTGTATATTTTGTTTGTTTCCCTCTGCAAGGCCTCCACTTCATTTACATCACTGATTTTTGTGCTGATCTTTGTATCATCTGCAAATGATGTTACTATACTGTTGCTGTTTACTCCACTGTCTATGTCTGTTAGCATGATAATGAACAGGAGTGGGGCCAACACTGTACCTTGTGGTACTGAGCTGCGTACTTCTGATTCTGATGATGACACCCCTTGAATCTTGACCACCTGTAGTTGTTTACTGAAGTAGTTGTAGATCCATTTTCCCACTTTGCATGCTATTCCCGTATGTTTCATTTTATGTGCTATTATACTGTGATCACATTTGTCGAAAGCTTTAGCAAAATCCGTGTACATGATATAGTTTTCATTGCCTTCAAGTGCATCTAGGACATTGTTATAATGCTCTTATAAGTTGTGATAGGCATGATCTTCCTGATCGGAATCTGTGCTGATTTTCGTTGAATCTTTCCAACATCAAGAAGTCATAAATTTTCTCTGGCTATTCTTTCAAATATTTTGGTGAGGTGGGACATCAAGGACACTGGCCTATAGTTCTTTGCTTGAGATCTATCCCCGCCTTTATATATAGGGACAATGTTTGCTCTTTTCAAGATGCTTGGTATTTCCCCTGTGTTTAGGGATCTTCTCCATATCCAGTAAAGGGGTGTAGCTATTTCAGTTTTACAGTTTTTAATTAATAGTGCATTCCATTTGTCCGGACCTGCAGCTGAATGTGATTTCATTTGTCCTATAGCTCTTGCTACATCTTCTGAGGTAAAATCAAAGTCTGTTATACATTCTCCTTTCAATTTCTCTTTGAAGAATGCTTCTATGTCAGGTTATTTCTTTGTCACTTTTTGGGGTACTGAAAACTGACTCATTCTGGGCTCTCAATATTTCAGATATTTCTTTCAGATCATCTGTTAGTTCATTATTTCCTTTCCTTAAGGGCCCGATAGTAGTGCACATTTTTGCTTTCCTTTTTGCATAGCTGTAGAAGTATTTTAGATTTTCTTTTATTGCTTCAACTGCCTTTTCCTCTTCCCTTTCTGTATGGCCCTTTATCAGGGTTTGTATTTCCCAATAAATTCTCTCCAGTTTTTCTTGTATTACTTTCCTAGTATCGTTGTCTCTGCAATTAGCTAACTTCGTCACTACTCTTTCTTTTGCAGAATATTCTTCTCTTTTGCCTCTCTAGCCAGTTTCTCTTTCCTTTTGGCTGTGCTTATGGAGCATATTTTTCCAAAATTCTCAGCGTCTTTTCTTCCAAAGTTGTTAGCATTTCCTCAGTTTCATTCTCGAAAGCTGTTCTCCACTCTATTTGGGCCATGTGTGAACTGATTTCTTCCTAATTTATGGTCTTGGAGTTTAAGTTAAAAGCCCCAAATTTGCTTCTTCCTTCCATATGCATATTGTCTTTTAAAGTTATTGCCATATTTCTTGATAACTTGATTATATTGTGGTCTGAGATAATGGAGTTATTTTTATATCAGCAATCAAGTTCATGTTATTTGTGAATACCAGATCTAGGCAGTTTTTTCTGGTACAGTGGACCCCCGATTTGAGTACATAATCCGTTCCAGCATGGCGTACTCAATTCGAAATGTACTCAAATCGAACTTAATAACCTATGGGAATTAATTAATTCGTTCCAAAACCCAAAAATTTCACCCCACCCCTACTTTTTCTATAGAAATTGGCCCTTAACAGCCCTCGTACCCTTCACAGAATCTTTACGACGCAAAATACTCAAAATACTGGTCTTAGGAATGTCATATTCCTCAGCTAAGTCTTTGAGACTTTTGCCCTCTTCACTTTTTCTAATAATCTCCAATTTCATCTCTATTGTAAAAAGGCGTTTCTTCTTTTGTGAGTCTTTTGATGTAGATGTACGTTTAGAAGCCATCACTATAACAGTACACTATGTCACTGCCACAATATGAAATACAGTATCAAAGTCACTGCATGTACAAATCACCAAATTTATGCTATATTTTCACTATTTTATGCTGTAATCAACAGAAACTAACATAAATAAACACTAAGTACAAAGTCAGAAAACAAAATGTATGAAATTCTAACAGAAATCCCTAAGAACACCTGTACTATTCAAAACATTAGACCCCGAATGTTCCCGCAACGAACGCTCTAGACAAACTGAAATGCGTTTGGCGTCGCTGGCTGGCATACTCAAATCGAGTCAATAGGAGCCTATGGACGAGCGTACTCAAATCGGAGGTCCACTGTATGTTCTGTTATCTCCTGTGTCAGCATAAACTCATTTGTGAGAGCCATCAGCATTTTTGCTTGCTCCTGGTCCTCTCTTGTGCCGGCCTTATCTTGCTGTATAAATATATTTCTACCCACCTTTTTGTATTTTATAAATGGGAAATTAAAGTTGCTGCAGAGTATTATGTTAGGGGATGGAGAGTTTATGGACTTTATTAGGTTTCTGATATCAATGGCATCCGAAAATTTTTCATTTAGAGAGTTTGGAGGTCTATAGATGACTATCCACAGGATTTTTCGCAAGGGGGGGCAAAACTAACTTATTAGTTCTTAGTTCTTATTAGTTCTTTATTAGGTAGAAAAAAAAAATGCACTGCGACCACTATGAGTAAAAACCGTCATCTCCCCTTATCATAGCCTGCTTTCGGTGCTAAATTTATGTACTTAGTAATACTAAGTACATAAATTTAGCACCGAAAGCAGGCTATGATAAGGGGAGATGACAGTTTTTACTCGTAGTGGTCGCAGTCCATTTTTTTTTCTACCAGTCAAGTCCATTTTTTATATACTATGATTAACTATAATCGTGTAAGTTCCAGTGAAATTGACCAAAAGGTTTTCGAGAGAAAAAATAAATAAAACACTCAATATAATGATCTTTGCAAATAATTCCATTACTATATCTTTCAGTATAGTTTATTTAACACTTCTAAGTTCAACGACATGGCACTTCGGTAAAGTAAATGACATTTCCTTGAATGTGGAAACACTGACTGAGCTGCAGTAGAATTATAGAAGTCGTTGTGTGGGCAAACACAAATTTCCAAGGGAGGGCAACTGCCCCCTCTTGCCCCCCCCCCCCCCCCCCCTCCAGATGCCCATGACTATCAGTATCACGTTTAGTTTCTCTATTTTCACTGCAATGGTTTCCATGAAACTTGGATTTACTTATTACTGTCTCATGTATATAAATAGCATGGCCACCTTTACGTCTTGCTGTTCTATCCACTCTTAGTAAGTTGAATCCATCGATATGCAATTCTTTCTTATTGATACAGTGTTTGCAGTTATCACAGTTTCCTTGGCAGTCTTTAAGATGTGTTTCAGTGAGGCATGCAATGTTCACCCTTGTTTCATCCATAAAACCTTTCAAGTACAAAACTTTGTTTAGAGAATTGTTCAGTTTTATTCCTTGAATATTTAGCAGGACAATGTTTATGTTCTTTGTTTTGCATTTTAATTTTGTTGTCCTTTGGTATCACATGTTTTGTAGCCTTGTGGTCCTCTGAGTTGGATCTGTTCCTGCCTACCAGTTCTGGTGGCTTCTTGCCATGTAGCAGTCTGGCTCGAGGGTTCCCAACTGTGTCAGCTGCATGTTCTGTATAAGACTTAGCAGCCATATTGTGTCAGAGATGTTGAAAAAATTTTGTCTGCTATTTGTGTTTTATCTGCTGTTTGGGTACAAATTTTTGTTTCTCACATTCCTTCTAATGTCATTTGAAACTTGTCCTTTGAACTTGTTGGGAGATGATGGTGGTAGCATTTCCTCCTGTACTGGCAGGTTCCATACAGTATGTCACGTAGGTCTTGCAAATGTCTGGATGTTAGAATTTGCATTTTCCACCAAATTTGCAGTGACCATTATTGTGGAAGTAGTTGCACACAGGAGGGTGTTTGTAAATACATTCTCCTCCCTTATATCTGCATATTCCTTTCACATAGTATTTACATATATTTTCTTTCCAATTTTTACTTGGGGCCTTTGTTTTTGGTGGTTTCAATGTGGTTTCTTTATTATCTACTTGTTTTTTCTTCTTGCTGCTAATGCCCTTTGTTTGAAAACTTTGGATTTGGTTTTGTGCCTGTTTCCTCTGTTGGTGCTTCTTTTATTTTTATTATTTCTATTATTTTTGCTTTTTCTGTTTTCTTTCCTTTTTCCTGTTCATTTTTCACAGTTTCCTCTCATACTATCTTCGTTCCTTCTATTTCTTTTCTCTGTTTGCTATTCATAAACTTCTCTTTTGCCTTTTTCTCATGGTCTCGTTCTGCTTCAAAAACTGTAAACAAGTTTATTTTGATTATGCAGCTTTTGCAGAAAAACTTGATTCTATTCACTTGCTTAGCGCCTGTTATAAGAGATTTCTTCATCATTCCATTTCAGGCATTGAAATTCAATTAAATATTAACTCAAAATGGTAATTTGTTTGGTGAGGTAATTTGACTCGACTATAGAAGTGAGGGAGGGAAAATTTTTCTGTTATTCCATGGGGTGGGGGATGTGGCACACTGTAGATTCTCTCTGATTGGTTCCCAGGAGTGTACCTCAGGGGATAACTGAGGGATATTGCCTTTCAATGGATAGTCAGATTTCCTCCGAGAGAAAAACACACTGAATAGATTGTATAGATTTGGTTGCTTTAATTTTATTTGCTTTATTTCAATAAATGCCGCTATTTCACCACGTACACAGGCATATGACTATGTTCACTGAGTATTCACTAAAAAATTGGCACTACTGGTACTTAAAAAGCATTAACTGCAGAATTTTTATTGTAATATTACTTTTATTCAGACTTTCCAACGAAACATCTGTAACCATCACACTGGGCAGAAAAACATATATATATATATATATATTATATATATATATTATATATATATATATATATATATATAAAGGGTGGGAGAAAAGTGTTTACAGATTTTATATATACAAATAATTTGTTAATAATAAATAAATTCCAATGCTATCATTGCAGTGTATGTGATACTTTTCAAAGCAACTATACAAGGCCAGGAATGAATGACCCAAGGCAAGAACAGGAAAACCCTAGGCCCTAGCCCCAGTCAGCACCATGTCAGTAAGGATGGAATACAGCAATGAAGGAAAAGTGTATCATGGGCTATTTCTCATAATAATTGTGAAGAAATGTGTTTATTTAAAAAAATATATATAATAAACCACACCACCAAATGCAACCACTCTTCGATACAGCTAACCTGATAAAAGATCATCCAAGAAGCAGAAGGCCAGTAATGGCAACATGAGAGAACAACAACAGAAAATGTCGACCACTTTTCAAGTTAATCCAACAACTTAAACAAGAAAGTTGTATGTATAGGAAGTCACAGAGGAATTGGGTATTTCCAAATTTTCAGGAGCAAAAATATTGAAATCACAGGGGTACCACAATTACAAACCCATTTACTCTCATCTCATATACGATGATGATTCTGATAGATCAGTGGTTTTCAACCTGGGGTATGTGATGGGGTCCTGAAAATATAACCCTTTTAATTTTTTATACAATTAACAAATGGCCACAAGTTACACGGTCTTAAAGAAAGTAAAAATCCTCTATGCCTCTCAAAAATTAAAAAATCCCTTGAAAGAGCTCATTGGGTACAGAAGAAGAAAAAGGTTGAGAACTGCTGTGATAGATGGATGCAGTTTGCTGAAACAATGTGACAAAAATTTAACAGTGATCCAGATTTCCTTTGAAAGATCAAATTTTCAGATGAATGTGTCTTTGGTTTAATGAATAAAGGAAACAAACAACTTTTCACTACTGGGTGAAAAAAATCCCAAAGTACGATTGGGTAAACCTGTTAAAATGGCTACACTAACAGTTTGGGCATGTACCCTATTGGTTATTCAGGACTCATTTCCTTTGACATATTAAGAGATACGATGGATGGAAAATGCTATTGTCAGGTATTGAGAGAGAAAGTTTTGCCATAGTTTACTAATGGTGTTGGCAGGAATTGGCTTTATCAACATGATAGAGTGCCACCACATTACGCCGCAGCTGCCTGTGAGATTCTGGATACAAACCTTGAAGGAAGATGGCTTGGGCAGTGAGGTCCCATTGAGTGGCCAGCCAGATCACCCAATTTAACCCAATGTGATTTGTGGCTTTGGGCTTATTTGCTTGACACTCTCTCTACACTCCCGATTTCATCTATCCAAATGCGAATGCTCTTTCCTCGAGAATAGATGAAGAACTGGAAAGGATCCCACTCGATACATGTTCAGAAGAACAATGAAGAGTTTCACAGAGAATCTACAAATATATCATAGTGGATGGAGAACTCTTTGAAGATTAAACTAAAATTTAACAAAATATTTGTGTGAATAAAATTCTTATAGACATTTTGTTTGATTTGTTTCATCATTTGAACACTTACCTGTATAATGTTGTTAACTAAATAGTTGTACTGTATGTATAAAATCCTTAGACTTTTCTCCCACCCTGTAGCTATATACTAGTATTAGTGTGTTTCAAAAATGACTTGCTCTCATATTCCCATTACCACTTGTATCAATAAATACCAAAAAAAATTGAGCTTTTAATATGATTTGGTGAGGGGGTGGGGTGTAAAATGTTAATTTAATATGGGTACTTTTATATTATTTAGTACATTTCTTTTGATCAATTGATTTATGGATTGATTTGGTTGATTATTAATTAGTGTATTTATTTTGCATTTTTCAGACTGTGATCCTTTATTACTGAGTAAGCACAATATGGACTTGACAGCTGACACTGATTACTTCTTAATTGGTAAAATACAGCCAGAATTGCCAACTGATGGCAAATTGCCTACCAGTGGAGATATGCTAAAACTTATTGGTTTTGAAAAGAACAAACCAGGGGGAAACAGTAAGAGAGTGAAAGACCTTGTCTCCTGTCCTTACATTCCAGCAGCTGTCTCCTCTTGCTGTGATGAGCCAGAAGGTTGTGCTGGCAGTGAGATTGGAAGATGTTTCCTTTACAAAGTAAAACTTCCGTGGCATCAGGCCAACATTAAAACTCTCTTGGACAATGCTATTATTGCCAAGCTGACTAGGCTCATTGAAAGTTGGAAGTCATTGAACAAAATGAGAGAAAGAAATACTCCTGTTGAAATTGACAAGTGTGAGATGTTTGATGTTATGATATAGAAACTTTTTGACATTGTAGCTGCAGATGTGCAGGAAGTTATCTCAAAAGACAAGCTTCAGGATAAAACTGCCAAGTCAGAAGATCTTAGATTTTTAGCTGACCAAAGGGGATTAAGAAGCAGGGACAAGAAATTTGATGAAGTTATTGCTGCTAAAAATAAGCGTAAAGCTGCTTGCACTGCTTTTGCCAAGAAAGCTCAGATCAGTCCAATGACATCTGTACTGGATCTTACTGATGAGAATAAAGAAAAGGGAGATGATGACTTAGACCATTATGATGATGACAGTGATTTTGAATTAACACCAGCAGCCAAGAGAAAGAACCAACTCAAAACAGTGATATTGGAGGTTCCAAATAATCTAGCAAGGAAGATAGCACTCAGCCCTAAATAATTATGTAATTATAATAATAAAAAAAAAAATAATTGGCATGGAAAGAGAGAATAGATTTTTTGTATTATGGTAATTTATAATTTCAATAAATCTGATGTGTCAGGAATGGGTGTAGGGGAGAAGGGAGCCTGTAGTTTAGTTAAAAATAAAAAAAATATTGATCAAACAGCAAATATATGGAGGGTGCTGAACCACCTGTTCCACTCCACCTTATGACCCAATTCTTTTTGTGCTTAATAGCATAGCATAGCATAATGGGAAAACAGACATTGCAACCTCAAAGAAGAAACTTTGACATCAAAGATATACCCATATATATATATATATATATATATATATATATATATATATATATATACAAACTCAGAATGGTTCCCTGAGAACAATATATGTTAAACACAGACCGTGCATGGCACAAGGAACTCTTCTGGGAAAATTAAATCCACTATAGTCCGAATAAGTAATGATAAATGACAAATACCATAGTTTTTTTCCTTTTTCATGATTTTAGCCCGACGTGGGCAACGGGTCTCTCGCAAAGAGATCCCATAAATATAGCTTCCCTCACCAGCTATCTGCAAAGCAGACAGGATCCCAAAGCTGGATCCTGTCTGCTTTGCAGATAGCTGGTGAAGGAAGCTATATTTATGGGATCTCTTTGCGAGAGACCCGTTGCCCACGTCGGGCTAAAATCATGAAAAAGGAAAAAAACTATGGTATTTGTCATTTATCATTACTTATTCGGACTATAGTGGATTTAATTTTCCCAGAAGAGTTCCTTGTGCCATGCACGGTCTGTGTTTAACATATATATATATATATATATATATATATATATATATATATATATGATACACACAGACTGTGCATGGAACAAGGAACTCTTCTAGGATAATTAAATCCACTATAGTCTGAATAAGTAATGGTAAATGACAAATACTATAGTTTTTCTTTTTCATGATGCTAGCCCAACATGGGCAATGGGTCACTTGCAAAGAGGTCCCAAAAATATAGCTTCCCTCACCAGCTATCTGCAAAGCAGATAGGATCCAGCTTTGGGACAGGATCTAGGGTTTAAAGCAGCCTAGCCCAGCTACATTTAGAACCTCAATATAAGCAAAAGACTCGCTGCCTTCACATCAGATTGAATACATCAAAGAAAAAGGGGTAACTATTATATTTTTAGCCAAAAACCAAAACTTAAACCTCAACTGGCAGAATTGAGCGTCCACTTTTCAAGGCACATAACATGTCCATTTCAAGATGGGAATAAACTTGGAATGGTTCCCTGAGGTTTTTTATGATACACACAGACTGTGCATGGAACAAGGAACTCTTCTAGGATAATTAAATCAACTATAGTTTAAGTAATGGTAAATGACAAATACTATAGTTTTTCTTTTTCATGATGCTAGCCTGACATGGGCAATGGGTCACTCGCAAAGAGGTCCCAAAAATATAGCTTCCCTCACCAGCTATTCCTATCTTGAAATGGACATGTTATGTGCCTTGAAAAGTGGATGCTCAATTCTGCCAGTTGAGGTTTAAGTTTTGGTATTTGGCTAAAAATATAATAGTTACCCCTTTTTCTTTGATGTATTCAATCTGATGTGAAGGCAGCGAGTCTTTTACTTATATTGAGATTCTAAATGTAGCTGGGCTAGGCTGCTTTAAACCCTAGATCCTGTCCCAAAGCTGGATCCTATCTGCTTTGCAGATAGCTGGTGATGGAAGCTATATTTTTGGGACCTCTTTGCGAGTGACCCGTTGCCCACTTTGGGCTAGCATCATGAAAAAGAAAAACTATAATATTTGATATTTACCATTACTTATTCGGACTATAGTGGATTTAATTATCCTAGAAGAGTTCCTTGTTCCATGCACAGTCTGTGTGTATCATAGAATGGTTCCCTGAGGTTTTTTGAGTTTATATATATATATATATATATATAATACATTCTAACTGCAAACACGCAGTATAATTAACGTAAAGAACGACGCCCTTTGAGGCATTGGTTTCTGTGTGTATGTAGAAGAATTATGACATTTGATTGGGTGAGGCCCGTGGTGTAATGGTTATCACATCTGACCAGCAATCGGAAGATCCCGGGTTTGATTCCCGGGTGGTTACCGCATTTTTTCATTTGTTTCGTTCTCTCTCGTCTTGCGCGGAATATTCTCCTATACAAGCGTCGTTCTTTACGTTAATTATAATGCGTGTTTGCAGTTAGAATGTATATAATGTACGGCATGCGGGAGGTGCCCCTTTGGGGCATTGGTTTCTGCGTGTATGTAGAAGAATTACGACATTTGATTGGGTGAGGCCCGTGGTGTAATGGTTATCACATCTGACTGGCAATCGGAAAATCCCGGGTTTGATTCCTGGGTGGTTACCATTTTTTCATTTGTTTCGTTCTTTTTCTCTCATCTTGCGCAGAATATTCTCCTATACAAGCGTCGTTCTTTACGATATATATATATATATATATATATATATATATATATATATATATATATATATATATATGCAGTAAAATCACAGAATAACACATGATCTTATTAATAAGCAAACCACCACACCACAGGGAAAAAGAAATACAAAATCTGAGTGCTTTTGTGATATATTCACATTTTCAAGGACAAGAAATATTTTTCTTGTCCTTGAGAGGGGCGTACCTAAAGTATTTGGCACCCCCATAAATAATTTTAAAATTTAAACACAGAAAAATATATTATGTTTGCAAGTAGATTTTTAAACAGTACAGTACTGTCATAAGCAAATTGGAAATAAGAAAAATGCAGGGCATTAAAAATTCAGTGAACAGGTAATACTGCATTTTATTTTATACAAAAAACACAGGAAATCCAGTCTCAACACTCAGCGGCTGAGCGTGAATCCTCTCTCCCTACCTTTGAAGAATAGGCTGAGCCTCAGCCTATTCTTCGAAGGTAAATAGAGAGGATTCACAGTCTCTGCTTTCGAGCCTTAATTTCTGCAAATTGATCAATGACCTCATCAAAATTCACCTTCTTTGCATATTCATGTTCAATTGAAAGTAAAGCCAGATTTGTCAATCTTGTCTGACTCATGGTTGAGCGAAAGAATTTTTTTATCAATTTGGAAAAACTTTTCACATGAAGCAATAGACACACAGACAGTCAAAAAGAATCTCAAACACAGTGACAAGCTTGGCAAAGATTCACAAAAATCCCATTTCACAATAAACTCTAGAAACTACAATGCTGTCTATTTCTTTGCCTCTTCAATGCTGATTTTGGCAGCTTCCAAATGCCTCTGAAGTCGTCCAATTTCCACACTGATATCTTCATCAGAGAATTCATTGAAAATCTGAGTCAAATTTGGAATATACTTCCGAAGTTCTTCTTCTGTTGCAACAACTAAAGTGTTTGGCTGAATAACAGTGAAGATTGACAGAATTTGATCCATTGCCTTAGAATGAATCTCCAATTCTTGATGAAAGCGATCAAGACATTCAAACATAGCCCTTTTTACTTCTTCTGGCAATGTGAGAGCAGCATCCTTTGCCATCTCTCCTGGCATCCTTTTTTGGAGCTTTACTCTCCCTCTTCTCTCCATAGAAATGTCCATTTCCTCACACTTTGGAGTTGCATAATGAATGGCCCTCCCCACAATTTCACTGTGCTGATCTTCAAGAAACAGTTTTAGAGCTTGGAGCTTCGATGTAATTTTTATTAAATATTTAATTTTTCGTTTTTAAATTTTGTATTGCAAATAAAAATATATTTTATAGTGGAAAT
The DNA here is from genome assembly GCA_023014485.1 of Bathynomus jamesi. Classification (NCBI taxonomy): domain Eukaryota; kingdom Metazoa; phylum Arthropoda; class Malacostraca; order Isopoda; family Cirolanidae; genus Bathynomus; species Bathynomus jamesi. The sequence goes on from JAJOZX010000225.1 coordinate 1,617,059, forward strand.
TAACATCAAGCTGTTATAATAGTTTGAACATTTTAAAATTTTTTTTTTGGCAAATTTTTCATTTGGTTTGAAAACTTGTATTGGTATTTCAACTCTCCCGATGGCATTCCCCTCCTGGCTGTCACCCGGGGCAGACCATCCCCCCCCCTTAGTACGCCACTGGTCCTTGAAGATGTGAATATATCATGAAAGTGCTCGGATTTTGTGTTTTTTTCCCTGTGGTTGCTTATATATATATATATATATATATATATATATATATATATATATATATATATATATATGAGAGAGAAGAGCCCCTCTGTCATATGACCTTAGATGTTGCGAAGGAGGTTAAACAACCCCAATAAAAAAACTATATATATATATTTTTTTTTTTTAAAGTTCAGGAAGAACTGATTCACCTCTATTTAAAAGGGCATATCTCGGTATAAAAACAAAGAAAAAGTGAGAGGAAAGACAGAGGAAAAAGAAAGGGTGGAGGGGATAGTTGAAGTGGAAAAAGACCAAGGACTGCAGGGTCGAGTCCCATCATCCTTGGGTGCTAGGGCTGGGAGGGCGCATGTGAAACCTCCAGGAACAAGCATGTACAACAAGCACAAAGAGCACGAGCTTAGAACCCCCTTGCGGGGATATATATATATATATATATATATATATATATATATATATATATATATATATATATGCTAACACCTAGTATATAACTTAATAGTAAAGATGTAGTTTTATGGCCCTTTACTTTTTGGTCCCCTGAATGGCAGAAACACTACCCAACCTAGAATGACCTATGCCCCTAACATAGTATAACCTAACCCACACCATAATTAGATTAACCTTGATTGACTGGATGTATGAAGTGGTTAGATTACTGACATCTGGTAGCCACAAAACTACATATTAGTCCCCTTAACCTAACCTTAGCATACATAAACCTAACCAGGCATGGATTCTCCCTGCTGTACTAATGTAATTTAGCCTACTTCCTATGATAGATAGAGATATCACACACCTATATCACACCACCTTTATAAACTCTTGAAACAAATTCTCCTTCCAGTACCTACCTTGCCCACCACATGTAGTTGTGTTGTTAAATATCATTACATTTCATTTGGAAAACATGAAGCTACTTGAGTTTGTCGAGGCTATTCAAGTCATAAGCTGTATTTTATTATAAAATTTTGCAAAATGTCAATCTCAAGTCAGCTGATTAACATAAAACTATTTCTAGAGTTACCAAAGTGTAACCTACATAACTTAAGCTAAAAGTATACACTATTTACACAATTTATAAACACATTCGTGAAAATATCCAACTTTTTCTTAAAACTAACTAAGGAGCTAGTACGTACTATTTACATCATATGGCAAGTCATTCCCAAAATCTACTACTAAAATCCTACCCGTCACTCAAACAAGCACTTATGCACATCTCCCAACAAAGATTATACCACTCAGTAGCTGTTTTCAGTCACACCTCAAACTGAAATGAACATTTGGAAACAGACCTAGGGCCTATTAGGAAAAAATGTAGGAGTAACTAACAGAACATTACTATAACTTAATGAGACTATCAAACCATGTATTATCATTTGACAAGAATAATTTAAACTAACATTGCTTTGAACACTACCAAACCAGAAATCTCTAAAAAAATTTATATAAATTGCACTTCACTTCACATTTTGTATGAATCACTGGATCTTTTATCAATTGCCTAAACTGTAAATATGACATTAATTCACTTTCACTTTGTATTAATTCTTTTAAGTATGGGTGAAATGCCAGGTGCACTTCAGGCAGAGTCCATAGGCCCTAATTAGATTAGTAATTAATCTAACCCAATCAACCATAACCTAGCCTAACAATTAAAAATATTGCCAAGCTGTTATGAACCCTGTCTCTGAATTGCATTTGGCATCTAGAATTTTGCCAATCTATGAATGTCTTTAGATATATCTTCACCAGATGACTTTCCAGTAAACTTTAAACGTGAAATGATATTGCTGTACGTGAATGAAGCATAATCAGTATTGGTAGATAATGGTATATCATCATTGAAATGGGGGAGAGGGGGGATTTTGATTATTTCAGTTTTGTCAAAAACTCTGATGGCCATGAAACTACGTATTAGCCTCAGAATTATTTTGGCCTCCCATATAAAATTTGGTATAAATTTTGTAATAAATGATAAAATTAATCTGATTAATATAATTCATAGATTATTATTTAACAAATCTCTGAGTTACTAAAATTATTATTATTGTAAAATATGTAGTTTTAGAATCGCCTATTTTTTGGTAACATCCACGTCCTCTGATTGACAAAATGTTTGTGATGTGGGAAATTACTCGCTAATCTTGAATGATCACCTAACCTAGTGTACATCCAACCCAGGATAAGATTCATCCCTGGTTAGCACACATGAAATGGGGGGGTAGTTTCAGCTCTGCTAAAAATCTGGTGGCTCCAAACCTACATAGTAGTAGTAGTAGTATACATATAGAAGAAGATTGCCAGTCTGAATATCTATAGTCCAAATTCCCATGCATTTAAGATTCCCACTCCATTTTCTGTGTGCTGTTGTATCCCACACCATCACTCAGTCATTTATTTGCATATATTTAGAAGTGTAAAAAGTACTGAAATTTGTAAGTTAAAGTACTGCTACTTTGACAAAAATATACTTAAATTCAAGTAAAAGTACCATTCCTGAAATGTAGGTACTTAAGTAAAAAATATCTGCTTTAATACATACTCACATAGTAAAAGTAAAAAGTAGCATCGCAAACATAGTATCAATAATGATGAACATTACTTTGTAACAATGATAAGCTATGTACTAACTATATTTATTAGGTAATGAAAAAACAAATATTGGACTTCAACTGGCGGATGATAAAGAAAACAATGTATGTGATTGACTAATTTAAATGTCCGTGTGTCCTGTGTCCTCTGATTGGTTGCTTCAAACGTGGGAGTTTCTAGAATGATTTGGGAACGTAACAAAAGGTATTAAGAGAAATGTAGTGGAGTAAAATTATTTAAAGATAGAAGTACTTTTTAAAAAGTTTATCCTGAAAAGGTTACTTAAGTACAGTTACTTTGTTACTTTACACCTCTGCATATATTTACATATATTACATAATTTTTTTTTCCTTATTCAGGTATACAAAAATACCACTATTAAAGTTATGAAATGTTTGCACCTCAATCTGGGCCCAAAGGAAAACTCTCAATCTATAGTTTGAAAAAATTGGTAATTTGAACACTGCTCAGCCCCAAGTAATTCAGACTGGCAATCTTCTACTGCAGGAGCTCCCAAATGAGGGTATATGGAATCCTGCTTTGGAACTAACTTTCACATGGGAAAGTACTCTCAAAAGATGGTGTAGTGGCTACACTGTCTTTTGAACAGTTTTAAGTAGGGGTGTGGGTATGGGGCACTTGCCAAAGCCATTGAGGGGTACACAGCTGAAGAAAGGTTGGGAACCCCTGTTCTACCAGTCAGTAACCAAATTTTTCAGAGTTAGTCATGGGATAGATTGTCATCAGTGAATGAAATGAGGCTGTTAGGCAATGAATACATTGGTGCTTATTTCAATAAAAAATTCATTAGTTTTACGAAGGTCATATTTGTAAATAGGAATGAAGAACTATATTTGAAGTGCTCCATCTATTGCTAGTTAAGCCTGAGTAAAAATGTTTACTCTAAATATGCCTACTAATCACATGAAGTTCTTTTTCTTATCTGAATAAAGAAAATTTTATTTTATCATGGATGAAAATAGACTGAGCCAAACAGTAAGCCTTTTCCTCAGTCATAAGGAAAACTAAATACATAATATGCTGAGAACATAGCATTTGATAATGTAGTATGTGAATAACATGACAAAAAATATACGACTTATAACAGTAATTTTAAAGTCAAATGGGCAGGATTCAAGCCAGACACCCAAGGACTATGGGCAGATGCAAGAAGAGAGCAGTAGTCATCAGTCAGTACTCAGCAGCTTACATGGTGTGCCTTGGAGCCATGAATGTTTTATATTTCTATCCCTGACCAAACAATTTGGAGGGGCCATACTGGATTGCACGTGTCTGTTCATTACACTTTCATGTCCAGGCTATAACTTTTAAACCACTTAATATAAACTGATGAAACTTCACTCACATATGGATCATGATAAGATGATGTATCAAACAAAATTCAGGTTCTTGCATCCAAGATTAAAGGTGAAATGGAACTCTTTCATGTCTGGGCTGTAACTTTTGAACTGCTCATCATAAAGAAACTTCACACACACACACACACATGGATCATGAACAAGAACCAGGTCCCTGCATTAAAGGTCAAATGGAGGTCTATTCCATAACTTTTGAACCAATCAACATAAATTGATGAAATTAAACACATGCATGGATGACGATATATTTTGAGGGAGGCTCAGGTCCTTGCATCAAATATCAGTCATAAATAGAGGTACACATTATAATTTTTTAAGAGCTACTCAATATAAATTCATGGAACTCCATATACATAGGGATCATCACAAGGTGATGTGGTGTGAGCAAGACTCAGGTTCTTGTACCAAAGGTCAAGATCACAAATACAGCAGGGGACACTGATGTTATTCTGACATAGTTCTTCTTTATATTACTTCAGTTACATTTACATGTTTATTATATGTTCATTATTGAATTTTACTACAAGTCAGTATACTACAATATACAGGGTGGTGCAAAAGTCGTGCATCATAGGAATTTTCAGTGTTGATTATAACATTTTTTTTTTTCTTTTAGGTAGGGGATGGCTGCAAAATTAACAATAGACAAGAGGGTGAGCTTGGTTTTAATGTATGGAATACCAAGTACAATAAATCAGTACAGAATTTAAATTTTGTACTGATTCATCAATTTGTTGTACCTGCTATTCCATACATTAAAACCAAGCTCACCCTCTCATGTATTGTTAATTTCACAGCCATCCCCTACCGAAAAGAAAAAAAATATAATCAATACTGAAAATTCATATGATGTGCAACTTTTGCGCCACCCTGTATATTATTACCCTTAACCCTTTAAACATGGTTGTTGCTGAATTGTGACCACAAGCCCACCTCTTTTTCTGATGATCCTGGATGTGTATAACGTGCAATAAAGGAGTGTAATAAGTTTAGACCTTACCAATAATTAAGGCACTACAAGTGATCTTAATTAAGCATTGATCATTGATTAAAAAAAATTCTGTGCCTAAAGAGTTAATATTTTAGGTAAAATTCATGTTTTGGGGTCTTTGGAACCTAACCTATTTTTCACACAAAATCTTTAACAAAAGATAATGCAGACCGCAGGATATCTAGGAATATACCCCTGCATTTTAAGCATAGTCTCCTGTGTTTTCATGTTCTTAATTCAACAAAATGCTAACTATTTTCAACTCTCCTTAGCCAACTCAATTTAAACTACTTTTTCAGCCACATAAGCTAATATAATATAAGGTATAGGCCACTTAATTATAAAAGTGTATTTTCCATAAGTAAATCACTGAAGGCATTTTGTATTGTTTCTCAATTAATTGGCTAACCATTTATTGATTATGTGATACAGTATAATGAAAGCAACTTTGGCCAGCTTTCATTTAAATGCAACCTCCATTTTTATTACTCATTTCTTCCAAAACCAAACGTAACTAGCTAAGTTATACCCAATTCTGTAAGCAATCATACTTTGTCTAACTGAAGTAAAAAACAAATTATCAAATGAATAGTGTTTTTTTTTTTTTTTTTTTGTATCATCATTTAAGGTAGCACAATTTAAAGCTCTCTGAAGAATTTAAGTATAGTACTATGACATTTATGATTCAGGATTATTTACTAAACATTAATAAAGAAATGAGTATTTTGTCTCATTCATTTAGTCATAGTAAAATATACCATTGCTGAAATGAAACCAAATAGGGGCCTAAAATGTACAAATAATTTCTTTCAGGATGTCTGGAAGAACAAATCTTGGAATATTAAGGTCTTTGATTCATGAACTTCGTTTGGCATTTCCTAAACAAAGAATAAGAGAGTCCTCTCAGTATGAATATGTTTTAAATCAGTACCGTCAGAATGTTGTCACGGACTTGCAGTTTTGTCGGGAGAGAGATGAAATGGCATTTATTGCTCAGACATACATTACATATTTAAATTCAAGAAGACGGTAAGTGCTATTCTTTTATTTAGTGTAGACTCATCTTTTTAACTAGCGAGTGGTTTAAGGACTAAGGTAATTTTTTTACCATGTTATAATGAATAAACTGACTGCATCTGTTATTCATTTTAACACAATGGTTATATTAAATATGCTGAAGTATTGTTTATATTTAATTAGGCTTATGCACTATTATTAAATTAGTACAGTACCAGCACCTTTTGTAGGTAGTTTGGTAGTTAGTCTGAAATGAATGACAAAAGCTAAGATTTTGATTAACTCCTAAAACTTCATAATCTCATTCAAAATTAGAAGAATGACAATTATACAAATTTATTTTTCTAGTTTAAAAAAAAACCATGAAGAATACCATGGAAAAGGAGAAAGATCTATAGAAGAAACTGCAAGAATGGTTGGATTCAAATTACCTCATGATCCAAGATAATATATATGTACCTATATATTTTTGTAAATACTGTACTAGTCAAATAGCGCTATTATTGTACGCAATTAATTCCATAATAAATTTAAAACTGTCACAAATTTTCTTTGAAGTATGTCTCTTTTTGCAGTCCATTAAATAACCACTCTAGGCTTACATACTGTATATACTTAATTTCCTTGACTCAAGAATGTATCGTAGGCATAATACATTCATAAATTAATAAAAGGCACATATTTTAATATTTCTAATTAAAATGCACATTTATCCTCACCACAAAATCATACGAATGCCTACTAATATCTAGTTAGTACACACATTAAGCCACAGGTTTGTGGAGTTGGTGAAAAAAGTTTCTGACTCCATAAATTTTACAAGTCTGACTCTGACTGTAGTATATACTGATCGTATGGCATATATACTTACATAGTATAGGTATGGTGTAGGTAAATGAATAGTCTCTGTGAATTTTGATAGTTTTAATTTTTAAATCTCGATTTTAATTCTTCTTTCCTCGTACAATAATAAAAACTAAAAAGTTATTTAATAGTTATAAAATAATAAAAATATACGATGAACAAATGATGAAGAAATTCACCTGAGCTGCTAACATGAATAATATTACTGTATATATTATAAATATACTTTTAAGAGCTCTGTAGATGTGAAATTATGCTAAATGTGTCCAAATGTATACAGAAATTTCCCCCCAACTAGAAGGTAAAAGTTTGTAACTGTGTCCAATTGGATATGAACTATGCATAAACTCCTATACAAATTATATAAGCAGTCATAGATAAAAAAATAACCTGGTAAAATGCTTCTTTATAATCAGCAGAAGAAAACAAAACCTAAACAGAGGTAGTAGGATTTAGGTAGGTAAAAAAAAAATTTAAGTTAATGTGTCCAATTGGTCTGAAAATACGACAAAGGGTTAAAAAGACATTCTAATCAGGTGGACATTCTGAGAAAATGCACGCAGTTTTATGCCTAGAAAATTCTGAGAAGCCACATGCAATTGAAAATTTCAAGGAAATACATGTAGTTTTAAGATTTGGAGTCAGAGTTGGGGGATTTGTACCGACTCCGACTCCACAACCCTATTAAGCCACACAAATAATTTTGTAAAAGGATTTAACAGAAAACTTTCAGTGAGTGTGTAAACATTTACTTTAAGCTGAAGAGATACTTAAATTTTAAATGAAACTACAAATTATGACTCACTGCTCACTGGCTTTGTATGTAAAGCTTAAAATTTAATGGCTATGAATTTTGTACAAGCATGATCTGACCAAATAATAGGTAGGCTTTGATAATATCATCACTTGATATGAATGATTTTAAAGGAATCTGGAACAGTGTTGTTTCCTACATGTAAGGGAAGAAATAAAAATTTAATGTCAATGAACTCAAAAAGAAATATCTTGGTATTTTATTATTACAAATCTGACTAAATCTTAATATCTGCAAGCACAGTTCAAAACTTTTGTGCTCCCACAAGGAGGAAGGAATGAAACAAACTTAGACATTTTACAGCATTCATCATTTTATATATAATATATATATCCTATACATTTAATAAAGCTATCTTTAAATTGGCATATTATGAAACTACTTACACAATATTTAAAATATAATATCTACATTAATAGCCTTTTCTTCCTCTGAATCTTTGCCTTGCATCTAGCTGAAAAATTCAAATATATAAATCCATATTAATTATATCTAAAATTTCTAAATGCTACTTTAGCCAATCACTTTGTAGACTGTTTCTAAGCAATACTCTAACTTTGATACCTACTGCTGGATGTGCAGATCCCAACTATGCACCCACATAAACTGATAGATTGACAAATGCAATCAGGTTCCCAAAACTTCGTCAATTCACGCAACGCAGGCATGTAGTTCAAACATCAGACCAGTGATGGCCAAAGTGTGGCACAGCAAAGAGTTAAGGTGGTACTTTTTTATTTCTAATATAAAAATAAGATACTAGGCCTATATTAATTTTGTTATGGATCATGTGGCACACCAGTATAACTTTTAACCATGACACAATTCTCAAAAGGTTTGGCCAAAACTGATCTAGACTTTTCACACATTAAAAAAGTAAACTAAAAGTAAGTTTTAGAACATTTAATCTCTTATTTTACTCAAAGAAAGTAATCTAACACCAATTTTCAATACAAAGTAGTAAGAGCATAAGGAATGAATATTAAATGAAGCATACTTCAATCAATGAAGCATACTTCAATCAATGCTAACTCTTATGTTCAATTGCACTTTATGATCAAACCACATAAAACTAAGCCTATCTAGATTCTTTTACGCAATATACTAATCTTGTCATACTTCTTTTTTGTCATTCCATTAAGTTTTCTGAGGATTGTAAAATTACTCAGAAAACAATATGAACTATACCTATTATATTTATACTCGTAAATTACTGGATGCAAGCTTTCACTGAAGTTATAAAGTTTACATATTCAGGGCTGTCAAACTTTTAAGTTTCATCTGTTATAAAATAACCTGCCAAGAGCAGGTGTAGGTATTCTTTCTGGTATTGTAACACGGGGGCCAATGGGGTCAGGTGAGAATTACAATGAAATTAGAAATTATGTGAAGACTAAATTCAATACCTTGAGTATACAAGCTCTTTGACAAAAACTGAGCAACTTTATATTGACTACCATAAAAGTAAAAAGTATTTGCCAACCAAGATGACACGTGTCTCTCTATTTGGTTATTACATTTCTAATAATGAAAGAATATGCTTCATAATTTTTACCTTCAGTATAGTATAATGACTATGTTCCAAAATCTGTTCAACCTCAAAGAATTGTAATGTATTTTAGGCCCCTATCATGTTTTTTACTTACCATACTATAAAGAAAACATACCAGAGATCTTTTGCATTCAAAGAAAGTTGTTCTTAGGACATGGCATTCATTGGGAACTGAAATGTCTTTGGATATCAGGCATTCACGGGGTGTCTTCCGCTGCTGTAAAATTATTTTTTTATTATTATTATGAGTTTATCATTATCTAATATATCTTCTCACTGTAATAAGTAAAAGTGTTCTGCTCATTTGATTCATGCTAGGCATAGACCTTAGACTATATATAATCTCTGCACAAAAATACAGTGATATCAAAAAGTCTCTCCGCAGTAGTAATAAGATATTTACTTTATTGAAATTTTACATAAGGAGATATAAGCTTAGACTAGCCTAGACTTCACCACTATTTTGTTAAAGATTTCACGATATCATACAATTTTCATTAAAATATCTAACTTCTTGTATGATTGCATTTTTGTCTTATAGAGTCATAGTTGTGGAGTGACTTTTCGATCACCCATTATTTATGATAAGTAAAGCCTACAGTTTTAGGGCCTTAGGCAAATGGAATACAGAGTTGGTGTAACTGATAAATTTTAATTTTATTGGGCTTTCTACTGTACTACTTCTAATTAGGAAGCACTTGTTGACACTTCCAATTTTACTGTGACTTACAGGACAGCCACCTTCTTATGCAAATTTTTAAATTTAATAAATAGTAATTAATATTACTGGAAATAATTATTATTTGAAGGAAAATTATATAGTATATTAACGATGTTACCCATTCCAAAATTTAGCTGAGGCCAATGCCAATTACAGTAATCCCTTGTTTTATGTGGTTTTGTTAAACACAGTTTTGCATATATGTGGGTAAGCCACACCATCACTCCAAGAATTATCACTTCAATAAAGAACAGAGAAATTATTCAAATTGCAATTACAAAGAAAAATTCCTAAAGTACAGGGTGTCCCGTAAGTCTGGACCCATAGGGAAAAATAATAAAATTACAAAATAGTCCAAAAATTCATTACATAATCTGTTCAAAGTGTCCGCCGTTGTGTCGCACACATAGTTGAAGACGCAATCTCCACTGCGACAGCACTTTCTGAATCACAGTCGCAGAAATTTCTTGACACGCCTCCACAATGCGTGCTTTAAGGTGGAAAATTCTGAAGTTTGACCTCGTACACTTTGGCTTTCAAGTGGCCCCACAAATAAAACTCCAGCGGAGTAAGATCATAATAAAAAAATAATAAAAATAATAATAAAAATAATGAAAAAATATATTATAAATAAATTTTTGGACTATTTTGTAATTTTATTATTTTTCCCTATGGGTCCAGACTTACGGGACACCCTGTACAATATACTCAATACAGAAAAATTAAACTAAAATAATCAAAATTGCAAAATATAACTATTATAACAATCAGTTTTCCAAACATAAAGGAGACATGAAAAAGACTTGTACAACCATAAAGTCTTCTCAGAAAACAAATTAAGAAAAATTCAATAGAGAAATTAAATGTTGATGATAAAGAAATTACTGATGATACTGCTATTGCACTCTTTAAATGCACATTTTACTTCAATAGCAGATAAGCTTCGCTCACAATTACTAAATAATGATCACTCACCTCTAGAATATATGCCACCCAGCCCACTAAATTCATTTTCTTTTGTTCCTGCTACTTCTACTGAGGTCCAGAATATTATTGGTAAATTAAAAAATACAAAAAATAACATTCACAGCATTCCTGTACCTATATTGAAACTTGTTAAAGATAAGATATCTGTAACTTTGGCTAAAATTATCAAAGTATTTCCAAAGGAATATTCCCATCAATGCTAAAAACTGGTTGTATAACACCCAATTTTTAAAGGGGGTGATCCTACACTAGCAACAAATTACAGGCTGGTGTGTTCATTATGTGTGTTCAGCAAAGTTTTTGAAAAAATTGTAAATAGTAGAATGCAGTGATATTTAGAATCCTACAATTTATTATCTCTAAATCAATATCGCTTCTGTAATAATAAAACAATGGAAATGGCTATTTTAAATCTTATGGAAATTGCAAATATAGCTAAAGAGAACAAAGAAATAATTATATCAATATTTATGGATTTGAGTAAGGTGTTTGATGTAATAGACCATAATAATCTACTTAATAAATTATATTGTTATGGCTTTAGAGGAGCAATCAGTGATTGGTTTAAAAGTTATTTGTCCAATAGATAACATTTTGTATCAGTAAACAAGTTTTGCTCAACTAAAGCACTTGTCAAACATGGTGTGGCGCATAGCTCAGTTCTGGGTTCACTGTTATTTTTATTATATATAAATGACCTTCCATGTTCATCTGATATACTGAACTTCATAATGTTTGCAGATGATACAAGTGTGTCTTTTTCTTGCAAAGATGTTAATTCAGCTAAGAATATATTTAATTCAGAATTTGTCAGTGTAATGACCACCAATAAACTCTCTAAATACCAGTAAAGCAAATTTCATGATTTTTACTAATAAAAGAAATGTATATCTTGAACTTAATGTTAATGGAATCACTATAAAGGAGTGTACTGTAACAAAATTTCTTGATGTAATGCTAGATAAGAATTTGCAATGGAGTGATCATGTAAATTATATTACGAAAAAGATTTCAAGGAGTGTTGCTATAATGTTTAAACTTAGAAATGTAGTCCCTAAACAAGTTTTATTGACTCTTTATCATACTCTTGTTCTTCCTTATATAATGTACTGCACGCTTGTTTGGGGAAACTCCACTAACAATGCATTAAATGGTACTTTGTCATCCAAAAATGAGCAATAAGGTTATTATCTGATGCTGATTTCCTTGATCACTCTAGTGCATCATTTAAAGAGCTAAACCTACTAAAGCTCAATGATGTAATCAAACTGGCACATTTTATTTTTATTTATAAGTGTAAGAACAAACTCACTAATTTACAGTGGGTATTTAAGATATTTTGTAACATCAAAAAATCCACTCGTATCAGACTAGAAATAGATCAAAGCTTATTGTACCTCAATTTAGATTGTCTTCATCTCAAAAACTACCCATTTTCATTGGATTGACACTATGGAATGACTTAAATGCTGATATAAAAAATATTCTGAATGTAAATTTGCTGAAATCCTGATTAATAATGGCATACTAACAAAAATCTAGGATTAATGTCCATTACTATTGTTTGCTAATTATTAATTTCTCGTGTGTAATCTAATATTAAAAACACATATCTTGGGATTGTATAGTTCTTATCTCTCATGTATAATATTGGTTTCTTTGTATGGTATTGGTACCATATAGTGACTTTAATGGTGACCTTGTATTTGTCATGTTAGTAATGATAATTTAAGATTAATACATGTTTTAGCTATTAATAATACTTATTTATTTATTTTTTATTAATTAATAACAAGTAGCTATTTAGTTTTAATAAGAGCCCAGTAAAGCCCAAAGCTTAAGGGCCAAATAAAATAAAATAAGTAGAGTTTCAAAATTATTCATGTCATTGTAAATTGAAATGATTGTATTTATTTTATTATTAATAAAGGTTATTCAATATTCAAACATTCATGTAGTATAATTACATACTGTGCAGCGCACCTAGTGAGTTGGCCACCATGCAGTTGCTAGTGATGCACCACAGCTGGTTGCCTAGTTTGTTATATCTCTAGGATTATAACTTTGTTTTTTGTTAAAAACATTACGTTTTTGATTAATATAATATGGCTCCAAAATTTCCAGCCAGTTCTCCTACAGAGGGTGATGAAAAGAAAAGAAAATAAATAAAGTAATGATTTTAGTGCAAAAAGTGGAGTTGTTAGATGAATTAAAGTCAGGCATGTCAGCAACAGCAATTGGTAGGTTGTTTGGGGTGAATGAATCAACAACAGTGCAAACAATCAGGAAAAATGAACAGAAAATAAGATTCAGTTAAATAATCTGCCCGATAAGTGCTAAATTGCACAAACCATTAGAGATCCTGTACTAGTGAAAATGAGAAAGGCTTTAAACATTTGGATCGAGGATATGGATTGAAAAATGCACCATTAAGCAGTGCAATTATCTGTGAGAAGGCCAAGCAGATCTATGGCCATTTTGTCACCACAATATCACTCATAAATAGTACTGCACACCAATCCTCACCATCATCATCATCATTATTTTTTTTGGTTAGTAAAATTTTATTTCTTTTATTATATTATTATTATATATATTATTTACTAACTGTATAGCTTAGTACTTGTTAATAAGGTTAAATCAGGCTATATATATATATATATATAGGCCCACATAGCTTGTAAATGGATGTATTGGGGCAAATTGAATGTAAATATAGTGTCTCATATACGTGGGTTGCGCAAGCACGGAACCCCGGCATAAAACAGGGGATTACTGTATTTGCCAATACTTAAAAAAAATTCAATTCCCTTCATAAATTTTACTAATCTAATATGAAAACTTTCAATTTTCATATTTTTAAATTTTAAATTTGTTAAAATGCTTTTCCTTAGCTCACTCCAAAATATATGGTACCAGAATTTGTTACTTGTATACCAAAGCTAAAATTAAATAGTTTCATTACTCAATAAAATGATAAAATAATTTTATTTTAGTTTCGTAAATTGAATACCAATATTTAGAGTAATTGTTTTTCCTTATGTTGAAGGTATTTTCTTTCTTCAACAATGTAAACCACCACCAACAATTTTTCATTAAAATTTCAAGTCCCTCTGGTGGCCAGTTTGAATAAAAAAAAAGATGGATATACAATTTGGGTTCATAAAATTATTAAAATACTTAAAATAAAGTCAACATAATAGGATGGTTTAATATAAAACTTATAAAGAGTACAACTTAATACAGAATTACTATTAACCTTTTAAGGCCAGAAGTTTTTGTAGGGTTAAGTTATGAATGCATCCATTTGAAATACTACTAATTTGTACAGTTATCTTAAAAGGGTTAATATAAAGTAGGAGATTACAATTATTTATAATTTAGAGATTAGCTAGTTAGAGAAAGTATAAATTTATGGGCAACTTAACTTCATGCTTTGCCTTTTTCATGAATGTAAAATATTTTTATATAATTACACTTTGAAGTGAGTATAAATTATCCTAAGTAGTATTTTTTGTACATTCAATTTTCTATAAATATAGATTTTTTTTTGTCAGGAAAATTCTAAAATTTCAAATAATTAGTAAGAGAATTGGTTAAATTTGGCTGATGCCAATGCCCCCAAAAATGGTTGATTCTGCTGATACTGATGAATTGGTACACTAATATATATATATATTTTTTTGTATTGGGGCGTTTACCGCCACTTCCCGCTATATGGTAGCGGATATCATGGCGAGGCGGAATACGAGAAACGGAGACGGAGAAAAGGCACTAGAAAAGGGAGAACAGCGGACTACAGGTGAGAAGTCACCTAAAGCTCAGATAGGATGCGAGATTGGGAGAGGAAGAGGAAAAGACGGTCAAGCGAGAAGAGAGGGCTCTCAGCGAGCATAAGGCATAAACGTTCGGGGAGGGGGAAATCAGAAAGGAATGGGAAGGCGCGACGACGTACTGATGACAGGGTGGGGCATTCCACAAGGATGTGAGAGACGGTGAGGGGCGACTGGCAGGAGGCGCAACGAGGAGCCTCCTGCCGGAACATAAGATAGCCGTGCGTGAGGCGCGTATGGCCGATGCGAAGCCGGGCAAGGACGACCTCTTGTGTCTGGAGCGGTGGAAAGGGACACCCAATATGACAGACGGGGGCGGATGGACCAGAGTTTATTTCCGGTGGCATCGTCCCAGGACTGTTGCCACATGCGGTCGTAAAGGAACGAAAGACCTGCACATAGTCTGAGAAGGGGAGCGGGCGGGGGAGGGGAGGCAGCGAGGCGGCGGACCGGGCTATGCGGTCCGCCGCCTCATTACCGGAAACACCAACATGGGCGGGAACCCAGCAGAAGGTGACCCGGATCAGGTGAACGGTGTGCAGGACATGGTACTCCTGTTGAATAAGGCGTACGAGGGGGTCCGGGGAATCATAGCGCTCAGCGAGTCCGAAAAAATGGTACAGGAGGACCGCGAACAACCCGATACCAGACGGAGGGCTTCCAGAAGGGCAAAGAGCTCCGCGAAAAGATGGAGGCCTGAACCGGCAGGGGGATACCCCGGGAGGTAGGTGACAATGACGGAGAGAAGACGGCGGCCGCGACACCTGCAGGGGAGCGCGAGCCGTCGGTGTAGACGGGAACGTCGTCCGAATGGACGGGAAGATGGGCCAGAAAAGAAGACCGGAGGACGGCAGGAAGAGACTCCTTACGCAGGCCACGGAGCGCCTGGCAACGGCAGATAGGGGTGGTCCGCCAGGGGGGCGACAGATCGAAGGAGAACGGCAGAATAGAGGGTGGGGGGATCCCCAGGGACGAGAAAATCTCGGCCAGAGTGGCAGCGAAATGCCACGTGTCAGGCCGGGGTAGCGCCTGGGAGATCGCGGAGAAGAGTAGGGACATCGGAAGGCGGCAGATGCGAAGGTAACACTTCGCCATGAGAAGGCCCCGGCGAAGGGGCAGGGGGGGGGGTGTCCACAGTCCACCTGAAGACTAGCGACAGGGGACGAGCGGAAGGCACCCGACGCCAGGCGAAGGCCACGGTGGAGAAGAGGATCCAGCATACAGAGTGCCGGAGAGGAGGCGGAGCTGTAGACCACACAGCCGTAGTCGACACGGGATTGCACCAGAGAGGCGTACAGGCGCAGCAGAGTACGCCTGTCCGCCCCCCAGGTCGTGTGGGACAGATGACCCAAAAGGGAGAGGGTGCGGCGAGATGTTTGCTGCAACCGCCTAAGGTGTGGAACCCAACCGAAAAATCCGTCGAGGGTCATACCCAGGAATCTAACGGATGGGACGAGGGGAAGAGGAGTGCCGGCAAGGGTAAGGGCGAAGGTATGCGACAGACGGAGGCGCCGAGGACGGAAAAGCATACTGGAAGACTTAGAGGGTGAGAAAGCATAGCCAACCGAGGACGCCCAGCGAACCACCGCGTTGATGGCTAGCTGGAGCCGACGTTCAGCCAAAGACGGGAGGCGGCCAGAGCAATAGATAGCCAGGTCATCGGCATAGAGGGAGCTACGAACGGATGTAGGCAGGACCGTAGCGACTGTGTTCATCACGAGTGAGAAACACAAGACGCTAAGGACACTACCCTGAGGGACACCCTCCTCCAACGGAAAGCGGTCAGAGAGGGCAGAAGCGATGCGGACGCGGAAAGAACGGGCGGACAAGAAGTTATAAATAAAGGAAGGGAGAAAGCCTACGAAACCCAGGGAGCGTAAGCAGTCGAAGACCGCGCTCCGCCGGGTAGTATCGTAGGCCTTCTGGAGGTCGAAAAAGACGGCGAGTACAAATTGACGCCGGGAGAAAGCCTCCTGCACGTCATGGCTAAGGAGAAGGAGGGGGTCGGTGGTAGACCGGAAGCGCCGGAAACCAGCCTGGGTAGCAGGGTACTGGTCACTCGCCTCCAAGGTAAAGGACAGCCGCGAGGCGACCATCGCCTCCATCACCTTGCAGGCACAGCATGTTAGGGAAATGGGGCGATAGTTCGACGGGATGTGAGGGGTCTTTATCGGGCTTCGGGATGGGGACGACGATGGACTCACGCCATCGGTCCGGAAATGAACCTCCAACCAAATCCGGTTATAGAGGTCCAGTAGAAAGCTGAGAGCAGAGGGGTGGAGATGCCGTAACAAGTCATAGGGGATATTATCGGGGCCGGGGGCGGAGGAGCGTCGGGGCGGAGGGCCTCCCGAAGCTCTGTCATGTGGAAGAGGTGATTATAGGGGTCATCCCTATGAGGTGGAAATTCCGGTGGGTCGCGGCGGGAGTGGGGGGAATCGGAACTGGAGATGGCTGCAAAGTGCGCCGCGAGTGCGTTCGCGACGGCCTCCGGATCGGACACGAACTCGTCGTCCCCGACCCGAAGCACCGGGGGTCGAGGGGGGACACGGGTCCCCTCAAAGCTACGCACCTTGCGCCAAACAGTCGAGGGGGCAGTCGAGGAGGAGATCCCGGACACGTAACTCCGCCAGGAGGTACGCCGGGCCAGTTTCAGGACCCGACGGGCCACTGCCTTCAGGCGCTGAAATTCTATCTTGTGCTCCAGCTGGCGGGTCCGGTAGAAGCGGCGGCCGGCACGGCGCCGCTCCTGAACGGCATGGGAGCACTCTGGGGTCCACCATGGGACGCTTCGCTGCCTGGGGGAGCCAGAGGTACGGGGGATGCAACTGGCGGCAGCCGAGAGGATCTTACTCTCGAGGAAGGCAGGAATTGATGGCGAGATCGCCGTGCCCCTCGCGTATGAGGCCCAGTCTGCTCGGGCGAACAGCCAGCGCGGGCGGACAGAGGTGGGGGGAGGAGACGGGTCGGGGTAAGACACACTGGGAAATGGTCACTGCCGGAAGAATCCGGCAGGACCTCCCAGGTGAACTCCGTCACGATTTCGAGGGAAACCAGGGAAAGGTCGATACAGGTGAAACTGTCGTGGGCCGAGTGAAGGCAGGTTGGGGAGCCATCGTTCAGAAAGGTGAACTCGAGCTCGTCCATAAGGGAGAGAAGGGTCCCGGAGAGAAAGGTGGAGCAACGTCCACCCAGGCCGGGTCCCGACTGTTGAAGTCCCCGAGAATCAGAAAAGGGCGGGGAAGCTGAAGAATTAGGTCACGGAGAGAATCGGGTGGAGGGCGTACGTTAGGGAGAGGTAAAGAGAGCAGACCGTGAGCTGGCGCCCCAAGGAAAGGCGCACGGCCACAGCTTGCAGGACTGTACGGAGCGGGAGGGGCGGAAAGGGACGGAGCGGTGCACGAAGACCACTGCGCCCCCCTCCCCGCCCCATCGAGAGGCGGGGAAGGGAGCCCGCAGTAACCGGACACTCGAGGGAGGGAACGGGATCCCAGAATCGTCTCCTGAAGGCAGAAACACGCCGGACACCTGGAGGCCAGGAGAGAGGAGAGACTCTCGAGGCCTACCAGGAGCCGCGGATGTTCCACTGCAGGAGCGAGGTATAGGGAGGGGTAGGAAGGTCAGCGTAAAGGATGGTTATGGGGTGGGTGGGCCGATCGGGCGGCCCGAGATTAAAGAGGGAATCGGAAAGCCCCGGAGTTCAGCGAGGGACGCCGAACGAGGGCGAAGGCGAGGGTCACCCCGACGAGGGGGCGATGTGGAACCAGACGCCGGCAAGTCCTCCAGAAGAGGAGTCTCCCGGACGTCCGGGGTAGAGCGATGCAGAGAAGGTGATGTGAGAGGTATCCAGAATGCCCCTCCCTTCACGGAGTGCGGGGGAGGCAGGACTACGAGGGGGAGTGGAAAATAATACCTCACCCAGAGGCATTGGCAGGTCGAGGAGAGAGATGGGGCGGGTCAAGCGCGGGGCGTGCACGTCCCACCCACGCCGACCAGGCGGGCGAGTTCCCCCTCCAGTGGGTCCATCGACCGGGCCGGAGAGGGGTGTATCTCAGCCCCCACCACGAAGGCCGTCGGGGACCCCAGGGGGGAGCGTGCATAACGGTTGCGCAGTGGGGACGGTGAGGACACCGGGGCGGTAGGCGAAGGGGGCGTTTGTGTTTGGGAGGGGAAGGTGATGCGAGGCTTATGGCTTCGAACCTTTCGGGGTCACCACTGGCGCGGCGCTTGCGGCCCCTACCCCTCCGTCGTGCGGCCCGCATGGTGACGGCGGGTCACGATCCGGAATGGGGGTGGCCGAAGGCGCCGGTGGAGAGGGCGTAGAAGGGCAGGGGGGTTGCCGACGAAGC
This sequence comes from Bathynomus jamesi, assembly GCA_023014485.1. Classification (NCBI taxonomy): domain Eukaryota; kingdom Metazoa; phylum Arthropoda; class Malacostraca; order Isopoda; family Cirolanidae; genus Bathynomus; species Bathynomus jamesi. Next base: position 1,636,377 of record JAJOZX010000225.1, read on the forward strand.
ATCGGCGTTCGCGGAGGGAGCACGTGGGGACGTGCTGGTAGTACGGGGAGCCGCGGTAGGAGTCCGCCGGGCGCAGAGGATGGACTGGGAGTAGCGGACACGGTGGGTGGAGGCGCGTTGGGAACCGCCGGTGAGGACGGGTCCGGGAACGGAGAGCCTCGGCGGACGAGGCACCACGCCGGGCCTCGCAGCCACGCAACCGCTCCCGCGCCTCCCGAGCGCTGAGAAACTCTGATGAACAGAGGGCCCGAACCTCCCTTTCAAAGAGGAAGGACGGCAAGAGCGGGATGAAGCAGGGTGTGGTCCATGGCAGTTGGTGCAGGAAGGCGGAGCAGTACAGGGCAAGGGGTGGGGAGGGCCGCCGCAGCGGACACACAACGGGGCCGGCTGACGGCAGGAGCTGCTCACGTGGCCAAACCTATTGCACTGAAAACAGCGCGTAGGATCTGGCACGTATGGTCGTACTGAGAATTCGCACGCTCGTCTCTCACCAAAGCCCCAGAATACCGAAACGGGGGGCACCAGTGAGTCGAAGTGAGGAGCAGGCGAGAGAAGGGGCGGTTGGGGACCGCGATCTGTCGGAAAGCGGTACACCCTCACAACACCCTGGGAGGCGAGGTCAATCTGGAGGTCTTCCACCGGGATGGGTAGAAGACGAGCAGCGTAAATCGTGCCCTGGCACTGATTGAGGCGTGGGTGGGGAGTCACCGTGATCCCGCAGCCCAGGACATCGGGGATAGCGAGCAGAGAGGAGGTTTCGGCAGAGGAACGCGACCTTATCAAAATGGAGCCATCCCTCTGAGGCCGAAGGTCAAAACGCGCCGTCCCCGTCTTCCCATGGATCGCTCGAAAGAGGCGTTCGTGGTTAGTGGGGAGGGGCTTGGAGGGAGGGGCGGAGGACGAGGAACTTGTCCATCGTCCTAAGGCCGAGTGAAGCCGTCTGGCCAAACACCACCGGAACTTCGAGGGGGCGAGAAGACGAGAAAGGCGGACGGCGACGTCGGGTCCCACGTCCCCCAGCAGGGCCCCCAGCCGCGGCTGACCCCCCTCGCCACATGGAGGCAGGAGCCCGCGGGCGATCCACCCCAGAAAGACCGCCCGCGGGGAGGGGGATATATATATATATATATATATATATATATATATATATATATAAAATAAAGAGGAAGATCCAGACATTATACAGATACAGCAAGCATGCATTATATTGGGTACATGATCAAACATTTCAGAAATTTCCAAATTTCCATCCTCAGTGGCTAAAATTATATTAAAAATAAAAAGTAAAGTGAAAACCCAGTTGCATCAAATAAAAGGGGGAGGTGGTTAATTATGTATTGTTGTGTATGTTGTTAAAGTGTGTAGTATTAGGTTGAGGGTGTCTGCTCATTGATGAATAGTTTAAATACTGAATATAAGCTCTGAATGATTTCACAGTTTTCAGATGTATTATATAAGAACTATTTGCAAGTTTTTAAAATTTCCTGAAACCATTTGGTGAGAATTTATGCGTAACTGAATATTCTGGCTCTGGGTTGTCCTGCTCTATGAGAATGACTGTGTTTGTATATCCTTTGTTTTAGCAAGAGAACTGTTTGTCCTTACAAAGCTGGCATTCCAGTCAGTGTAGTCAAATACAAACAAGGGAAGACTAACTGCTTGGTTAACTGTTCTTTGTGTAAAAAAAATTTTTGCACTGAAGTGGGGTTTACAGTTCCAATTTGAGGCTACACTGAAGCAAGGCATTGTCAAGGATAGATCTAAACATGAAAGTGAATTTTCTGCACACTGCTACTACACATGACAATTTGAACTAGATATTTAATTTCAATACAGCTGTAACAATCAGTTAGCCATAGTTTGTGAACATTATGTAAGAATTTGTCATTTCTTGAAGTTAACACGACAAGATTTATTATTATTACATTATACGGTATACGGAAAACATGAAACCACTGAAGCCTGTCAAAATATTAATTTTAAGTCAGCTAATTATCATTAAACTATTTACAAAGCTACCAAAGTAGCCTACATTACTTGAGCTAAAATATATTTACACAATTTATAAACCATCTCTTTCATTCACAAAAGTGTCCAATTTTTCTTAAAACTAAATAAGGAGCTACTATTTACCACATTTGGCAAATTATTCCAAAAATATTACTCTGTGATGGAAAAAAGTATTTTCCATAGGTCCAGTTCACGAGTCTGTTTTCTAATTTTCTTATTATGCTCTCAAGTTCTTCTGTTACTTACATCTATATTGTCCAAACCTGAAAACATTTTGAACATATGTATCATATCTTCTCTTAAACAATCTCTCAAAACTAAACATGACCAATTCCTTTAATCTTTCACTTTCTTAAGCTAGGGTTAAGTTTGGTTGTTCAATGTTGCACACCTTCAAGCATATCTATATCCTGCCTATTGTGAGGTGACCAAGCTTGAATGCAGTATTCTAGGTGAGGACTAACGTAAGAATTATATCATCTATGGATGACTTCCTTACTTAGCTGTAACTAGCATTCCTCTTAATAATACCTAGCATTTTACTCGCTTTATTCCTACCCTCTAACCACTACTAACTATACTGTAATGCCAAGATCTTTTACTCGATGCATCCTCTAACCCAGGGTTCTCAACCTTTTCTCATTAATGAGCACTGCTATTTTGTCCTAGACAAAATAGCCTAGTTGCCACCCAAGGCAAAATTTTTTACTAAGACTACAGTCTCTAGGACTCAAGGGGTTCTCAATTTAGTGCTGATGAGCACTGTTTTTGGTTATGTGGAGAGCACTTCATAAAATTTTGCAAGCACCAGGTTAAGAACTCCTGCTCTAACCATTTTCCCTGCAGCTTGTAACTAAAGTTTTCATTATTTCTGCCAAAATGGAGGACTTCACTTTTTTTTAAACACTTAAATCCAATCTGTCATTCACTAGCTGAGGCAACTAATCTATCAAGATCTTTTTGTAGTTACTGCATAAGGATTTTCTATGTAGCTATTTATTTTATATTTTGTCTTTCAATTTTATGATTGAAAGACAACCATCTGGAACACAAAGGGAAAGTACAGCAAATTCTTAATTCAGTAATACAGTTTAAACTCATCGTACATTATGCAGAAAATTCATCCATAATCTATTTAATTTCAGTAGGTATATATGCATCAAGTAGAAAATTAACTTGAAGTTAGTCTACTGTGAATTATAGTAACAGTTATCATTTTTAATTTAAGTATCATTCAGTTATAATGAATAATAAGCAGTTTCCTAAAATATACTCGTGGAGAAATGGTTCCCTTCAAAATGCATAAACTACACTATACAGTCGACCCTCGACTTACGTCATCACCGTCTTACGTAATTTTGAGTTACGAGAAGCCCCCATTGACTGTAATTGATTTGTCTTACGTAATTATTTTGTGTTGCGTAATAGCTGCATAATCACAAATGCAGTACATGACCATTCACTGGCAGGATGCCGGGTATTTCACGTTATTTCATTGTTATTTTTACTGTGCATTATATAACTCTCCAATATAAGTAAATTATTTTTTTATTATTAATTTTTAATATGTATTTTCTTTTACAGATGGTGTTTCTTAATAATAATTATTAACCACCATTATAATTCTGTTTATATACACCGTTTTTATCAAAAAATTTAATTATTTTATTAATTTCAATACTTTTTTGGGGTCCTGGAATGGATTACCCGATTTACATGTATTTTGGGGTTCAACTTACGTCATTTTTGAGTTAAATAACTCATCTCGAAATGGATTAATTACGTAAGTCAAGGGTCGACTGTACTGGTTTCCATGCTGAGTTGGGTGTTATTGGTGAATTTATCTCTCTGAAATAGCTGCATCCTTAGTTTTTCAGGGTCATAATTTCATGTATGTATGGAGGACAGAATGTATGCAACTGGGTATAATATACACTATTTGTGCAGTTATCCACGATTCACTTAACCATGATTTACTAACTGTGACCATTGCGCACTTATCTGTGATCATGACACTTAAGTTAAATATGATTTGGAATGATTTTACATCTGCAGGTTGCCTCCTGCCAGCCCACCATAACATGCTTCAGTTAGTGTCCTCAGTCCTCACTTCATAAAGTGAACATTTGTGGCTTCGCATATGTTCATGTCTTGTAGCGAGCACATTATCAGTACAAACTACTAAATTGTATGTATATTATACTGTGACTTCTTGTGGAAGCCTCTGCTAAAACAGGTACTTGGCAATATCCTTCAATAATAATAATAATAATACTGTGTGTGGTGGCACATGAGGTGGCAAGCCAGTCAGGGGTGCTGTGGTGGTGGACAGTGGAGAGGCTGCACCACCACCCACCCAACAGCAAGGTATACTGAGTTAATCATAGTAGTGGGTTATTTGTGATGACAGACCACCCCTCAATCATGGATAACTGAGTGAGTGTGTGTGTGTGTGTGTATATTTTTTTTTTAGCACAGTTTACTTTCATCTGTTTATTTCTTGTTGCTGTGTTTTACAAGAATGTGAAACAGGACCCACTTCTAAAAAACTTACCACTTTAACACAATCAGTCTCTAAAAGACACGCTTTCAAGTCATCTCTTAAACCTGAACATGGCCTGGTATCTTTTGATTTTGGCACTTCTTCATAATATTTCATATTTTTATGAATGCAATAAATTGAGTGATTAAAAATAATAATTTAATAAAATCTTCAAATGAGTATTATAATAAACTTATTTTGAAAGTAGCTTATGTAGATATTCCTTCAAAAAAAAAAAAAAAAAGGGATAAGGCTGTTAGGCTACCCTACCAAAAGGTTGATACAACATAACTAGGTGTGACCTTTACCAGTCTGTGCCTATAAATTAGGCATATAGTTATGAAGATTAAATATATTACGAGTTAAATCTTTAGAACTATTAAAATGTCTTATGAATAAAGAAAATTAAATAAAACTCCTTCAAACTGCCAATTACAGGTGACCCTTCTTGAGTGCAACCTTGTCAAACATGATTTTGTGTACGCGCAATTGATAAAGTTACACTCCACTCTCGCATACACACGAGGCTGGGAAGGTCGCTTAACCCATCAGTTGAGTTACTTCCCACCTCCCTCGATCAAAACCCCAGACACACTCTGATTGGCCGTGATTTCTTTCCAAAGAAAGAAGCATCTCAATGGCCCCTTCACCAGACAGTGGCTCCTGGCTCCTCCATGACCTCCAGTTCCTTCACTCGAATTACTCACCTCTCACTAGAATTCAACAAGAAGGAAAATGAAGCAACAGAGCCAGCCTCCAGTGAACAAACACCCAGCAAGTGAACCTCTGAGTTAGTCAGACAAGGCTGGTTCACATTAATCCCCCGCCCTCTTGTGGCTTTTTTTTAACCTTTCTTTGCTTTATTGTTTTTTTATTAGTTATTGCAATTATGTACATTTACAGTACTTATGTATTAATGTTTCCAGTAGGCTATGACATTAAATCTGATATCAAACCCCTGGAATGTACTCTCTTATTTCAGTGACTCAAGGTATTGTGCAGTGTGATTTTTCCCAGCATGAGGGTTTGCTGGAATGTAACCCTCGCATTCAAGGAGGGTTGACTGTAAGCTAATATAAAAGGCTACCTGATTATCATCATTCTCTTCAGTTAAATTTGTTAGGTTTGAATTACAGTAATAAAATTAAACTATCTAAAAGGACTTTGTAGTTAGCTTAGGGGAAATATCTATAGGCCCTATATTGATTTTTTCTATATTTACTGCTTAAATATATTTTCTAATATATACTCATTTTTATAGTACACTTACAAGCCCAAGTTCCACACATTTCTCTACTATTTAGCCTACACTGATAATTTTTTAATTATTCTTTCTTATATATAAATGTATATATAAACAGACCGTGCATGGAACAAGGAACTCTTCTGGTAAATTAAATCCACTATAGTTTGAATAAGTAATGATAAATGACAAATATTATGTTTTTTTTTTTTAAATCGTTACTTATTTGAACTATAGTGGATGTAATTTCCCAGAATAGTTAGTTCCTTGTTCCAAGCATGGTCTATGTTTAACATACAAGTTTCTCAGGAGACCATTCTGAGTTGTTTATATATATATATATATGATGAATAAAACCACGAAGGAAAGGAAACAAGGCAAAACGAACTTTCTATCGTGTCAATATTAACACTCGTACTTTGTCAAAAAATATTTTAGTACTTCCATTTTTCCCAGGCTTTTTAGGCATTGCTAATGTACTTAAACTTTTGGATATTAATGTAGTATTTTCATATAACAATATTGTGAAAAATATCATAGTAAAAAATAGCCCTACCAATAATTCAGGCATTATCTATAAAATTGGTTGTAAACAATGTGATTCCTTTTACATAGGTCAGACGGGAAAGGATTTGCACACACGTATAAAACAGCATCAATATTCCGTTAGAACAGGACAGTTGTCCAGTGCCCTTTTTGTCCATTTGTCAGAGTTAGCCCACTGTATTGATTGGAATAATGCTTCAGTTTTATTCCATTCAAGCAACATTGTTAATAGAAATATTCTTGAGTCTGCCATTATCCAACTTTCAAATAACTTCAACATAAGCAAAGGTCTTTTTCAACTCGATCCTGTTATGTTGAATTCCTTTAAAACAGATTTAAATAAGAAGGGTAAAACATTAAATCTTTGGTAAACTTGTCTTCTACTTTATTAACTTTTAATTTGCATTTTATTTTTTATATATATCAAAACCTGACCATAGGCAGCAGTGTGTTAAAACCAGACAGAGTTCCAGTATAAATTTGTATTTTTATAATCCATTTGATCTTGTGCTAAAAATCAATTAACTTTTAATTTGCATTTTTTTTTTTTTTTATATATATCGAAACCTGACCATAGGCAACATTGTGTTAAAACCCGGCAGAGTTCCAGTATAATTTTGTATTTTTATAATCCATTTGATCTTGTGCTAAAAATCGATATTTTTCCTTACAAATCTGTACGCCTCACTGGTAATCCTTTAAGGTTTTAATTTTTAATTTTTTTATTATTTTTACTTCTCTGTTTATTGTATATATATGTATGTATGTATGTATGTATTTGTATATATAGATATGTATGTGTATATATGTATATATATGTGTGTGTGTGTGTATGTATGTTATTATTTTTTTTTTTTTTTCTTTCTGTAACCTATATATAGGCTTAACCTTTTTATGTACTTCAGTGTTCCTGAGGATGTCATTAGACGAAAGCGCTTGAGCACCATTTTGTGTTTCCTTTCCTTTGTGGTTTTATTCATCATAAATATTTTTCACGTGTTACCTTCGTGAAATAATTTTCATATATATATATATATATATCTATCTTTGTTGTATATATCAATGGTAAAATTGACACAGCTTCAAAACTAATGATACTTAATTATAACCACTCAAATGTTTAAAAAATTAAGTGGTTCCTTTGTCTATAGGGCCATTCCATCGTAAAAGTTATTATATTCAGAAGCAAGTTATGGTTGAACTTTAACCAGTAGATCATACTGTATTGATCTGAAGATACAGATGCTTCACATATAGTTGCAGTAGATCTAGGGTTATACAGGGGTATATTTGTTTTCAAATTGTAATACATATTTTTTGTTTTAAAGCAAAACAAACACAGCATAATGCGCGCAACCTCAACTCTCACTGCGTATGATATTTGTCCAAAAACCTGCGAGTTGGCTCGACCAATGCCAGTGAGTTTTATACCATACATAGCCTAGGGATGAGGGTATGTGCCATTTATACAGCTAACCCATCCATATTTCAAAAAAAAAAAAAAAAATTGTCATAATGGTCATTACTGCATGATTTTAGTAATTTAAACAGCCACTTATTGGTACTGTACTAAACGCAAACAATATGTGGCCAAATGCTTGAATCCTTACCCAGTAAAACATTATTATGTAGATATATAGGGCCTATATACAGTTATCCCAGACCCACACAAGGGTTCCATTCTTGAAAAAGCTCATGATGAAATTGTGTGGATCAAAACTATCTCCCCATGATATAAATGAGGTTAGGGGAATAAAAGTTAAAAATCATATAAGCTTGGTTTTGCTTCCATCTGAATTGCTCATTCTGACGAAAGTCAAGCTCGTCACTCCACCCTAGACCTACAGTTTAATGTGGAATCTGAACCATGCCCCACCAGCAGCCCAGCATCTTAACCACTAGGCTACCCATTTATCTATCAACCAATTTCTTTATTGTGTGGATGGATGAACAACTGGGTTTTGCTGCGTGCCACCCACTGTCACTGGGTCTGATGGATTCGTAGTCAGTGATGCTAACCACTAGGTACACCATTGAGGTGCGTATGAAGTAATTTTTACCTGAATAAAAGCTTTTAAATCATTGTACAATAAATGTACCTATATATTACTTTACATGCATTATTTATATAACAAGTATAAATATGAGTAGTAAAAACTTGTAAAACAAAACAAATTTTGAAAACATCCCAATAAAAATAATGTAATAATAATCCAGAGGAGCACGAGAAAGAAGATTCAATATGAGGTGCTCTGTGCAACAGTGACAAGTCCATCATGGTCCCAAAAATCCATTTTTTATGGTACCAGAGAGGTCTATCCATTGTCTATCATAATACATGGTTCTCATATGGTGGGCTCATCTTTATCACCTGGTAATTTTCCATTATTTTAGAGGGGTGGTGGACCATGCACGCGAGCTTTAAATCTTTAATGTATATTTTCTCAAAACTTAAATTTGGTGCACTTGGCACTGTCACATGGAGTGCCTCATATAAATGACCAAGATGATGTCGCATCATGAGACCACTCAACCTAAACTTCAACTTCATAATTAACATTAAAAGATCTGACAAAGATAAAAATGGTAACAATAAATTCTTCCATTATAAAATGGTGATAAACCACTTTAGTCCATTAAATCAAAGGTTTACTGTACGTATAATAAGAAATATAAGAAATGAAACATTAAGGGAAACATACAGTATACATTAAATAATGTAAATGAAGGAAAAATTGAACAAATTATGGAGATAAGAATGATTTTATGACCTTGTAGACACCTTACATTAGTTAGCTATATTTATTTACATAATAATAATTATTCTACTTATTTATATTTGTATTCATATATGAAGTTTAATAAATTATATGGGATTGGGAGCCATGACCCATTGCCACCTGGCCCCAGCTACACTGATGTAATAAACCTTCATGCAAACCTCTTGCTGCATCCACACCAAGCACTTCCTTCCTACCAAGGCTTTTATATCACCCAACTTGTTTGCCCTGCTTCAATCTATTTCAACTTTAAATGTACTTGTACCTCTTGTATCAAACAAACACTTTATTTCAGACTCAACAGGTACAAACATTAGGTATACAAGTGGTCCATAGAAGATTAAGAGACAGTCATCTGGAGCACTGACTAAGTAGGCCAGTGAATCACACTGCATAATGAACATACAGTTGCCTATGCCAATGCTTCCAGATTTGAGATTTATAAAATATATTAGAGACCAATCCACTAACCATGGCTTCTATTATCTTATTGACTGACTCACCAAGCCTAGTGATAAATCTAAATACAAAATTGCGAATGACACTGGCGAATGAGCACCATTTATAAATCTTGGAGTTCTTAACAAACTCCTAAAAATATTATTATATGTAACATAATTTTCTCAAATTATATGGTACATCCTGTAGTTCCACCACAAATGAGTTGTATACATTGGAGTACAAAAAGTTTTGAACAAAATCAACTTAACATCTAATGTACACATGAAATTTTCTATCCAAAGTATTTTGCTGAGCATATAATTGTCTACAATGCCTTAGGGTCATTCCATATGAAGTTACCCAGAGGTCCCCAGGTCACCCTCTCAGAAAATTCTGAAAAAATTATCATTTGTAATTTTATCAAACTTATGCACAGATCCCAAATTTTAGGTCATATTACTTATAGTTTTTGAGATACAACAATTTGAAATTGTGCTATTTTTCCTTATTTTTTGGCATCATTGGCAAAATCACATGAATGTCCAACTTTAGGCAACCATATCTCTCTTGTTTATCCCTTCACAAGGCTGATATGTAGTATACATGGTAAACAGTAGTCATAGAATCCATATTTGATGCCAAATCAAACCTATCTCTTATAGTTTGCCACATACAAGGCTTCAAAAAAAAAAAAAGCTTAAAAATTCACTAATGGTTACCTTTTCACTGGTACTGATAAAAACTATTTATACTTAAGAGCTGAAATTAATTTTACAGTTTGTCATAGTGTATTTGTAGTTAGAAATACTTTCAAAAGCTCACTATTATTTATAGAATTGGAAACAATAACTATTAAAAAAAATGAAAAATTTCATTTTTCTAGAAAGAAGCCTATATTCATGCCATTATTACCCCATCAGGACAGTTAGCCATCACTTTCATCTTTTTACCACATGTTCATATACATTTAGGCAAACTACAGTCAAAGTTTGGTTTTGGTGGTCAGCTTCCTTCAATATTTAAGCTGCATCAGCCAGAGGGTGTCATATGACCCTCACTGCAGCAAGCCTGGGGGGTGTCAAATGACTTTTGATCAGATCTGAGCCAGAATTTCAAGCTGATGTCCTGAAAAATGGATGGAACTTCTTGGTCCAGCACTCTGTGAGCTGTTGCCATGAGGGTGTCCTCAAATTTCTCATATATATGGCTTGGTGAGAGCCCCATATATATGATAACCCCATTAACCCCCCCACTTTCCCCTGTCTATGGCGCACAGTGGGTTAACATGATCATTGTTTAATAAACAGTAAACTTGTTTGTTTGAGTTTGTTCAAGAAATATTAGTATTGCGCAATATTACATATAGGGAATATGATGACCTAATCTTGTCTGAACTTGTACATATCTTGTGCAATCCCTGCTACTATATCTATATAAGCTGTCCCAATCTCATGAATTCTCATACTTACAGAAATGAAGTAGGAGGCTACACAAAGCTGTTCTATTGGACAGAAATTACATGATGTACCGGTATGTCATAAAAGGACTTACTGAGAAAAACTTGGTATACTCATGTTGGATCAGTTAACCAGTGAGGATAAAGTGCTGCTGTCATGGAGATGTGATATATTGTTGGCAAACAGTGATACTGTGTTTTTTCATCATGAGAAAATGTTTTTGTTTCATTATGAAAATCTTCAACGCTATTGTGCAGACCCAAGAAAAGTTCACAGAAAGAAAATTGCAAGCAAGTTTCCTATATATTACATTATTATTGAATGTTGTATTTACATTGTTCTAACATTCCTATCTAATGCCAGTAAGTTTATATTCATTTATAACATTTGTAGTTTTGTATCTTATGGTGAGTGAGTTTTGAGAAAAATTTGATTTAGAATTGTATTTTATGATTATCAGAATCCCTACACACTGTAGACAGTGACACTGCCAGGATGATGAATATAAAACCAGGACAAAATCTGTGCCCAGAGTGCAGCAAGTGCCCCACACAATATGAAGAACAATGCCTACAGCCTCTACTGGATGATGGTTGATGGAGCAGGTACCAGTAGGTCTTGTTGATCAGTTGAAGATTTTCAGCCAGAAGTAGTTCTTTGTCAGGAACTGAACACAAAGTACTAGTGTCCTGGACTGTTCTCCTCTAAAATTTGAGAGTGACAAGGACAAAGTCTTACACCACTGTGACCATAGGCACTGGTGATGATGATACCGATCTCACAGATCAAAATGTTGGCAAATGGCAAACTCACCAGCCTGGCAAATATGTAGCATGTGTTTATGATGGAAACTAGTATGTGGGTAATATAAAAGATCATTCTGATGTTTTAGTCACTTTCATGAAAAGATCACACAAAAGTGTTTTGTCTTGGCCAGCAATATCAAGAACAGATGAATGCTGGGTGCCAATCCAACATGTTATCTGTGTAGTAAGTTCACCAACTGTCCAGGGAAGAGGTGCTCATCATTATACCCTAAATCCAAGTGACCTTAACAAAATTCAAACACTATTTCCTACATTTCTTTAGAGTGCTTTAAGTATGAAATGAATGTTGAGTAATCAAGTAATTCATTTGTAGGAACTTCACTTTTAACACATGTTTAAGCAGTACATATTTACTAAATTGAAGACATGGTGAATTTAACAAATTGAATATTTAAGTTGGAATCTTGATTTCAGAAATATTTTTCAGTTTCAGGTCCCTTATTAAATGACAGAAGGATATAAAGTTGTATCTGTAATTCTCAAATGTTTCAGATGATCATTTTTCATGATATGTGTATGTGTAATGCTAAAATATATTCATGTTACTCTGATATTTTTACTTTGCATTTTTGTGTAAATTATGGTAATTTTGAAAAAAAATTAAATTGAAGGAAGCTGACCACCAAAACCAAACTGTGACTGTGTATGCCTAAATGTATATGAACATATGGTAAAAATATGAAAGTGATGGCTAACTGTCCTGATGGGGTAATAATGGCATGAATATAGGCTTCTTTTTGCAAAAATAAAATTTTCCAATTTTTTTATAATTATTTATCATTTCCAATTCTATAGATAATAGAGAGCTTTTGAAAGCATTTCTAACTACAAATACATTATGACAAACTGTAAAATTAATTTCAGCTCTCAAGTATGGATAGTTTTTTTGAAAAGGTAACCATTAGTGAATTTTTAAGCTTTCTTTGATTTTTGAAGCCTTGTATATGGCAAACTATAAGATAGGTTTGATTTGACATCAAATATAGATTCTATAACTACTGTTTACCATATATACCACATATCAGTCTTGTGAAGGGATAAACAAAAAAGATATGGTTGCCTAAAGTTGGACATTCATGTGATTTTGCCAACAATGCCAAAAAATAAGGAAAAAAAAGCATAATTTCAAATTTCTGTGTATCAAAAATTATAAGTAATATTGACCTAAAATTTGGGATTTGTGCATAAGTTGGATAGAATTACAAATGATATTTTTTTTCAGAATTTTCTGAGAGGGTGACCTGGGAAGTTGTTCAAAATTTGGGTGATTTCATATGGAATTGACCCCTAGCATATCATAGTCATCTGAATTACTTCTGACAGCACCATACCATTCAATTGAAATTCAGGAAATTTTATATATTTGTAGGCCTTGGTCCTCATAATCATAACATGACTTTTAGCAGGATTATATTTTATCATTATCCTTTCCATAGGGACATAGATAAGAGGGGGGGTGTCCTCACAGAAAGGATGGATGAGATAATGTACCAGTATGCATTACACATTCTCAAGACTTGTCACAATACATAGCCAATAGATTCTTATAACAGAAATGGGTGCTGACAGCTAGACCACCTACTCCAAATTCATTTAGGAATCCAGTATTCAACTATATAAGCCCTACTTATTTTGTGATGTAATGAACATTAAAGTCTAGTGATGGGGGTGGATTGCAGTGTTCATGAGCAGTGGTGGGCAAAAAGTAATTGATTACAAATAAAAATTATTGATGTCTGAAAAGTAACCAAAAGTATAAAGTAGAAATTATGGTACTTCTCTGGATTAATTATATTATAATTAATCCAGAGAAGTAATTTCTACTTTATACTTTTAGTTACTTTTCAGACTTCAATAATTTTTATTTATAATCAATTATGCCCACCATTGCTCATGGACACTGCAACCCACCCCTGTCACTAGACTTTTATACTTTACTTTTCAGACTAATTTTTTTTTGTAATTGATTACTTTTTGTCTACCACTGTCCATGAGTATATTAAAGTACTTTTGAATAAGTTAATTTTCATAAAATAATTCAATTACCAGTCAATTACTTGACTGCACTTAATTTTTTGTTTACTATAACATAAGGCCAAGTTAAGTACTAAAGGGCTCTGTCAATACTAATCCCTCAGGTGCTGGGATCCCCAACAGAATAGGGATTTGGAACCACTTTATTCAACTTTTTAAGATCTGCGCATCACTTCTGCCAAACTTCTCATACTGGAATATTGGTACCGTAATGTGAGAAAACTGGAAATTATTTAAGCAGAAAAATCTAAATAGAAAAAAGTAGAAATTCTTATGGTTATAGGGCCTATCTGGAAACTTAAAATTTGATACCCTGATCTGGTAAAATTGTTATCAATTTTGTGTGTTGTGTGCATCCTACTTTATCTGCTTATTACCAGGATTTTTTTGTTGTTTTTTATTCTATTTTTCAGGGTTACTGATGGTGTCAAGCCAGGCTTTATTTTAGTATTTGCAGTAGCCCTGTTATGCTGACATGTTAAGAATGGTATATACTGTATAGGCCTAGTGGCTAGCCCATGTTGGAGGGCAGAGGCCAGGTTGTACAATCTACAAAATTCTTGGCAACGTTTGTCTTTTTTAAAAATTTCTTCCTCTCCAAATCATGAGTCTCAAGCAAAATGAAAAGTTCTCTCATATTTAAGGCTCATACTAATATGCTTTGGAAAAACGTACCCTGCATTAATTTCAGTTAAGACTTTAAATTTAGTTACAATTTTCACCTGTGACGTTGGATGGAAGTAATTTCAATTAAAACTCGTCCAATGCGTCGGCCTCGAGAATGTTATGGAAAAAGTTCTCACGCAACGAGTCAAAAAACTTGAGCAAATTGTGCAGTCTGAGGTTGGGTTACTGATTTTATAGCGCGTGGGAAGGCCTGATCTGGCGCAGACGACTTTACGTGAAGTTATTGAAATAAAATTAAAATAACGATATTGGTTTTTAAATTTGGCCAATATACCTGTTGATATCTCGGGCAAATTACATTAAAAAAAATCTCCAATATAAAAGGTGTGCATAAGCCTAGGGGGCGATATCCTATTTTGGCATCCTAAATTATTTAATCACCCAGTTAGATCAACTGTATGCCCTTGACGATTGGTTAGGTTGTCAAGAAATTTTTATAGTGGGCACACTAGGGGCCAATTCGGCCCATCGAGGTAGCTAACCAATCGTCAAGGGCATACAGTTGACCTAACCGGGGAGTCAATTAACATAAACAAGTAATTTGAAAGTGTTGGAGTGCCGTTTATTTTTGGTTGGTTGAATAATTTGGGACGCCAAAATAGGATATTGCCAGCCTAGGTAGGTACTTTATGAACCAAGCAAGATACTGTAGTCCTAGCCTACATTGCTACAGTATTGCAGCTGTGTAGATTCTGACGAAAACTTGGGTAGGCTAACATTCGTCCAGTACAGTGTAAAGAGCAGATGTGCAAAGAGCAATGTTTTGTAATGTATGACGTGTTAGCTGGTCCATTACAAAATCTTGAAACTTAATAGAAGGTTGCAACACCATTTCAATGTTTCTATAATATCCAACATTAACATTGGCGTTGTTAATGGTTAGTAACCAACGCTGGGGCCTGGGAGTTGGAAATTAGAGCGTGATTAGGCACTGACTAATACCACAGTGTAGATACATGCATATCAACTACTCTAGCAGTCGAAAGAAACAGATTGAAGGGGTGAGTTGCTGGGTAGGGCCAATGACAATTTCACTGATTGACTTTCGACCAAATAAAACAATTAGGGCCTAGGTCTGTGAGTCAAAATTTTGAATGCTAAGTTTTAGATATGATTAGTTATGGTAGGCTATTATAACGTTTTTCCCTAATTTGGCAGACAGCTAGAGAGACGAGAGAAAAAGTGTAGCGTAAGGTAACCCTAGTTGGAGATTTATGTTGAAGATCTTGCACCCACAGTAAAAGTTTTGCACTGGGATTGTATCGAGGTTTCTTAAAGTCCTTTTAAAATACGAGTTAAAGCTTTGCACTAAAATTTTGTATTTACCCTGCAGTGAAGTTTTGCACCTAAACATTACATTACATTTCATTCCATTCCATTCCATTTGGAAAACATGAAGCCACTCGGGCCTATCGAGGTAATCCAAGTCATGTGCTACATTTTTTAATAATAAAATCTTGTAAGATGTCAAACTCGAGTCAGCTAATTACTATACAACTATTTACTACCACCATAGTACGGTAGCCTATACAACTGAAGCAAAGAATATACACTATACAATCTATAAACTATCTTTCAATCATGAAATTGTCTAAATTTTTCTTAAAACTAACTAATGAGCTACTGTTTACCACATCATGTGGCAAGTCATTCCAAAAATCTACTACTATGACTGAAGAAGTATTTTTGTAGATCAAGTCTACAAGTCTGTTTTCTAATTTTCTTATGCCCATGAGTTATCCCATCAGTACAGTATCTAGTGAGAAAAAGTTATATATATCTAAATTGTCCAAACCTGAAAACATTTTGAACATCTGTATCATCTCTCTCCCATCATACAATGTCTCTCAAAACTAAACATACGTAATTCCTTTAATCTATCCTTGTATTCCAATCTTCTTAGGTTAGGGATGAGCTTGGTTGACCTATGTTGCACACCTTCAAGCATATCAATATCATTTCTAAGGTGAGGGGACCAAGCTTGAATGCAGTATTCTAAGTGAGGCCTAACATAAGAATTATATAATTTACAGATGACTTCCTTACTCTTGTAACTAACATTCCTCTTAATAATACCTAACATTTTATTTGCTTTATTTCTAGCCTCTAAGCGCACTGCTTAGAAAATTTTAGATCACTACAAACTATAATGCCAAGATCCCTTTCCTTTCTAACATCCTCCAACCAGTTCCCTCGCATCTCATAACTAAAGTTTTCATTATTTCTACCAAAATGCATGATTGCATTTTTGAACATTGAATTCCATCTGCCATTTACTGGCCCAAGCAACTAATCTATCAAGATCCTTCTGCAGTTTATAAGAATTTTTGGAGCAAGTGTAGTTTACGTCCCCTTGATGCAAAAGGGGGAATGTAAACTACACTAGGTCAAAGTTGGGGAATGTAAACTACACTAGGGTCTTTAGGAGATATTTTTTAAATGAATCTATTGGATCACCTGAAGATCAAGGCCCCACTTTTTCCCACCTGAAGATCAAGGCCCCACTTTTTCCTACTTGAAGATAAGGGCCCCCAAATTAAAGGAAGCTAAAAATAATATCAGAAAAATATTATTGATAAAAAAATAATTTATGAGAAACATAAAGGTGGATCGGGCTGG
The DNA here is from genome assembly GCA_023014485.1 of Bathynomus jamesi. Taxonomy (NCBI): domain Eukaryota; kingdom Metazoa; phylum Arthropoda; class Malacostraca; order Isopoda; family Cirolanidae; genus Bathynomus; species Bathynomus jamesi. Next base: position 1,653,563 of record JAJOZX010000225.1, read on the forward strand.
GGGGATAATCTTCAGGTGATTCCCCCCCCCCCCCCCCCACACACACATGGTATATGCCTGGTTAGGTTAACTGAATGTCTAGTTAGGTCAACCTGTACACTCTTGATGATTGGTTAGGTTAAGTTATATTTTTGTTTGTTTTAATGAAAATATCACAACTTACCTAACCAATCATCAAGGGCATTCAATTAACTTAACTGGGTATTATATCCCATTTTTACCCAATGGTGATATAGAGGGAACTAACATAACCACTACAACTCCTATCTGTAACCTTAACCTAAAAATTTAACATAAAAATAAAATAAATTTTGCCACCTGAGGATTAAGGCCCTCACTTTTTCCCACTTGAAGATCAGGGCCCCCAGATGAGGTTGGGGGCCCTGATCTTCAGGTGATCCAATCCATGAAATAAAATGTTAAAACTAACAAAAATATTATGACAACCTAACCAATCATCAATTTATATACAGTATATATATATAAAAATTGATGATTGGTTAGTTATAACATTTTATTTGATTAGGTACCGTATATGCGGACAAAGTTGGCGAATGCAAACTACACTAGGATAATGTAGGGGAACGTAAACTACACTAGGCACCACAGGCGGACATAAACTACACTTGCTCCAAATTTTCTATATTTATAACTGGAGCAACTACTTTTGTATCATCTGAAAATTTAGAAATTTTACAACCTACTCCTTTCTCTAAATCATTTAGATATAAAATAAAGAGTAATGGACCCAAAACTGATCCCTGTGGTACCACACTTTTCACTTTCTGCCACCCAGATTCATGACCATTTAGAATTACCCTCTTTTCTCTGTCTTTTAACCATTTTTCTACCCAATTTAAAAATGACCCTAATATACCATGAGCTCTTGATTTATATAGAACTTAAGTCTCCTATGTGGAACCTTGTCAAATGCTCTACTAAAATCCAAATATTTTCTATTATCTACCTGATCAGTTAAAAATTCTAAAAAGTTTGCATTAGGCCTAAGTGTGTTGCAAATTGGAACTAATGAAATAGCATGTTAGGCTACTTAAATATTAGGCAATATCCTATTTTGGTATCCCAAATTATTCAACCAACCAAAAATAAATGAATAGGTAGCAGGTTATTGAAAAGGTTATTATTGAATGTTTCACCAACAGTTTCATAACTGTTTTGGTTCATTTGCGCAAGAAATGAAGGTCATATTTGAATAGACACCAAAATACATTAGAAAAATATATTTTGGATATTAATTTCAGTGCCCCCTCCATATAGATGATAAAACTATAGATGATGATCTTGAAATAACTGAAGAACTAAACAAATACTTCTCATCAGTATTCACAAATGAAAATTTAAATAATATTCCTGATCTTATACTACCAGGACAAGATAGAGAAATAAATGAATTAAGGGTAACAAAACTAGATATCCTAAAAGCAATAGATAAATTAAAAATGGAAAAATCTCCAGCTGCCAAAAAGAATATAGCGCAGGCACTAGAAATTATTTTTAATAAATCATTGATATGTACTGAAATTCCAGTTGAAGAGTGCAACCTTATAAATGATAGCCAGCATGGCTTTCGAAATGGAAGGTCTTGTCTAACCAACTTGATTGAATTTTATGATGGAGTCCTATTGCATTTGGACAATAAAGAGCCAGTAGATATAGTATATTTAGATTTTGCAAAGGCATTTGATACTGTTCTTCATGCAAGATTGTTGATAAAAGTTAGAGCCCATGGTATAAGAGGTCATATAGCTGACTGGATAGAAGAATGGCTGAGAAACAGAAAACAGTTCATCTAAATGGAAATAAGTCTACTTGGAGACCTGTATTAAGTGGAGTCCCACAGGGGTCTGTGCTGGGACCTCTGCTTTTTGTTGTCTATATAAATGATCTAGAGAAGGGCCTATCATGTAAAACCTCAAAATTTGCTGATGATACAAAATTAGGCCATAATGTTAAGTCAGTAGCAGGAGCAATGACAATACAAAAAGACTTAGACAGAGTAACAGCCTGGGCAGATAAGTGGGAGATGAAATTTAATGTTGATAAGTGCAAGGTTATGCATATTGGGCCAAAAAATCCAGAATTTGAATACAGTATGAATGGAATTTGGATTAAAAATGATAGAGAAAGACTTTGGTGTCACTGTGACTAATGAACTTAAACCCTCAAATCACTGTATGGTAATCAGAAATAAAGCAAATGCTAGACTCAATCTCATGCACACACACACATTGAATACAACTCACCCAATATTATGAAGCAACTATATATTTCATATGAGACCCCCCTCCTCGAATACTGCATTCAATTTAATAGTCCCTATTTGATACAAGATATTGATAAACTGGAAAAAGTATAGAAACAAGTAACAAGAATGATCCCATCTCTAAGACAATTAACATATAAAGAAAGACTGGCGTATCTAAGCATGTTCTCATTAAAAAGGAGGAGGTTAAGGGGTGATATGATAGAGGTGTATAAAATGATAAAAGGGTTGGATAAGATAGATTTTGATTCTCTTTTCATTAAAGATCACAATAACCAGACTAGAGGTCATAGTATGAAATTATTTAAGCCAAGATGTAGAACAAATTTAAGAAAACATAGTTTTACAAACAGAGTAATTAAGTTTTGGAACAGTCTGACAGAAGAAGTGGTGACTTCAGATACACTTGATTCTTTCAAAAGAAGGTTGGATAGTTTGATGTCTGCAAGGGACATCTGGTGATAGTGTGTAAGCTCATTTCTATTGCATGAATGGTACTAGTTTATTTCATATATATTATGTGTATTTGGGTGATAGATCCCACAGCTCAACATGTGTTGTGGGATATAGGGAGGCAGCATCTTGGGTTAGGGGATACTCTCTGTCCTTACACACCCCATTTAAAGAGATTCCTCTGCTGAGTGGTGCCCCCCATAGTACTGTAAGGTATTGAAAACTCATGATCTTCACTTGCCCCACAAACACCTTTAAATGGGAGACCCAAAATGGGTGCACACACATTTCTACATTACTGTACAGTCTTTACAGCCACACCTACACTTTTCCTCCTAAGTATATATATTGTAAAGTATATGGTTGTAAATTGTGACTTGGTCCATAATTGATATGGACTGTGACTTATTTTTGGTTGGCAAGGTACTGGTATTGATGGGTACTGTAATGAAATTGACTAGATTCTTTGGATCTGCTATATTTGCATGTCAGTTATAAATAGATATAGAGTGTAACATATTTGTGGATAGTAGCCTATTATGACTTTGATCCTCTGGATCCAGAGATTCTATCTTTAGTTTTAAATTGATAATTAATTAGTTTTGTAAAAATTGGTTGTTGCCAATGTACAGGCAGTTTTTACATAGTGGAGCCACCTTGATGGGCCCCTAGTGTGCCCACTATAAAAATTTCTTATGTTCTTATGTGTTGGTGAAACATTCAATAATACATTAGAAAAATGTATTTTGGATACTAATTTCAGTGTTGGTGAAACATTCAATAATTATCTGAATAGCATCCCAAATTATTTAACAGCATTAGCTTTTACACTGAAACTACAGCGTGGGAATACTATACTATATTTACGGTGCACTCAGGTTTTACCTTAGTCATATATTGAAAAAGTTGGTGAATTTCAAGAATCCAGACATAGCTCAGAGACAAAGTCCATAAAGGCATGGTAATATTAATGTTAAATTAGGCTAGGTTAGATTCATAATTAGTGCTTTATGGACTCTGAACTGCGTCTGGATTGATGAATTTTACGAAAAGGTCTATTGAAATTTTGTTTCTGAGCAATACTGATTTTGTATTAAGATGCTAAATTTTAAAAATGGGCAAAAGGATCCCATTTGTAAAATTTATCTTTGTGGCTCTGGTAAATTATTAAATAAAATGAAAAAAAATATTTTCCAATAAACTTCAAAATTTTAGTGTAGAATTTTAAATGTGAGTGCAAGATCATCAATAGGCCTCTGCCAATAATTCTTGGTACAGCCTACTCCCATATCTTAAAAACAATATAAGAACCATAAGAATAACTCAAAGCCACTAGGTCCTTTCTTGGTTGTCTTTGTCCAAATTAAGAACCAATCCTCCCCGGATACAGTACTAATATTTTACTCTCAAATGCTAGAACTGTACAAAGAATTCCACATATTTACGAGGTTTCTCCTCAAACTACTCTTACATCCATTGTCATTATAATTTATGTAAGAAGCCTTAGCTTAGCTATTTAAAAGAATTTCCTCTTTTTGATATGGTAGTCATAAATTGATCTTAATTATATATTTGTCCGCTGGATTGTGCCATTCAAATGGTTGCGCATAGATTTGCTTCTTTGCATTAATCCCCTCTATACAGGGTGTTATCAAATTGTTTCGTAAATTAGTATACATATTCAGGATGTCAGAGTGAACACAGATGTTCAGGACTATGAACATAAATCTGCAATTGCTTCATTTCTAAAATACATTGCTTTTTTGCTGAGGATGATCTAATTAAAATGTCATTAAAGTTTATGAAAATACTATTGCTGTTAGAAATTTTCTGAATGAAGAATATCCTCAGTGATGGATTGGGCAGCATGGTCCTGTCACTTGGCCACCCAGGTCTCCAGACCTAAATGCAATTTACTTTTCTTATGGAGTTATTCAAAAAATCTTGTTTATGTAAGAGAAGTTAATAACATGATGAATTGTGGCAACATGCTCAAGATTGTTCAGAAACTATGCAACCATGTAGGTATTTTTAACGACACATTGAAGCATGTACTCTGATGCTGGAAACAATTTTGAGTGCTTGATGTAAATAAACTTTGATAAACTTTAATGACTTTCATTTTAATTGGATCATCCTCTGAAAAAAAAGCAATGTACTGTATCTCAGAAATGAAGCGATTGTAGATTTATGTTCATAGGAACTTTTTTGTTCACTTTGACATCCTAAATATGTATACCAATTTATGAAACTTGATTGAGAGATTACAGTAATTCAGCCTTTATTACACAAAAAACTTAAACAACATAATTCTGAAGCAGAAAAATATAACATTAGATACAGTAGTGGATAAAAATAATAATACACCTTTAAACAGATAACATCAGATACTCTATACCAAAATCACCACAATAACACCTTGTATATAACATCTGAATCATTGTACATCACCTCCGCATCCATTGCATTCACATTTTCTGACCTTTTTGATATTTTGGATATTCATCACATGTCTGGAGTACAATAATGATGAGCCAAACTATGTTTACTAAGCTTGCATTGCATATAATCTTATCTACAATTATGTACATCTTAATTAAATGAAAATGAAAAGGTTTATTGGCAGACTATAGTCCATATGACAAATATTATTAATACAATGACAGTTCATATACTAAGGATAGAAATATATACAATTGATTAGAATTAATACTGCACTGTCAAAGTTAAGTGGAGCTACAGACAGCCATTTTTGTACCAAGAAGTCCATAGCTTAGACCTTAGAGGATAAATGGCGGGACTCATGGATAGCTTGGATGATCGGGTTGGTTGACTTTTTAATTCTTTGTATTAGACTGTGTTGAGCACGTCTTGTTACCTCCGGGAAGCTAGAGACATTGCGGGTAGCAAACATTTGCGAAGCTGAGCATCTGGGGGGGGGGGGGGGTATGCAAGAGTCTGAAAGACCTGTTGTACAGCAAATTTAGGCTTCTGCCAGAACCTTTTTTATAATTCATCCAGAGTTGCTGACCGTATATATTACTGCAGAAAGTACGAAAGAGTGTGTCTTTAGCTTCACTTGTACAAAAACGAAAGTTCCTTATGGTCATATTCACTTTAGCACACAGGCTTCAAGATTGTTTTCTTATATCCGAGTCATCACTCAAGGAGCTGGTAATAGTTTGACCCAAATACTTACTCTTGCACTTCCTCAATTACTTCACCATTCATTTTAAACCTTATATCAGCTGGCTGATTACAGCTTTTAGGATGAAATTGCATAACCTTAGTTTTTGTAACATTAAAAAGAATATCATGTTTCTGCGAATACACTTCACAGACATTTAGAAGCTGATCCAGACCTTTAACAGAGGGACTTATTAACACCATATCATCGGCATAAACTAAGTTATTTATCTTGTGTTATCTATACAACATCCTACTGTTGCCTCATTAAGTGAAGCAATTAATCCATCAATATACACATTAAACAGCATAGGGGAGAGCAAGGAGCCTTGTCTCACCCTGCAAGAGGAGCCAAAACACTCGGATAGTACATTGCCCCACCTAACAGTGAAAGATTGGTAGGAATACCAAAATTTCAGTAAATTTAATATGTACATGGGAACCTTCCTGTCTTCTAGTTTTGCAAATAAAATATTGTGGTTCACCCTATCATATGCCTTACTTATATCAAGGAAACAGCTATAAATGGTTGAATTACTGTCAATGTATTTAGATATTGTTTCTTTAAGTACATAGATACACAGGTCAGTTGAGTGGGACCTTTTAAAGCCAAACTGATTAGGAGATGTCCATAGGAAATCATTTAATTGGAGTAACAAGAGTTTTTCTAGTAGTTTCGAGAAGCAGGAAGTGACAGCAATAGGCCTGTAATTATTGCTGGACAGAATGTCTCCTTACTTATTTTTGACTAGGGGCAAGATATATACCCTCATGAACTCTGCAGGGATATAGCTATGAGCAAGCATGGCTGATAGGAGCAATGATATATGCAGACATACTACGTCATTTGCATATTTTAAGTGCTCATTCGATAAGTCATCTACCCCTGATGCAGAATCAGTCTTTAACTCTTTAATTAACCTCTTTACTTCAGAAAATGATATCAAAATATTTTCCCTTGTCCCTCCCACAATCGTTTCGCTGCAATCTATCTTAAGATTATTCCTACTCACACTATTAAGAATGTTAGAGTAGTGGTTTTTCCACAGCTTTGCAATTTCATCCTCCCCTGACACCCCATCGATTGTCGGAGGGAGGACATTTTTGACACCCGTTTGATTCTTAACAAATTTCTAAAATTTGTTGTTATCGTTATTTATGTGAGCTTCACAGGCTTTTGATGCTCGAATAGACTCTTCTTCCTATTTACATCGCCTTATGGCTGCCTTATACTGACCCCGACTTCTACATACATTTATGTATACTGGTCCTAATCTGGGTCTACCATGAAAGCACCACAAATCATAGGCGTCTTTCAATTCCCTCTTCAGGGGGGCAATAAAATCATTCCATCCAGGAATAACCTTAGTATGATAGTTGTAAGATTTAATCAAGGGGCTTCCTGCTTCTCTTAACAGGGATATTATCTTACTATAATACCTATCTATGAGTTTACAGTGAGAATCATTTGAGCAAGGATTAATTATTACAGCCAAGGTGCAAAATTTCTAAATTATTAAAGAGGTGATATGTTCTGTCTTTGTATTCTATTCTCTGCTGCATATTAACATTGGATCAATTGACGCGATTATTCTTACCTATTGAGTTCTTGTTAAGTCGTGTTGCGCATAAATTGGTAACGTTAATTAATATTTCTAATGGTCTATGATCAGAAAGGAGGAAATCATGCAAAATATGAACTCTAACAATTTGATCCTTTAGATTATTACTAGTGAGACAATGATCAATCCACCTGGTGGTACCACTCATGTCGCTAATGTATGTAAAATTACTACTGGCTACCCCTAATACATCTACATCACTTACACTTAAATTGGCCGACTTGCACATGTTACCCAGTTCTCCAAAGAATTCTGAGTTCACATGTGCGTTAAAGTCCCCCATTATTATATAGTGAGAATATTTGGGGTTATCTGATAATGACTTAATTTTGTACAGCAAATCAATGTATTCATCTAGATTACTGCCATTGTTGTATGGTAAATAGCAGTTTACAATTAATATGCACTCATTGTTCACTTGTAATTCAATGCCTAACATCCTTACATTATCGCTTGTTAAAAATCTTACATGTTTTGACAAATTTTTCCTTAATAAGAAAGCAACACCACCAAAAGGCCTACTGTACATTAATTCATCTGACAAGTCTACTGCTGATGACACATGGTACATAAAGTCATCATGGATGGTAGAGAGGAATTTTAGCTCTTGCTTAGGTAGCCAGTGCTCCTGCAGGAGTATCAAATCTGCACTGTCGCAGATTTTATGAACATCTATAGTTGAATTCCTCACTGACCTTATATTTCTAAGTTTAAACATTATAGCAACACTCTTTGAAATCTTTTTCATGATATAATTTACATGATCACTCCATTGCAAATTTTTATCCAGCATTACACCAAGAAATTTTGTTACAGTACACTCCTTTGTAGCGATTTCATGAACATTCAAACATTTCATTAATGTCTCTAGTTGTTGTTGTTACAGTACCTATTATTAGTAACATGTGAAAATTAATTTATTGTATATGAATTCACAACTGTGCATTAATAGTAATATGTGAGAGTGTGAAATATTACAATTAACTTTGATCTGCATATTGATGTTAATTATTGCATATTGCTTTTAATATCTTTTTCATTATTTATTCATTTGTTTATAAATAAATAGTCTTCATACACTTTCTTGTGACATTTGATTTATTTTTGATTTTAAAGACTGTGTATATAATTTTTGAATGTCTGGCTACACCCATGTTTATTGTTAACCATGTTATTGCATATTCTTTTATTCTTTGTCTTGCTTATTCTCTACTTCATGGTTATTTCTGTTTTAAAGTGTAACTAATATCTTGTATATTTTTGTTTCTTGAGGGGTGACTATAGGAAATTTAGGGAGTTGTTGGGCTCACTAATGCAGGATAATGAATATGCCAATAAAAATGCTGTTGAGATGTGGTCTAGATTTAAAGAAATTTTAGAGGATGTACAATGTAGGTATATTCTTTTCAGAACTATTAGGAATAAGATTATGATACCTTTATGGTGGAATATGGAAATGGCTAAAATTATTAAAAATAAGTAAAGAGCATTCAAGGAGTTTAAAAGTAGTAATGGCCCTGTAGATTAGATAATTACAGGCAGTTAAGATGTACTGTACATTAAACAGACATGGGGTCAATTACTGAGTTCCTATTACTATTACTTTTGATTCCTTCTATTACTATTACAGCAATCCCTCGATTAGTGCAGTTAATGCATGCTTGGAAAGTGCCGCACTAATCAAAATTGCACTAATCAAAAACAGTATTCAATACAAAATAGGGTAATTGATTCTAAGATTTTCAAAATATGTACTAAATTTTAAAAAATGCATTTTTTAAAACTATTTTTCATTGTAATATGACTGCAAAGGATAATAATAATGTTTTCATTCGTCAAAAGTTTATTTGAAATGAAAGCATATGCATAAAAAAAGTGGGAAGAAATTACGTAATTAATTTTTTTGAAAAATACTTCAATAGCAAAGTTTGAATCGTGTTATTTTTCTTCCTCTCCTTATACATTTTTCTGTAGTAGTATATATCTTTCTCCAGGTTTCGGTGGACTTACATGCTTCGTTTGATGTTGGGATCACCATCCATAATTTGCCGCTTTAAAGTTTCAAGAGTGCGAAACATTTCGTCAAATTCTTTTAAAGTGAACTACTTCAATGGTTCATTTTCATTTGCTTTTACAATTGTCCTCCTCTTCAAATGCACGCTGTTGTTCTAAATTAATAAGGTCATTATTACCGAGCTCTTCTGTATGAGATTCAAGCAATTCATGAACATTTGCAGTGCCTACACTGATTTCCTGCACTTGTGCATGCATCATTTGAAAATTTTAGTTTACATACAGTACTGTACTCTAAGCAGAAAACCGCACTAAGTGAGGGATTGCTATACTTTAATTTTCATCTATTACTATTACTTGGTCATTTATTACTATTACTATTGTATGTGGGGTACTTCACTCATTTGAAAAGGATCTTTGTCTATTTAAATACAATTAGAAGTAGTGTGTTAACAAACAAACACTTTATTTCAGACTCAACAGGTACAGACATTATATAAGAAGTCCATAGAAGATTAAGAGATAGTTGTTGTCTGGAGCATTGACTAAAGTAGGCCAGTGAATCAGTGTATAATGAACATAGAAATACAACGATCCAACCATGAGGTGGTGTGCCAACTATCACTAACATAAGTAAAGCTATCACCAGGAATTCTACACATGGATGAAAGGGTTAAGTTATTATCTTCATAGAAGGCTTTTAAGTGGTTACTAAACAAAGAATTATCATTAAGCACATTAGCATTAAAGTCACCAATAATAGCTACACATGTCGTATCCAACTGATCAATAATACTGCTGACCTACCCCAATTTAATGAGGTAATCATCTTCATTATCAACTGCTTGAAAAGGCATACCTTATAGATACACAGAATTACAAATTTTTTATTGTCTACACAAATTTCTATTCCAGTTAGTCAATTCAAACCAAGTTTTAATTCACTAATATACTTCCCATATCCTAACCTCCATAGAATAGCTACGGTACCCCACCAGGTGGGTGGCCTGCAAGGAGACCATTTGGTTTATCTCTGGTGTCCTCCCCTATCCCATGAAAGTTACTGGACAGGCTGTTCAGGTCCTTTAAGTCCTGTTTCCATAGCCATGTTTCCTGCAGATAGAGAATATCAGCATCCTCTAACAGCTTATCAATTATGATCCACCTGTGTTTGCTGTTATTGCCTAAGCTTAGGTCTCTACAGTTATAAGAGACTACCTTGAATATTGCAATTAGGAAGATGCAGGAGTTCTGCCAGCCATCTCTACATGTTGAATTCCACTTATACCAGGCACAGCAGTTACAGCATTAGACACAGCTGGATTTTCCTCCACAGTGTGACACATGATGTCTCCATAATTACCCTCTCCAGCGCTTGCGAGAGGGACTGCAGGTGTTTTTCTTCCTTCTCATAGATCCACTGTACATATACCCATTTTGGCCATACTGCTGGATCCATAAATACCCCTGGATCATCTCAGACTGCTGTAACATGAAAGGAACTGTACATAGTCCATCTGAAGTCAATTTTCCTACATGTAACCTGAAGGTTCACTTTATCTTCCACAAATGCCTGCAGCTCCTTGACTGTAAGATCAGGTCAACATCTCAAGATGAAAATGTTTGTGGTCTTTGTTGGTACAGCCATCATATGATCTGTTTTGGCAGCCCCTATGATACCCCACCATTCTCTTCCAGCCTTTGCCACAGGATGACTCCCTCTAGCTGGTGCATGAGTGGGACCCAGACCCCCTTGAAGGACCACCACCATTAGCTACTGCAGTGGTTGCAGTTCTCGGAAGGGTCACTCGCTTCTGGCCCCTCCTTACCACCATTGTCCAAGATGCCTCCTCATCATGACCCCTGACTGCATTCCCAGCATCCTGATTCACCAAGGCCCCTTGGGGGATACTCTGTGTGAGATGGTACTGAGCTGGCGATGTAGCAGTGTCTGGAGTCAGGGATCTGGGATAAGATGAAGCAGAGGGCTCTGCACTCATGGATCCAGGCTGAGGCTGAGGCTGAGGCTGAGAGGCAGGAGGCTCTGCACTCATGGATCCAGGATGAGGCTGAGTGGCAGCCAAATAACAAATATTTGTTTCAACTAAATCATTACAATTTCAGAGACTGTAGGTCTTGATAAAGTTTACTTTATTGATGGAAAAATTTGCCACAATATTAGTTCACATACATGTTTATTTTAGTTAGAGTAGATTTAGTTCATTTTGCAGTTCTTTGTTCACACATTATGTCCATTGCCACTGTAATAGAAAAGTAATAGACTATTATATATTACTTTGCCTTCTATTACTATTACAACCAAAAAATTATGATCTGTTACTATTACTTGAAAAATCCTGTAATAGTCTATTACTATTACCCCATGTCTGACATTAAATAGTTTGATATGGAGGAGCAAAAGGCGTAGTGAAGTAAATTTAGCAAGAAATAGCAATAAGGATCCAAAGAAACTCATTTTTAATTTTTTATAAATACAATAATATAAAATAGGATAGGGTTGGCCCAATAGAACATGATGGGATATTTGAAAATGATCAGGATATTGGTGGTATTTTTAATGATTATTTTGGCTGATTTTACTGAAGAAAATTTTAATAACTTTAATTTAAATTTTTTAGGTTCTTTAAACTAGCATTCTTGATAAGATTTATATAAGGAAGGATGATGCAAGTAATTAATAAAATGAAACAAAATGAAGTTGCTGGTCCTGATAATATTATGGTGGGATTCTCAGAGAATGGGTGGATAGCTTATCTGAGGCACTAACTATTTCGCTTGTGGGTCATTCCAAGTCAAATGAAACACCTCTGGGGTTGATCAACACCAATTATCCTGAAAATTTTTTTGCAAGTAGGCCTAGGGCAGATATACTCAGAAATTTTTTTTTTTTGTCTGCCTGGGCCTTGGGACCCGAGATATGGGGGCCCAAATTTGGGGGCTGAATGCGTAGGGACAATTTTCAAATGCTTATATCTCTGGTTCTAATTGAGCTAGAGAGTTGGTTCTGGTGCCAAATTAAAGAGAAAACATAGCCCTGCCATTTTGCTCTAAGTGACTGAATCAAAAAAATAATTAGGAAAAAAATGAGCAAAAAAATGTGTTTTGTTTTTGACCCCCTAAAAAAAAAGGGCCCCCCCTCCCAAAAAATTTCTAGGGACGCCCAAAAAGGTTCTCTATAACTCAAAAAATTTTTATCCTTGGCTGGGCTTTAGTATAGGCACCACAGGGTCATTCTCTGTCAGATCAACCAGTGCCTAACACCCTCATCTCTGAGAATTTGCTGAAATTTGGTTTATAGGGAGTTTGTGGGCCCTGAATCCATTTCTGAAATTATAAGGTCAATCCGACCAACGGTTCAAGAGATATGACCTCGGGAAATTTGAGGTCACTTGCGAGGTCACTAACATTTGGCGACCCATAACTTGGGTAATAATGGTCACAATTATATAAAAGTATATATATTTAGAATCAGAAAATGACAAGGAATCCAAATATGCAAGTTTTAGAACTCTAGGTTGAAAAATAAAAAAGTTACACTGTAACCAAAATTTGAGGTCATGATTTGACCTCTGGGGTATCAAATGAGAATTTTTTTTTTAAATGTAAAAAATGAAGGCATAGGCATTGGCTATTAGAATCAGCAAAAAAAAGTTTGTTTATGTTAGTATTTTTCATGTAACTAACATATAAGTGAACACCATATTCATAAGTTGTGCGTCAATTCTACCTATTTTTTCACACTTAAGCTCATAATTTGACCTATAGAAATTAAAATTACATTTTTTTTATAGATATAAAAACAAAGGCAAAAAATGTAAAATTGTATTTCACTGCTAATCTACACTGGCAATAATAGTTATAATAGTGAAAGGGGAAGACCTACTTAGAGGATTCATGTGCTAGCCTAATACAATTTTTGCATGCTCGATGCTCTCATCAATTTCTTTTTGTGGAAAAATGTATTGAATTCTGCTGCCTCCTCTTAGGGTAGGACAACTCATTACAGTTAATATATGATGTCCTGGCACTGCACATGAATCCTTGTTTGATGGATAATAATATGCACTTGATCCTGATGACCCAGAGGGATGTAGAAAGTTCACAGTGAAATCATCAAACTCTTCACAATATTCCTCCACAATTCCATACCAAACTTGCATGTCATAAATGCAGCCAACATACTCTCCTGGTTTGACACATTTTAGGTTACCAAGCATTGCAGGTTCATTAGTAAAATGACTTTTCCTTATTCTTTTCTTTTCTCCAATGCCACTTGAAATGGGATACACCATCAGTTCTTTCTTGTTTAGGGGAACAAATCTATGATATTTCTGAGTTCCAGGAATAGCCCTACTATCCTTGAATCGATGTTCCAACCGTTCTTCTGCATCTTTCAAATCAGCTGTAGTTACAAAGAAAAAATTTATCTTCTTGCTCAAGTTTTCTTCACAAAACTGAAACATGTGTTCTGGTGTAAGAATTTGCCTCTCTGTAGTTCTCTGCAAACTGGCACGAGCAGTAGCTCTTTTCACTGTTCCTCCAATCCCATCACATGCATTTTTGCCATGGGATGTAGCAAAGAAGTGCCATTCACAAGACAGACCAAAATCCTCTTCATGGTAACAGAGATTTGTGAAGTTGTATCTGTTCTTATATTGGCCAGCACATCCATCTGAGAAATAGTGCACCTTCTTCAATTGTGGGCATCTGAATTTAACATATGTCATAAGCTTCAATATGAATGAGTAAACCATTATAGTGTTGTGTTTTAGTGATGCAGATAAGAAACAGACACTAAAATGGCTAAGTTCCTGGTCTGCAGATGATCTATAATAGATGACAAAAGGGTGAACTGTACACTGTGAATTGTCCCAGTGAAACCCTTGGGCAGCATCCTGGACAATGAAAGAATAATTCTCAGAGAAATCACCTACTATAACTACCTCGCTCTGAGGTGGTAGTGTTTCTTTCAACTGCTTGAAGTACTGTGATTGTGCTGAGCAACAAATTGATGATGAACCATGCGGGATATTTTCATGCTTAGGGATGATAAGTATTCATGAAGTGGCTCCACCTTATCAACCATTGTACAACGGTCAACAGTCACCCATTGCTTGTAAGATATTTCATTTGGAGCTGATTTCACACTGTCAAGTAACTCAGAAAAATCCAGGACACCCTCTTCTCTTGGGCAATCATTGCAAAGTTGCATCATGCAAGTGTCTCTTTCTGTACTGCAGACACTGTAATCCATAAGATCCTTGTATGAAAGACCTCTCTCTCCCAATGCAGCCAGCTGCAATTTTGGATTTTGATGGTATGTGCAGACACAGACAGAATGAGTCCCACCACTACCGGCAAGCACACAATATGATGGCCGTAATTTTGCAAATGTGGAAAATCCTATTTTGGGATTCTTTTCATCATTTTATATAGTTCAAACATCTCTTAAATTCCCGAGGACCAATCGTTTTTGCACCTTCATTGCACCTTCAGCACTGATAACTTTCACGCAATCCTTTTGGCCAGGACACATACGACTAACCTCTTCTGACTCATAGAATCTTCTAACTATATCTTTGTGTTCTTCAGATATCACTTTTCCTTTGCTCATTAGTGGAATCTTCGGAAGGATTCCATGTTCTGATTTAAGTGAACGGCTTCTTTTCACCATGTATGTTGTAGTTTGAAAGAAACTAGCTGTTTTTTCAATTGTGTATGGTGAGAGTGTCAATATTTGTAGTTTGTGATGGTGACATTTGCTCTCCAGGAATGACTGTTTCAATTCATTCATTAATTTGTCTAGATGTTTTTCAGATTTAGTTTCAGGTTTTGAAGTATCACTTACCTCCTCGGTAATTTGAACACCATAACTGAGTTCTAGCCTCTCCTTCAGGTGTTTCTGAGCAGATGATAGCTTACCACGAGCCTTGCGCTTTTCTGGCTTAATGACAGCCCTTCTGAAAAGAACAGAAAAAAAGGTTTCACACACCTGAATATTAGTAATTAAATATTAATTATAGTACCTTAAATGCTATATAATTGGCTATATAGTAGATCAAACAGACCTTGTAGTAAAGTATAAGTTATTATATTAATTTACTTACTTACTTTTTTTAACTGGTGTTTGGTCCAGAAATGCTAGAACTGGTTCAACTGAAGTTGAAGGATTTTCCTTTATCAAGCAATCACTGTCATTGTCCAGATCTTGAATTGAAGAGATGTTACTCAAGCCACTGATAGTAGATGATTCATTTGAATCCTGCTCAGACTCGTTGTTTTCAGTGGTACTAAGTATAGTGGGGTTTTTCATTATCAGTGTCCAGCAGTTCACACACAACAATGAGTCTTTTTTCACTCTTCCAGCACATTTTTCAACAAGTACATCAGTCACTTTTCTAAGATTGATTGTTATGCGTTTCTTGTGTTTTTGAATAGGGTCCTGGCAGTATTTCAAGTGCCGAACCATTGTATTTTGATCTGTAAAGATATAGGATTTACAATTAGGTAATATATATTTTTTAGAAAATATATAGCTATACACACTTAATATTTTAGGCCTTGATAGTCTCTGAGGCTCATTAAAACACCATACCCACCAGCCACCCACAGTGCTGGCTGGAACTGTACTAACCTGTAGACAAGGAATTTTGCAACTATCTGTGTTGATTCTGCACTTAGACAAGTAGCAACATGTTTCAACAGGTTTGTTTAGGCTACATGTGAGCTTAGTCTTCCCCTTTCACTATTATAACTATTATTGCCAGTGTAGATTAGCAGTGAAATACAATTTTTATTAAATTCTTGGAGCTTGAGGTCAAATTGATAGCTAAGATATAAAAATTCCTTGAAATGACAAGCAATTTATAAATATGGTGTTCACTTATAAGTTAGTTACATGAAAAGTACCAACATAAACAAACTTTTTATGATTGTTTCTATTAGTCAAGAACTCTGACTTTGTTTTTTATATCTATAAAAAATGTAATTTTAATTTCTATAGGTCAAATTATGAGCTTAAGTGTGAAAAAATAGGTAGAATTGACGCACAACTTATGAATATGGTGTTCACTTATATGTTAGTTACATGAAAAATACTAACATAAACAAACCTTTTTTTGCTGATTCTAATAGCCAATGCCTATGCCTTCATTTTTTACATTTAAAAAAAAAATTCTCATTTGATACCCCAGAGGTCAAATCGTGACCTCAAATTTTGGTTACGGTGTAACTTTTTTATTTTTCAACCTAGAGTTCTAAAACTTGCATATTTGGATTCCTTGTCGTTTTCTGATTCTAAATATATATACTTTTATATAATTATGACAATTATTACCCAAGTTATGGCTCGCCAAATGTTAGTAACCTCGCGAGTGACCTCAAATTGCCCGAGGTCATATCTCTTGAACCGTTGGTTGGATTGACCTTATAATTTCAGAAATGGATTCAGGGCTCACAAACTCCCTATAAACCAAATTTCAGCAAAATATGAGAGATGAGGGTGTTAATTTCAATTTTCTTTGGTTGATCTGACAGAGAATGACCCCACAGCACTCAACATAAAACTGGTTTTTCGAATTTTTCATATTTTTACTTCAATAAAGTTATATTCTATTAAATGTTTTATTTTGCAAGGATCTAGTAGTAGGTTTTAAATAGGATTCTGAACTAAAATATATTAATTGTTATTTTTAATAGCTAAAATTATTAAAAAAAATAGTACAGTAAACCCTCGATTTAATGGACTAATAGGGGGGAAGGGGTGTCCATTAATGCCGAAAGTCTGTTAAATCGAAAATGTGCACAAATGGAGGCACTGGTGTTGTCTGTTTGCTTGTAGATGGTTGTGATGTACAAGCAGCATTAGGGTGAGCAGGGGCATTGTCAAGAAGCAATTATTGGGGGAAATCTTCAGAACATCTGTCTGGAAGTGCCTCACATCAGGGACAAAGTGGTTGAAGAACCAGTCAGAAAAAATCTCTGAAGTAAACCATGCATTCTTTGAGCTGGTGTAAATAACAGGCAACTGATTCATAATGTCTTTAAGAGTGCGTGGTTTCTTTGAATTCCCTACCACCATGGGCTTCAGGCGATGTAAGCCATCAGCATTTGCACAAAGTAAGGCAGAAATTCGCTCCTTACTTAACTTGCGACTAGGAGTGCTGTGTTCATGTTTGTAGTTCACATGCTTTCTTTTAACTCCTCTATCACTTGATGCCATTTTGAATTGTAAGGATTGCAAAATTATTTAATAGTCACAATTCAGAAATCACAGAAACATACTATACAACCTGACTGCACGGTGCGGTGTTTAAGATTTTATATATTTTTTAATTTTTAATTTTTTAAAATTATTATTAATTAATGTACTGTATTATTATTTGTCCAGTCCGTTAAATCCAAAATCCATTACATCGGGGTCCGTTAAATTGAGGGTTTACTGTATATAATTATAATGGATGATAAAAGTGTTAATCAAAGAAACTTAAAAAGAAAATGTGTGGACCCTAATAATCAGCACCCAGGACAGAAACAGGATAAATCCCTGAGGCATCCAACTAATGATATTATGACATATCTTCCGGCGTATGGATTTACTCAAGATCATCGTTTTTGCAAACAATGTAGAAAAAATTAGACATTGAAGCAGATGAACCAAAAATGAACGCGCAATCTCAAGGTAAAACTTCCATTTACGTATTAAAACCATATATTACAATCTTATTTTCATGTGTAGGACTGTAGGTATCTAGGTTTTTTTTTTTTCTGTTTCTCATTTTTTTCCTTAATTATTCTTTTGATTCAGTCACTTAGAGCAATGTGGCAGGGCTACATTTTATCTTTAATTTGGCACCAGAATGAATACTCTAGCTCAATTAGAACCAGAGATATAAGCATTTGAAAATTGGTCCCTACGCATTCAGCCCCCATATCTTGGGTCCCAATGCCCAGCTGGACAAATTTATTTTTTTCTGAGTATATCTATCCTAGGCCTACTTGCAAAAAAATTTTCATGATGATTGGTGATGATCAACCCCAAAATGCCTATTTTTGTTCCATTTGGCTTGGAATGACCCTTGTTAGATATATTAATTATGCAGAGATACCAGATGAATGGAAAAAAAAAGCAAATGTAGTATATAGCTACCCATTTACAAAAAGGGTATGAAATTATAGGTCTGTTAGTTTAAAATTATTGGTAGGAAAGATACTAGAAAGAATTAGAGAATAATATTCAAGATCATTTGGAAAATTTTAATCTTATTTAAAGTTCCCAATGTGGATTTAGATCAGGAGGGTCTCATTTGTCTAACTCAGGCTTGTCCAACATATGGCCTGTGGGACAGAGTTGGCCTGCCAAAGATTTGTATCAGGACTGGCTGGTGGATACTGAAAATTCATTATCTAATGTCATATTTTATTTCAATAAAATTTAATTTTAAAATAAAATTTTATCCAAAATTTGCACACTGGCCCTCAGTGTGGGTCATTAAATTGAAATATGGCCCTTCATGGAAAAAAGGTTGGACACCCCTGGTCTAGCTATTTTGAGTTTGTAATTGATTAGATAAGTGATGTAGATGTTATTTATTTGGATTTTAGTCGGGCATTTGACAAGGTTCCACATAAGAGACTCATATATAAATTAAAAGTTCATAGGATATTGGGGCTAGCCATAAATTGGCAGGGCTGGGTACTAGCAGTATAAATTGTACTGGTACTGGTATGATAATTTGTTTACATTTAAAACAAAATTAGTATTTTTAATAGAAATATTATTAAAAAAAATTTGGTATATGTAGCAAATGTGGAATCCCCTCTCTCTCTGGTCTTTTCCAACTTGTATATCAAAATTTCTTAATAAAAAGTTCTACTCAAAGTTATCAGTTTTGAAGTAAAATGGTACACATGATATAACTTGATGATATAACTTGCATATGGCCTTATGCCCAAAATCTTGATGAATTCTTCCTCAAACTCAGCTTTGCCCCATCCATTAGAATCACCAAAGAGCTGGAAAGAGAGAGAGCCATACCTCTTTTGGATTTGGTCATCATAAGAACTGGTAATGAGTTAAAATTTAAAATATATAGGAAAGCAACTAATAATTTGTGCGTTCATTATCATCCACATCACTAAAATAGTATCAAAAGGGCAGTCTTTTCATCAATGTATTTGAGTTTTTCAAATGTCAACCTTGAATTCTTGAACATGGAATTGAATATGATTTGTAATCTGAATAATGAAACTTATTTCCTATCTCTTGGAAGCATGGTAAAATTAGCTAAAAAGGTTTTTTATCACACAAAAACAAAATGTTAAAATTAACATTTTAAGTATACCATACAATAAATCACTCAAGCATGTGCCAAAATTATTGAGAAACTAAAAGATTAATGTAGTTTTTAATTATCAAGATACCTAAAAAAATGTGCTACTAAGAAATAATCCACCAAAAATAATTCATTACCTTTTTATGATGGTGTAAAGATTCCAATTTGAAGTATAGGCAGCCCTTTAGAAACAAGGATAAAACAGCACTTGTAAAGAAAATGTCAGATACTGTACTGTAAAAATAATAGTGATATTTCTCCATGTAATTAATTAATTAATCATAATCAACTGGAATAGTGCAGTGCTTGTAATCAACAATTTTAATTTAATAGTGAGAAATATATTAGAAATACTGCGCATAAAATCCATTCCAAATACTTACTGACTCGAGTCTTGGCATGTACAAACTAGGTAGCATTATCTTGGAAGAGATTAAAAATCAAATTAATATTTTAGAACATTTCAAAGAAATGTAGCATATGGTAAACAAAAATACTCTCTCATGGATTAAGTCATTTTATGGGTGGATCCTAACGTAGGTCATTTTCCTTTTTTTTTTTTTTAACAATCTTGTAAGAAATGAAAGTGCTTGTAATAATTTTTCATTTTTCTTGCGGGTTATATTACATTCACTAAAGTTTGCCTGAAAATTGTGAATTATATACCATAAGAATATAATTCTTATGGTATAGATCATAGCCTAACAAGGCTTGTTGTTGTCTGGGTGAATTGGCTCTAAACAGCAAAGGTCTGAGTTAACTACGAATCATTGAAATGACTACAGTAGTAATGAAGTATTGAGGAATCTCCAGTTTATTTTTACGGTCATGACTGCTGGAATTAATGATAAAGAGTTATCATTAATAGGAAGTATTGTGTTAATCTAATGCATCAAGTTTGGCTTAACAATCCTTACCTTCTTCACCATTTAATTCCTTCTTGGTTCAGTGACTGCTCCTGTTTGGAAATCTTAGGGTCGGGACTAAGTTAGTCACGACCAGGGGCCCTGCATCTCCTTTCCATCGTCGTTGTGGTCAAATTCTTTGTTTTACCTCTCCATGATCCTGTAGTCTTGCATGGGGAAAAATTTGTAACTGCAGTGGGGGTTGCTTGCATGGAAAAATTCTAAAATTCCAATATGAACAGTGAAAGCATGAGTGCCAAGAGCAAAATTGCTGTTGGTAGGTCTGAGAATTGCAGAGAAGAGCTCGTGATTTTTTGAGGTGTCTTCTGCTTCTCAATTTTGCCTCTTCTACGCAGGTTGTTGCACGTTTTCTGGAAAGGGAAAAAAATTCTCCCACAGTATTTGTTCTTAATTTTTATGGCTCCTATTTTTCTTGTAGGTATTATGATGATTTTAAATTTCAGGTTAGGATGTCAAAGCCACTATAATGTTATATGTACCATACATGAGCTTTGTTTATAAAACAAGCCTTATTAAGCATACGATTAATTTTTTAATTTGACCTGAGATTTGTTTGTTTTTTTATGGTATGGTACTGTATCTTTTAAGGTAGAAAAACTTGAGCCATTTTAAGAATTATACAACAAAAATTTGTTTAGGCAAAGTTTTCAATAGTGGGAGGGAAGATATTCAATTTTGTCATTATTCAAAAATTGAATAAGAATATAAGAAATCTGGAAAGATTTCTTCAAATTAAATAGCTAACCATTCTTGAATTTTGGTTTTAAAAACATAAGCCTCAACCATAATGGTTCTTAATGAAAGCTGATCATTATGTACAGTAGGCTGGTTATAAATAATTAATAGCTATATTAGTTATATATGGAAAATTTAATAATTTATTGTAAACCACAACATTTCAACATTTTTTCTTGAGTTATGTATTGCTACGGTGGCGGCGTAGGCCGTAGTCCCCGAGTATCTGTGTTTCCAACCACCCAGCACCTTTTCACGTTTCTGGGTTCGGAACAGTCAAGAGACTGGGCAAAGATGTAATCTCCTCTGGTATCTAGGAAGGCCTCTCTGGTCAGTGGTTTATTTCCAGATTATTCAGGTCCGACTCGCACATTAACTGTAAAGGACTTCCCCTAGTGCAGGTGTCTCAATCTGACTCTCCACTGAGTAAGAGACCCAACCGCTCAGGGTCCAAGAAAGGGCTAGAATTCAAAGGTAGACCTAATAGAAGTAAACTACTTGGGTTTTTCTCTTTATTATATCTGAAATAAACAACTATTCAGTGTGACAGCATAAACATAACAAAAGGACTGGCAATGCACCGCACTTGACAAAACACCTGGAGCCCCAATAACCCTTAGTGAGATTTGGCAGAAAGGATAGAAACAAGTGGGAGAAAGTACCGGAAATGACTTGCACAGAATGTTAACCCTTGTCCCAGCTTAACTACCCTCCAAACTTGACCCCCCCTTTTATGACCTGAGTTCCAATTCCTTTATTGGCTGGCTAGTTAGTAGGGTTAGGGTCACAGGCCTGATTTCAGGGCAGATCCAGTGGCCAACAGTGGTTGACACAAACTGCGTAGCTCCCACTGGATGGGACCCACAATCCAAGCCTGATGAATCCGGACCACGTGAGTTGAATCCCAAACAGGTTGCCTAGACAACACAAGATTATTAGTTACATGCATCTAGCACCATTAATCACAATAATAACAACATAACAGGCAATTAACCACAAACATTAACTGGAATCATGACTTCATAATTGATCACTGGAAAACATAATTTACTCATGAAATCAAAGCACATAAATAATAAATAACCAACATACAAAATAATAACTACAAACATTGACAATTATGGCAAACCTATCTCACATGAGTTAATCAACCTATAATCATTGCCAAACAAGCATGGGCAAAAACCTAACTCTGGAATAATATGACTGGTGACCTATAATAATGATAATTGGTTCTCTAGCTAGTTACATGACAAGGTGGCAAACCTATCTATACTCAGTCAGTTTCAACAACCTATATGTATGTCTACCCTTAATAATAATAATTAACCATGATAATGATGGTGAAATACAAATGAACTCTAGCCAAGGATTACAAAAACTCCTACCTTTTAAAGGCTTTCCACACTTCCTTGGCTTCTGACAGGAGGTCTGTATTAAGGGTCTATTCAGGTTTCATAACCTTAATCCTAATTACCATTAATGGTTTCCTAACTACTCCTGTGGGGAAAGAAAAACTTGTGAGAGGGGACCCAGATAGGACTTGAAAACTAGGGTGAAGCTTTTTTATGAAAAACTCCACAACCCCCAAAAATGGGGAATTTGAAAATCACGGGGGGGTTGTGAGAAACTTCACAACCCCCACATTCCTTCCCCCTAAGAAAAAACCCCCCTCACAATTCTTTCCTCCTTCATGGTCCCTAACAGGATAATGCATCGCTTGACAATCTAAACATGGGAGTATACATTATAAAAGTTATTGCATCAAAACCATGCTGACCCTCCCAGTTAGCTAACCTACACTTACATTAAAACTCATTAGTACCACAAATTATTACAGACTTATCTAATAACAATTGCTTTACTCAAACTGGCCAATTATAACAGAGGGAAAAACCATTTCATAACTAGGTCAACTTAGCCAAATGCCCAAATCTCATTATTACAGTAATCCATTTGGTACCACTAACATTGTACATTAATTCCCAATATGTACATGGTAAATACTGGCAGTGTTTTTTTTTTTTTTTTTTTTTTGTAAGCACCACTTTTGTTTCACTTAATCTACACATTGTTCACGGGTATCACCTCCTTGCTTCTGGCACAACCTACAGTTTCTACCCAGAAATCCTCCAACCCCCTTTTTGGGTCACAACATTCACTGGGTTTTTCTTGCTTGATTCACTTCACTGCCTCTATTTCCCTTGACCCTGGATCAAGAGACCAGGACCCATAAATTTGACTGTAGTGTTCTTCCCACACTATACCATGGGGGAAATCTGGCTATTAACCCCTTTGTTCCTCCACCACTTCAGCCAGGTGTATTCACTCAAATCCTCTGGGAATTCAAGTTGGGAGGGTTTTTTTTTTTTTTTTTTTTTTTTAAACCAGAGTATCAGTAGGAACAGTGAAGAAGAAAAGAAGGAAACCAAATCAAGGCTAGAAGTGCCACTGTATTCCGGTCAAAGGAAATCAAATGAAAGAAAAGAATGGGCCAAATCTTCACTCTAACCCCCCCTTGTTCTTTTTTTTTTTTTTCTTTTTTTCAAACGACTGGAATGTCAATTAGTCGCAAGTCAGTAGCATGCATCATCCCATATCTTTCCCTCAGAAGTTTCTCCAGGCTGCTTACTCCCCTAGAACACTTAATTATTGACCCCTTCAGAACAAAAGGTTCACTAACTACCCCTCCCCTGGTTATACACCCAAAAATAAAGCAGAAATCAATGAATAATCCATTCTTACATCCCTTTCGAGTGCCGAGTACATTGGGTATCCTCTCACAGGAAAGAAAACCCCAAATCTAGTTATCTTAGAGTGTATTTTATAACAGATTTACCCACAATACTTCACTTCAGTTTACTCGGTTGCCTCTGATTCTGTACTCAAGGGTCTGTGGTTGTACATTTGGTAATTCTGCAGGATTGCCACAGGAGCGTGTGAATGGCCGGTTGAGCCCTGACTGGGGTAAGTTAAGTTTCTCTGATCGTGAAGTCTTGGTCTCAGCTTGGAAATGACGATGATGGCTAGTCCAGGCACGAACCTTCTGTCTATACTCATTTAGTATCTCCTGACATGTGGTGAATCCTGACTGCACAGGGCTAAAACTAACATGGCAAGACTGAGATTGAGGGACTTGAGGTGAGCCGGGCATGGAATCAGTGAACCCAAGGAACGAATTCTCCAGAGTACTCAATGCATCATTAGCTACATCTAGCGACTGTTGTACAAGTCTCAATGATTGCTGGGCCAATTTTAATCCATCCAATGGAGCATCATCTTCCAGTGTGTCCAGATATTCATGCGAATCTGTCACATTACCCTGGACCTCAGTTTGCCCAGACTCATTTTCAGAACCAGCACCCCACAACTGATTTTCTTGAAAGGGGGGTATGGTTTGGGGACTCATGAGGCAAGACTCACTCATGGGAGTACTGTGAAAATTGATTCTAATGACCCTACCAAAATCGGAGAATTCTCATAACCAAGTGAAGGTATATCATTACCTTCTGACTCCTGCATAGTTCGAAAAACTTGCTCCCCCACTGGAAATGCCCCGGCCTGAATCTCCTCAACGGGTGTCTGAAAATCTGTCTCCCCCGAATGCTGAGTAATTGGAGGCACATCTCCACAGTTTAGCTCCACTGGCGGACACCCTTCCATTCCAGCAGTTGTCTCAGCACTAAAATTACTAGTCCCATCATACTCCCAATACTCTACCAAAGGGTCTCTCCAGGTAATACTTTGTCGCGCATTCAGGAGTGTATTCAACCGGTGATATTTCTCTGAAGAAGAGTGTTCCTCATCTGTATCCGAAGCACTGGTCCCAACACTGGAGTTCCCCATGAAAGCTACCCGGGATTCCACTTCAGGGGTACCAAAGCCCTCAAAGGAATATTCAGGGCCATCATCTAAAGTGGTGCCACCCCTATGCCAGGGAAAGGGTATGCGTGCGGCACTTGATGGTAAGTCCGGGATCCAGGTCTCAGGCATCTCAGGTACTTTCTGCAATTCCTGTTCCCTCCTATGCTTCTGTAGATATTTTGGGGGTTCATGCCAGGCCTTCAAATGGGTATGATGAGCTTTTATAACTCGGGGGGTGCCCTCAACAGTTGATGTGGTCAATTCATAGGATACTCCATTACTGTGTACTTGACTAACCTTGTAAGGCCCAGTATACTTGGGGGAGAACTTCCGTGAGGTGCTCCGGTCACTGGTAATGATCTTCTTGACTACTTTCTGGCCAACCTGGAAGGGTGCAAACCGTGGATGGCCCTCCTTCCATATTTCTCGCAATTGAGGGGGAACAACTACAGTAGCAATATTCTGGTGACGTTGTTCCAAGAGACAGTCCGCAGGGGTGGTCTTTATTTCAGCATGGAAGGTATTGTTATAGGTAATCACAGCTGTTACCAGATTTGTATCCCACTCCACTCCTGTTTGTCCCAAGCTCCTCAAGAACTCTCCAATTGTTCTATTTACACGTTCAACAGCACCATTGCTAGCGGCTTAAGTGGACTAGTATAAACATGCATAATCCCATAGCGATCAAGGAACTCTTGGAACTCCTCCGAACGGAATTCAGGTCCATTGTCTGTCAGGAGCCTCCGAGGAATTCTTAACAAGTTGGGGAATATATCATGCTCCATCAACTGGATAATGGTAGCTGACCTTTTTGTTCTTAATGGGCGAGCCACAACCCACTTGCTAAAATGGTCAACCATCACCAGACAACCAAGGTACCCTAGCTGGGTGCGTGGGAAAACCACAATATCAGCAGCCACTAATTCAAAAGGATGTTCAGTTTTTATCTTCAAGGTTGGTGGGATGATAGGCTGACTAGCTACTTTATACAACTGACAGGTTTCACAGGTAATACAGATGTCACTAGCTACTTTATACAAATCCGGGTGCCACACAAACAGTCGCAACGCTTCCACCAACTTATTACGCCCAATATGTGCCATTTCCATGTGGAAACTGAGGGCCATATCCACGAGCAATGTGGAAGGTACTACACAGCTAATATACCCAGTCCTACTTTGATGTACTATCACCCCACTCCTTAACTGTAATTCCCGCCAGTTCCGCTTAAACGGCCTCAAGGCAGGTTTTCCCTCTGGTAGGGGCTTTGACTGGGCCAATAGCCCATGCACCTGTCGCAACAATCGGTTCCGTTTTTGCATTAGAATCACTGATTCTGAGTCAAGCAACTCTCGGTTCACTATCCACTTCTTGCCTTCCTCAAATACTGAACCCAACTCTGGCTCCTCTGCTTCGATGTCTGGTACCTCTTCCTCCATACATGTTGCCTCCTCTAGCGCCTCCACTCCAAAACATTCCACTAACTCTGGGTCTCCATATGACCATGCAGCTACATCAAACTTCATTTCAATGTCAGCCATAATTAGATAGTTTGAACCTAACAAGAAACAGTACGGGAGACTATTCTCTGGGGCTACTGCAAAAGGTAGTTGGATCTTTTCATCTCTACCCTGAATAGTCAATTTTACTAGTCCTTGACAGGGTACCAATTTCACACCAATCCCAGTCAAGATTATCTGGCAAGGCTGTACTGATACTTCTTCCTCTTCTCTCGCTTTTAAACTCTTGACCACTGACTCGGATACTAAGCTAATCTCTGCTCCTGAATCCAACATAGCACAGTAATTGACTGCACCCAACTGTACCCAAGTCCAAGCAACGGGTCCTCCCTGGTGTCCACAAGTGACCCTTTCACCCCTGGCTTCCCGATCTGGATTCTGCAGTAACAAATTCCCTTCACACTGCTATATCACTTTTTCCCGCTACCTCCTGGCCAGTTTCCTGCTCCATAGTGTCCACCTGTTCCACCATCAACTCTGCTGGCTCAGCAAACCACTTGTGTGCTATCAGTGGATTGTAATGTACTCCAGATATACACTGCAAATGGACCCTTCTTTCTGGGGTATCAGGGACAGTACATCCATAACGTACACAACTGGCTTTACACCATAGTGAACCCAAACCCTCAAGGAATAACAATGGCTTGCGGCTAACAGTACTTCTGGAGTTACCAACACTCCAGGTTGTCTCATCATCTTCAGGTCTTTTATGCGGCGGGCATTATTTGACAAGCGATACCTCTTGGGAAAGGTGATCAATTCATCCATCAGCTCTCTCCGTAATTCCAATGGGTGTTGTGGAGGATTCCAAGGTGGCCCATGCTCGTAATGATGATCCTGCAACACTTGTACTAGGCTAATAAACAACGAATCACCACCTCCATCAACTTTCATGAGTACTCGCAGTCCAGGTGGTAAGCGATTAGTGAGGGGTTCTGTCATCTCCGGTTGGTCACTCCCAGCAGGTGGTATTCGTGACAATGCATCTGCAGCTCCATTCTCAGTCCCAGGGCGATACCGAATTTCAAACTCAAAGTCAGCGAGATCTTCATAAGTTCGGGCCAATCTACTATCAACAATCTTCATGTTGCTCAGGTATTCTAATGGTTGATGGTCTGTATACAGTACAAAAGGCACACCATATAGAAATGGGCGAAATGTCTTCACACCCCATCTTAGGGCTGCCAACTCCCGTTCTATAACTGAGTACATTCTCTGGGCCTTGGAAAAGGTCATTGATGCATAAGCAATCACCTTAAAATCACCATTCTGTTGTTGTCCCAAACAAGCACCAGCGCCAACCCCGGAAGCATCCACATACAGTTCCAATTTTTCAGCTTCAGGTCTGTAATCTGGATAGGACAGTTGCACTTCCTTAACCAAGGCCTCTTTCACTGTTGTAAAAGCCTTGTCCATCTCCAGTGTCCATTTCAATTTTTCTCTTGATCTACCGCCAGTTAAATGAGACAAAGAACTGGTTATCACTGAACAATCTGGTACAAACTTTCTCTGGAAATTCACTAAACCCAGAAATTCCCTCATCTGTCGAACAGTTTCTGGTTTTGGGAACTCGTGCACTTTCTGCATATATTCAGGGGATTTCCGCAAACCTTCTCTCCCAACCAAGTGTCCCAAAAATGCAACCTCAGGTTGGAACCATTGACATTTCACAGGTTTGACCTTTATGCCAGACTTCTCCAGAGTATACAGGACTTTATCTACCAGTTGAAGATGTTCTTCGAACGACTCGCCCATTATTAGGATATCATCAATGTAGATGATAACTCTACTTCTTGGAAAACCATGTAACACTTCTTGTACCATCCGTTGGAAACTAGCAGGAGCATTCTTTAATCCAAAACTCAGTCGCTTAAACTGCCAATGCCCTCTGGTGGTTGAAAAAGCAGTGCTCTCGGCTCTCTTCGGCAATTGGCATTTGATAATAACCTCGGACCATGTCCAGGGAAGTGAAGTAACAGGTTCCATGAAGACTAAAAACTGCATCCGTTAAGTTGGGCATTGGAAATCGGTCTGGTATGGTCACTTCATTCAATTTTCGATAGTCCACACACATTCTAATTGAGCCATCCTTCTTCCGGATAGGGACAACAGGTGAACTCCATGGGGAAATGCTAGGTTCTATGATATCAAGCAACAGTAATTCCTGGCACTGGGCTTCCACCGCTTCTGCGACTGGTTCTGGGAATCTACGGGGTCGTTGTCGGATAGGGGTATCGTTATACAACTCTATCCGGTGTGGTACACAATTCACAAAACCTACATCATCATCCCCTTGACTCAACACTTTCTCCCGGCGCGCCAACATTTGTAAGACCTTCTCCCTCTCTTCGAACTTCAACTCGGGTGACATGGTTATTTCAGTCCGTAGGCGTTCTTCGGTCCAGCCTGGTTGTTCAGCTTGGGCTCCAGTCATGAACGCCTCAATTCTCTCACTTTCAGCTACTGTAAAGTCCAGTTCTTCTTCATAGACTATTGATCTTATAGTCCCTATCCGGTCACCCGCCTTGATTCTCTGGGCTTCTGGGGTCAACTTCATTACCAACACTTCTGTCATCCCAGCCAATCCATCCACTAACCCAGGGTGACCATACACTTTCCCCTGGAGTCGGGAATCTCCATCATCATCCTCAAAACAGTACTCCAGTCTTCCTTCACCTTCGATTTCATTCAAGCAAGGAAACTGTACAGGAACTCTGTGATATTTGCAGGTACTTAATTTCACATCGGCTGATGCATAACAGGAAACATTCCGGATCACCCTTCTACATGGCGCATTCTCACTCCTCAAGTAAATTTCCTCCATATGCCCATCTTTATAAGCTCGTGTTATCCTTTTCCTTTTCACATTAACTCGGAGACTGTTTTCAACAAGAAAATTCATTCCCAATACAACTGGGAACTTCAACCTTTTTACCACTGCAAACAGAACAGGCTCCATTTCCACTCCATGAATCGATAACCCCAGCGTAATCACCCCCAGTGGTTTAATATGGTTGTTCACTCCAATCCCTCGAATCCTCAAGTTACAGCTCTGCATCTCTGGAGTTAACTCCAGTTCCTCTACCACTGAGTGATCCAAGATTCCAACTGTAGCTCCGGAATCAAGTACTGCCAAGTAGTTCTCCGAATGTTCAAACCGTATATCCACCTTCAGTAAAGATTGAGGCGCTAACTGTCCAGTCATCTCCTCATCCAACCCATCAGTGTCAAAGACATTACTATTTATCAAATACGTTTCGGGAGCATCAGCTTCGGGTTCATTATTCTGGTCAGGGGGTTGCTCCCTATCAGACTCTTCAGGAATATTTACACTCTCATCCAGACCAAATGGACCTGGATACCCTAGGTTATTACTAGCAGGCTCGCAACTAACGGGGGACCTATCAGGACAATCAGTACCAGGATTTACAATCAATGATTCATTCCTCCCACCAAAAGATGGGAAAATCTCTGTTGCCTCATATCTCTGGGGGACAAAAGGAACTGCACTCGCATTCATTCTCACAGGCAAAACTGGGTTGACACACACTGGATCTCCCCCCATCTGTACTTCACCCATAAATTCTTGTTCTGGTATTGGGCCACTAGTTAGGGGCACTATTCGTCCTGCTAGGAGCTCTGGGGGTTCCCCTCTGGCCTCAGAGCTTACTGGTTTAAAGGGCGCAGTTCTTGATTCGGCTCAGTCCCTCGTGGGCTGGTCTGGTTAGGCCCAGGAACTGGTTCCCTTGAGATGGTAGGACTCGGTGCTCTTGAACTGGGCCTACTCTGCTGGCGTGATCGCTGGCTATGACCATACCCATTAGGTGGGTAAGGGCATCGTGACACCCAATGATCCCGCTCACCACACCGCAAACACACTCCTAAACGCCGACGACAATCCCGTTCCAGGTGACCTCTCCTTCCACAGTAATTACAGTTCACCCAGGGACGATCAGATGGTGGTGGTGGAGGGGTGGTTAGATGGCTGGCTGGTCCTGAACCCTGCTGCCAGGCCCGCAACTGAGGGTGAGACTGGTGATTTTGTTGGTTTGGGTTCCTTTGGGGCTGACCTTGATCACTAACTGACCTTGTATTCTGGCCACCTGGTGGTGGTTGGAGTACCAAAGGGGACATTCCTATGTTCCAGGCCTCCTGCAGGCTGGGGAGAGGTCTAGATAAGGCTAAAGATTTCCCTGAAGGTTCCCTCTCACTAGCTGCCAATTCTCTCACTGCTGGCCAATTCAACTGGGTCCCAGCTCCACGCGTCAATCGTGCCGTGGCCAGGGCAACTTCAATCTTCACGGAAAATGCATCTGGAACAGTGCTAAGAAATTTTGAAATCAGTTCTCGGCAATTATCCACTTCTACTTCGGGCATTGCAGCCATCCACACAGTTTCTAACCTGGTTGCATACTGGTATAAGGTCTCACTGGGTCGTAATTGAGCATTAGTAAATGCCTCTCGCTTGTCTCTTGTCACGGTAGAATGGAGTTCTCTGTAGTAAGTCTGCAGTCTCTTCCTGACAACTCCGTATGGCATCCCTGGTCGGTCAATTAAATCAAAACCCCCTCTCATCTTTCCCATAAGACACTCTCGCAATGCCGCTTTCCAGTAGTTGTGTCCTCCTGCTACTGTATTGTCAGCATAATCCTCAAACTCCTTCCTAAATTCTTCGAATGTTCTCCCATCTGATATATCAAATGGCAATGGTTGAGGAAAGCGGCGCCCATCTAGTTTCTCTAGAGCTTTAGCAAGGCGTTCCAGGAGCTGCTCTGTTGCCAATGTTGGCAGTGGTTGGCTGGGTGGGTGGGGCCCCTTTCTTGCGGTAAATGTCCCTGGTTCATCCTCCCCATTTGTCTCCCCAAGCTCTCGGTGAAACTTCATAGGAGGTCTCCGGTTGACTGTTGGTCTGGGCTGGCTTTCTGAAGCCTGAAAGGTAGGGGGTGATTTGGCCCACCTTTGGGCTCCTGGTAGTCGGTTCAGGTCTTCGGCTTCTGTCCCAAATGAATCACTCTCCTGGGAGGGACCCATCATTCTCTCTTCTCCCCAGTTCATAGCAGGGCCATTGGCTCCATCGTCTATTCGAAACCTGGGCTGTTCAGGGCTGCTCACTTGTTCTAACCAGGTGGCTACTGTCAATGCCACTCTTCTGAGAGCATACACATCCTGGTCAGAAGTTGTACCCGCAGTAGTAGACCGGTAATTCACGAGTTGATCCTCAATATCTCTCAGTGGGGATTGGGTGGCGGATGCCACTACCCCCTCACCAAGCTGTCCACTAACTTCCTCAGCAACCTCAATACTCTGGGTCATCTCTGGGTTCGACATTCTCCCCTGTTCCCCTTTTTAAACTTTACTATCTTCAACCAATCTCTCAACTAATCCCGCTGGGGATGCCAAAAAGTATGCTACGGTGGCGGCGTAGGCCGTAGTCCCCGAGTATCTGTGTTTCCAACCACCCAGCACCTTTTACGTTTCTGGGTTCGGAACAGTCAAGAGACTGGGCAAAGATGTAATCTCCTCTGGTATCTAGGAAGGCCTCTCTGGTCAGTGGTTTATTTCCAGTTATTCAGGTCCGACTCGCACATTAACTGTAAAGGACTTCCCCTAGTGCAGGTGTCTCAATCTGACTCTCCACTGAGTAAGAGACCCAACCGCTCAGGGTCCAAGAAAGGGCTAGAATTCAAAGGTAGACCTAATAGAAGTAAACTACTTGGGTTTTTCTCTTTATTATATCTGAAATAAACAACTATTCAGTGTGACAGCATAAACATAACAAAAGGACTGGCAATGCACCGCACTTGACAAAACACCTGGAGCCCCAATAACCCTTAGTGAGATTTGGCAGAAAGGATAGAAAACAAGTGGGAGAAAAGTACCGGAAATGACTTGCACAGAATGTTAACCCTTGTCCCAGCTTAACTACCCTCCAAACTTGACCCCCCCTTTTATGACCTGAGTTCCAATTCCTTTATTGGCTGGCTAGTTAGTAGGGTTAGGGTCACAGGCCTGATTTCAGGGCAGATCCAGTGGCCAACAGTGGTTGACACAAACTGCGTAGCTCCCACTGGATGGGACCCACAATCCAAGCCTGATGAATCCGGACCACGTGAGTTGAATCCCAAACAGGTTGCCTAGACAACACAAGATTATTAGTTACATGCATCTAGCACCATTAATCACAATAATAACATAACAGGCAATTAACCACAAACATTAACTGGAATCATGACTTCATAATTGATCACTGGAAAACATAATTTACTCATGAAATCAAAGCACATAAATAATAAATAACCAACATACAAAATAATAACTACAAACATTGACAATTATGGCAAACCTATCTCACATGAGTTAATCAACCTATAATCATTGCCAAACAAGCATGGGCAAAAACCTAACTCTGGAATAATATGACTGGTGACCTATAATAATGATAATTGGTTCTCTAGCTAGTTACATGACAAGGTGGCAAACCTATCTATACTCAGTCAGTTTCAACAACCTATATGTATGTCTACCCTTAATAATAATAATTAACCATGATAATGATGGTGAAATACAAATGAACTCTAGCCAAGGATTACAAAAACTCCTACCTTTTAAAGGCTTTCCACACTTCCTTGGCTTCTGACAGGAGGTCTGTATTAAGGGTCTATTCAGGTTTCATAACCTTAATCCTAATTACCATTAATGGTTTTCTAACTACTCCTGTGGGGAAAGAAAAACTTGTGAGAGGGGACCCAGATAGGACTTGAAAACTAGGGTGAAGCTTTTTTATGAAAAACTCCACAACCCCCAAAAAATGGGGAATTTGAAACTCACGGGGGGGTTGTGAGAAACTTCACAACCCCCACAGTATGACAAAATAATTTTTACCTTAAAATTAAGCCTGCACCATAACCAAGCTTAAACTAAGTCTTTATCAATTAAATCTTTTGACTTAGCTGCACTCTCTAAAGCAGCTTTTCTTTGTACATTATTAGGTACATTAAACCACAGACAACAGAAAGGATGCACAGAACCCCTTTTGGAACAGTCAACTGAACCATTGCACTCGTATCCAGTTTGAAGGACCATGTTCAGAAAGGTTTGAAGAATAATTGGAAGGCAAATTATATTAGTTTCAACTCAAAATAGCATTTTATTATATAGCTAACTTAAAATTGAGATATGCTAAATATGAAAAAAATTAAGGAGCTTCTTTATAGCTACTGTATTCAAATCTAAAATTTGATAACGATATTTTAAATAAGATACTACAGTATGTTGAAACTTAATCAAAATAGGTATGGTACTATGGTCTAAATTTTGCGGATATCCAATGCAAAGGTATGGCTGACTCTTCCAGTTGTTGCAGAATGGTCCTCTACTCCATAGGGAGATAGAGGGATGCAGCCCACTCTGCCTCTACTAACCTTCCTAAGGAGATTCCTCTGGAATTGTTAGTTTTAGTTTACCTTGGGGCTAATTTTGATTTAATGAGTAGGTAGCTAGGCCTATAAGTGAGTGTAAGATTTAATATAATAGAACCATAAGTAGATTCTAAAAGCTGATTTCCAGCTCTAATATTTCATTGTGTTCAATTTTGAAAAGATCTTTAAATTAATAAATTGACCAGATAAAATTTGCAATATTAAATTTAATGGCAAAAGTTGCCTGTGATAGTTCAATATGATAGTAGTTCAGTATGAGTATATTGAACTAAATATGTAATATGAAAATATATTTGACTGGAATTTGATTTTACACGAGATCCTTAATAAGAATCTGCATAAATTTAATGACCCTACCTAGCTCAAAAATCTAAGAATGTGGAAAATTTCTGCTTTTGTTGCCCTTATTTGAAGGGAAGACCATTTGGAAACCTGCAGGTCATATTATAAATCTTGTAAAATGGATTAAGTTTAGTTAGGGTCTACCCAAACTGATTAAGTTTTAAATTTAAGTAACCTGGCCAAATTAGGTTGGTTATGGTAATGTAAATTTATAAATATTCATCCATATACTAAATTTGAAATAGATCATAGCCTAACAAGGCTTGTTGTTGTTGTCTGGGATAATTGGCCCTAAATAGCAAAGGTCTGAGTTAACTACGAATCATTGAATGACTATGGTAGGAATGAAGTATTGAGGAATCTCCAGTTTATTTTTACAGTCATGACTGCTGGAATTAATGATAAAGAGTTATCATTAATGGGAAGTATTGTTTTAGTCTAATGCATAAAGTTTGGCTTAACAATCCTTACCTTCACCATTTAATTCCTTCTTGGTTCAATGACTGCTCCTGTTTGGAAATCTTAGGGTCAGGACTAAGTTAGTCACGACCAGGGGCACCATATCTCCTTTCCATCATTGTTGTGGTCAAGTTCTTTGTTTTACCCCTCCATGATCCTGGGGGTTGTTTGCATGGCAAAATTCTAAAATTCCAGCATGAACAGTGAAAGCGTGAGTGCCAAGAACAAAATTGCTGTCAGTAGGTCTGAGAATCGCAGAGGAGAGTTCGTGTTTTTTCGAGGTATCTTCTGCTTTTCAGTTTTGCCTCTTCTGCGCATTTTCTGGAAAGGGAAAAAAATTCTCTCCCACAGTATTTGTTCTTAATTTTTATGGCTCCTATTTTTCTTGTAGGTATTATGATGATTTTAAATTTCAGGTTAGGATGTTAAAGCCACTATGATGATATGCGTACCGTACATGAGCTTTGTATATAAAACAAAGCTTATTAAGCATACGATTAATTTTTTAATTTGATCTGAGGTTTTTGTTTTGTTTTTTATGGTATGGTACCATACCTCTTAAGGTAGAAAAACTTGTCATTTTAAGAATTATACAACAAAAATTTGCTTAGGCAAAGTTTTCAATAGATGGGGTAACTGGGCCCTACTAAGTTTAAGGTAAATTTCATTATATAATGGTATGAATTTTTTCCATAATTTGTAGGTATCTACCTATGTATAGGTACCCAAAATGTATGGAAAAAATAATGAAATTTACCTTAAACTTAATAGGGCCCAGTTACCCCTGCGGGTGCTCAGTTACCCCATCTTACGGTATATTATATTATTCTATTAATTCAAAGTAAGGAGAGAGGATTAAAATACTGAAATACCTTTCAACACATTATATTTTATTTCAATCTGAGTATGGTACTGCAGTAGGTTAATAAGCACTTTCAGATGTGTTTCCAGTTATAGGTAAAGTTTTAGTAGGCTTACTCTGCAAATGTGGCATCAAAAAGAATGTATGATATGGTAAGTCTCTTACTATAAGAAAATTGAAAAAATTAATCATTCAAAATTTTTTTTTTTTTAGGTTTCTATTCACTCTTACTGTCAGTAACTCTTTAAAGTGTATGCTGTATGGGCGTATAAAAGGAGCAAGCGCAGTAATTAAGAGAAGCTGTACTACATTTACTTGGAAGAAATGTCAGAAGACTCTGAAGCACAAGATGATGAGCTGTTAGCTTTAGAAAGTATTTTTGGAGATTCTTTTCAATCATTCATGCCAAGCGAGGAAGCTGGAGGTGGAATTAATTCTATAATGGATAAAACAACATTGAAAGGAGGAGAATTAAAAATAGTTATTGAATTACCCGAACCTTTTTATTTGTCTTTTGTAAATAGTAAGTATATTAAACCCCCTTTTATTTTATTCAATGTATCATTTAAGTTAACAGGTACTGTACCATATTTTGGTTGCATTTTAGTTCAACATTTAGTAGGACATTGTATTGCTAAATAGTCCACACATTTTTTAGGTTTCCATTGTTTATAATTTATATTGTCGATCTTTATATCCCACAGATGCCAGTGTCTTAATGCATTTGAGGTTCAATGTTTTAAGTTTTGTATGATATTTTGCGAGCTTACTGAGGATGAAAATGAATATGAATATGTATGTATGAATATGTACTGATATATTTGTGAGAGCTAGTATTCCCTGTGGGCCCCAAGTGTTTAAGGTGTATGTTAGATATGTTGTCTGGTCCAGTAGCCTTTGAATTCTTAATGTTTTTGATGATCTTGGTGGTCTGGTCTGTATTGAAGGGTGTAATGGTCATGTTGAGTCTGTAGGTTTTCTTGTGTCTGGCTGTTTGTCTGTCTGTGTGTTTCTGGTTGTTGTCTCTGTTTAAGCGACTTATCTTTGTGTAGTGATTAACCAGAATGTTAGCTTGTATATATGTTGGGATATTATTTTGGCTGCGACAGATAGCCACGTGTGAGGTGTGAATGCCACTGTGAGAGTGGGTAATGCTCTTTATGGTCTTGTATAGCCTGGATGTATCTATGGAGTGGTTTAGTGTTATGAATTCCCTAAATGTTTTTGTTTATTTCTGTGTTGAGCTGTTGTATCTGCTGTTTTATGGCTTCTGTGTGGTGTGTTTGTGTGTTATGTAACATGTTACGTTGCCTTATGAGGTGGGCTATTTCTCTAGTGTAATTTGGGTTGTATTTCCTAATGTTGCCCTTGGGTATGTATTTGTTTGAATTATTGATGATCTGATTAAATGTCTTGAGTGTTGTATTGATGTTTATGATGGGTGTGCTGTTTAATGTGGTGAATTGTTCCTAAGTCTGTATTTTGAACTGTTCCCAATCAGCTTTCTTGTAATTTCTGTAAGTGTGCCTAAGGCTGTTGGGGCAGAGTGTAAAATGTGTTGTAATGATGATGGGCAGGTGGTCTGATGAGTTGTTTTTCTGTTCTCAAGTGTGTATGTGTTGCTAGTGAGGGGGAACAGAATGTTATGTCTGGGGAGGAGTTTGAGTATCCTGCTTGATGTGGTATGTGTGTATGTTCTTCTGTATTGTTAAGAATGAAGAGGCTGTTTAGTTGTGTGGCTATGTTGGTGCCTCTGGTGTTGCTTTGGTTGGGCAGGTACCAACTAGTGTCTTTAGCATTGAAGTCTCCTCCTAAGATGACATTAGTGAGAGAGGCCAGATGTGTATCTGTGGATTGTAATTGGCTGGCACCTGAGGTGAACTAACTGTTGATTAGTGTGGTGGTGTGTTTTGCACATGTTTTAATGTTAACTGCTGGTATTTCTATTATGTTATCTGCTTGGATTGTGTTTGTAATGTTTTGGGTGGCATCAGTGTAGCTAATGCTTTTACGTATGTAAGTGATGAGTCCACCCCCATGACCCCCAGTACAATCTTGATGGATTGCCATGAAGTCAAGGATGTTGGGTGTTTTGTGTGTGCATTTTTTGTTTCTTGTATAAG
Organism: Bathynomus jamesi; assembly: GCA_023014485.1. Classification (NCBI taxonomy): domain Eukaryota; kingdom Metazoa; phylum Arthropoda; class Malacostraca; order Isopoda; family Cirolanidae; genus Bathynomus; species Bathynomus jamesi. The sequence goes on from JAJOZX010000225.1 coordinate 1,691,746, forward strand.
TGCTATGTGAATGTTTTGTTTGTGTATGAATTCCCAAAGCTGCATGATTTTGTTTGAGAGACCATCTACATTGTACTGTAATATGTTAATATTATACTTCTGTATGTGTCTCGGTGCTATTGTGTCTGTTTTTGTGTGTGGTGACATGTGTAAGTTGTAGTGGGGCCTGGATTAGTCTTAATGTTGCCAGAGAGTAAGAGTAGTCCAGGGAGCACGCAATTGCTCCCTGTAAATGAAAAAATAGCACACTGAGAATAGGTCCATCCCTGGGAGCCAATTGGCACTCTGACCTTGCCATGCAACAGGCTGTCGACTGCCAGTGTGGCCAACTGCAGACAGCCTGCTGCATGGAGATTTGAGGAAGTTTGGCCACCAGTGCATTGATGTTGCCTCTTCTTCGCATTGACATGTTCCTTGCTGGAGGATACAGCCACTGTTAGAAGCTTCCTTGTCAGCTGCTAACACTTTTTTCATGTTGTTCTAGCTAACTGTTCAGAGGTTTTTTATAAACAAATCTCAGTTTTCTGCTCAAAACAGCTCTTTCTAATTTTAAAAAATAGTTTGCTCAACAACACACAAGAACTAATGAAACTCCTCTGAAGTACTTTATCATCATACTTGCAGGGAACATATTGGCCAGTATGATACACTTTGTCTTCATTGTCATTGTTGACTGGCAGATTGCTCAAATCCTGTTCAGTTCTACTAATTCTCAATAAAATAGAATTCTGTTGAATAGTATTTGAGGTCTGATAAGTCTGTATCTGATTCTTTGACTGTGGTAAAATTCTACAGTATCCTCTTGTACCCTTCACTGCTAAAGGTTCATCATACCTACTAGACAAATGTAGTTTATTAGCTTCAACTTGCTGACTCGTTTGCTTTGGATTTTCGATAGTTTCGTAGTTTGGATTTTAGACATTTGACTGTACTACTATTTTGATTTCTATGGTTGTGTAAAATTTGTATCACACTTGGTAGGTTTCCCCATCTTCAAGGTTTCCTAGTTTAATAGATCTTTGGGCCTAACCTATTACACTACTGCAGAGTTTTAGCATGAAAACTCTCATTTAATTTTCAGGCACCAATTAGGCCTATGGGATAGTTTGAATATCCTAGACACTAGCATAAATTTTTAGAAATTACAGTCTCCAAAGCTGGAAGATAAGAAAATAGTTTTTTTTGTTTGGTAATTTAAAATTGAGCATATGATATACACAATGTGGTAAGACTTTAATTTAAAAAATTTCAAAGGCCTGACCTTAATGGTCATGCTTTTATGTTAGACAAAAATGATAGCCTATGTTGTATGATATTAATGTTGAGAAAAATTTATGAGAGTCTATACTCTATACTATGGTCCTTAATTAGGCTGTAGACCCGTATCTTTGCAAATTTCTATAGGATAATTATTTTTTTTCAGAGATAAGCTACGCTACACACTTTCCATTGTGGGTTAGGCTAAATTTTGAAAAGTTTGAGGTAGCTAAAATCAATAATTTTTATTTGTTAAACGAGGATATTTTTTTGTTAGCTGTGAAGGAAATGACTCATTTTAATTTATTTAAATTACATTTTATTTAATTTACATCATAGCAGCTGTTAGTTACCTAGAGGCTTATATTAGTTATAATTTGAAAATGAGAAAACTAAGTAGAAAAAACTCCTCTTCAACCCTTTTACTGTCACAGTGCCACCCCTAGCCAGGTCTTTACTAAAGGATCAAAATTTCAGTTCAGTAGTGAAACTCTATTTTGAATTGACTGGGCAAGGCACTACAGGCAGGGATATTTCTATGAATATAGTTGGGCTTGCTGGTTTAAAAAAAAAATATAATACTGTGCTAGTGTTCTTAGCATAAAGTTGTTTGTGTAGATAAGAAATTTGTATTAAGGGGCATTCCAGGACAAATCATGCAGTGCTTGATACCACACCATCTTCAATTTTCCTATAATTTGGTATATGGCATTGTCTTGTCTTGTCTAAACCAGTAAAACATAAAATATAAAATTATAGCTCAGTTGGAGTTATGGTTCAAAATTTATGGCCCCCCCCCTTTCCATTTTGAGGGGGTTTCATATACTACATATAGTGCACCTGAAAGGCAATTTCCCAAGGAACAACTCATTATAAACAAAAAAAACACCTAACCATCAATGAATAAGGGTCATTCCATGTCGGTTCAATGGTGAAAGAAACGTGACCATCACCGATTTTTTTTAAAATTGGCACACTTATAGATCTCTGTGAGAAAAACAGAATAACACTTGTTTCAACACTCTAGGTCATATGGTTCCGGAGATATGGCCCTTCAAATTTTGTAAAAAAAAAGTCGGTTTCCAAGGTCATACCATATTTCAACATGAAATATCTCGGCTCCTATTGCACTTACAGAGACCATTTTAAACACTATTTTAAAGCTTTTAAGCAGATCTACAACTTTGTTTGTATTCATATTTTACCTCAGTGGTCAAAAAAAAAAAAGTTGATCTTATTTTTGACCTTTGACCTTGTGTAGGTCATTTGATGTCACAACTGATATTTTTCTCCTTTCACCCAATTTTGGGTACACATGTCTACCTTAACCTAAAACAAGATTTTTAGTGTTAAGTTAGTATAGACACTACAGCCATTTCAGTGGACCATACCCACCTCCATTTTGACCAAGTACCTTTTTCCACCAAACTTTGAAGCACTGCATCTTTGGAACTGTTTGAGCTAGTGTGTTGAGAAAAATACCATTAGATTTTTCTTACTGAGATGTGTAATGTCTGCTAATTTTCAAAAAAATTGGTAATTATCTAACCTAACCCAGTTATTTGGTTGAATAAGTATCTGGCCCTATTATTAATTTTTTTTTTTTTTAATATTTCAGAGAATTATATAATACAGGGTGGGCCGTAAGTTTCCATACATAGGAAAAATAAACATTTTTTTGTGGACAACCATTTTTATTTATATAATATGCTCTACATGGTTGCCATTGTTTTGAAAACACATTTCAATACGTGTTCCCCACTGTTGATGAACACGCATTAGCACAGTTGACGTTATGCTTGTAATGGCGTTGGTGATACGTTCCTTTAGATGATTTATGTCTCGTATCTTTTCCTGATACACCATGGCCTTCAAGTGCCCCAAGATAGAAATCAAGGGGGGTGAGATCTGGGGATCTGGGAGGCCACTCCACAGGACCACGCCGACCAATCCAAGCATCCGGAAACTGCTGATCCAAATACCGACGCACGTGAAGACCATAATGAGGTGGAGCTCCATCTTGCTGGAAGTAAACTGGGAAGTTACCTTCCTCGTTTAGCAGGGATGGGAAAATCTCTTCTTGCAACATGTTAAGATACCTTTCGGCATTAAGATTTCCACTGACAAAAATTGGTCCAATAATTCTGTCACCCCATATCCCGGCCCACACCATCACTTTACCAGCACCTTGCATCTTCGTCGGACTCAGCCAGTTAGGGTTAGCATTACTCCAATAACGTATGTTTTGCCGATTAACCTCTCCATTGACGTAAAAATTTGCTTCATCAGTAAACGAGATCTTACAAACGCATATTCTTAGGGTATCTGAAACATAAAAACAAACGTTTAAATTTTCCTATGTATGGAAACTTACGGCCCACCCTGTACACGTATAGGTAATTTGAATTACATAATTAATTAATTTATATGGTCATTCAAAAGTGTGAAGAACTTCGAACCTGCTATCCTGTTTAAAGGTAAAGCTATGTACATATATAAGTACCTTATACTCAGTGGTGGCTCGTGACTTTCAGTTATGGGGGTGCTGCCTCAGAAATTGCGAACAATTGTGTCGATTATATATATATATATGAGAGAGAGAGAGAAAGTCGAATAGATAAATAGATAACTACTCACTACTCAGTCATAAAAATAAGTAAAATAGTATCAAAATCAATTATAAGATACTTATGCTTAACGGGTAATTTCGAATTTGCCAAAAATTTTATTTATAAACAAATTCCATTCTTCTGTTTTTATTCTGAGTGAAAAAATATTCTAAGAAATGAAAGCTATATATTGTAAATAATCCAATTATTATATAATTAACTTCAATCTCACAACAAAAAATAAATGATAACGAATCATTGATAAATGCAATTTGGAAATTAAATTTTGAATTAGCAAACGATACAGCAACACAACTACCACGTCAAACAAACAAATTGGCACTGCTCTGTCCACAGTGCTTTGGATCCTCTTAAACCCGCGATTCTGACTCGCTCTTCGTACGTCTGCCACCGAGGTTTCAAGCATTTCGAACAAAATCTGGAACTGTTAAGTATGCAGTTCCACGGGAAGGCTGAAGCTACTTTCATGATTCATTCGTTCGGCATTGAAATAGTTTAAGGAAAAAATGATATAATCTGATTTAAAAACTCAAAGTTCATTGAAAAAAAACAATCAGAGAGGCTATTTTAAATATTTAAATATAAAGATCATGGGGGTGCTGCAGTTCCACAGTGCCTACCTGCGAGCTGCTCCTGCTTATACTAGGCTATAGGTACTACCCTATAGAATAAGTTCAGTTTTAAGTTAGATGAGTTTTAATAGGATTATTAACTTTGTGTATTTATTCATTGTGTGCAACAGTATGTACCCCTGTGAAAATAAGCTTATTTAAACCTTGGAGCAAGGAATTTTTTGGCATCTGTATTTATTCCAATCTGTAAATCAAACCACATTTTTTCTTGTTGTAGACCTCTGAAACAAGATCAGTAGGTCCCAAATTTTATTTATGCCATCTAAGCAAAAATAGCTTTCAATAGGGTTGGATACAGTGAATAATTATAATTGTATTTCTAATTAATTGATCGTAATTTCCATTAATTGTAATTGATTCAAAATAAAATAAAGGTAATTGTAAATGATTTTTGAGCTATAACTGATGTAATTGATCAATTAATGTCAATTGTTAAAAATTATACCCCTAGATCTGGCAGTCACATCTAATGAAAATAAACCTTTGATAGTTTATTTAGTTATACTTAGATATAAGATATAGATATATATTTTTATAGATGTATATTTATTTTAGATATATATAGAAAAGATAGTTATATTTGTGTAATTAATTGATTCAGACAAAATTAATTGCAATTGATCTTGAAATTGTGAAGTACAATACTAACTATAATTAATTTGAAGAAAAATAAAAAAATTGTAATTGTTTCCATTTTGTGTAATTGAACCCAACCCTGGCTTTTAAGCTACATATGTTTGTTTTTTCTTTTTAGATAAACATGGATTTCAGCCATTTGAATATGGGCAGGTTCTGTTGTGACCTATTTAAAAAACAAAGGAAAAGTGAAAAAAGGCATTCGTGCATTGACTAAAAATTTGATTGATCAAAATCTTGAATTGAAACTAACAAATAATCATAAAGTATGTGCAACCTGTCAAAATATACTAGCAAATCGTCCATCCCCAATGCCTGAATATGAACCACTTGAAAAATCACCATCCGCCTCATCAAGTGCTCCATCTGAGCTAAAAGCTGTTGGAGATGTAGTTGAAATGCAGTATGAGCTTAGTAAATTCAATGCTTCATTGGTCACACTTGATGAGACCCCAATAAAACGATGTAAACTCTCTGACAGCGCTGGTTACGCAAAGAGAAAGAGGAAAGTAGTAGTAGTAGTTGTGAAAAGAAAGCTTGAACTTGCAACTAAACAACCAATTTCATGCAGTGACTCAGATGATACAGAACTGGAGATTTTTCAATAACTAAAAGAGAAATTTAATCAAGTGACAAGTCGGAAGTAAAAAACTGACAATTCTTACTATCCTACCAAAAAGATGGACACAAGTAAAGATCAGAGAAGAATTTAAGTGCTCAGATTACATGGCTAGGCAAGCAAAGAGTTTGGTGAGGGAGAAGGGAGTGCTTTCAACTCCTAATCCGCGTTTGGGGAAATGCCTGAATAGTGAAACTGCTGCCAAAGTACCTTGAAAGGTGTATACAAGTACTTCATTATTATTATAAATATAACAATAATGGCTTCCATAAAATATATTGTAAATACCTAATAACTGCCTTTTTTAAATATAAAGTTATGTTGATGTGTCTTTTTTCATGGTTTCACCCAGCTAGACAAAAAATTGGTTCTTATAACTCAATTGGTAAAAATAAAGGAATAGGTTATTTTCATATACATATTAAAAGGCAGTCTTAGAAATAGCAGACATTATAGATCTCAGTGAGACAAATCTAATGGTACTTTTCTCAACACTCTAGCTCAAACAGTTCCAAAGAAACAGTGCTCCAAAGTTTGGTGGAAAAAGGTACTTGGTCAAAATGGAGGTAGGTATGGTCCACTGAAATGGCTGTAGCATCTATACTAACTTAATTCTACACTAAAAATCTTGTTCTAGGTTAATGTAGACATGTGTACCCAAAATTGGGTAAAAGGAGAAAAAAAATCGGTTGTGACATCAAATGATCTACACAAGGTCAAAGGTAAAAAATAAGATCAACTTTTTTTTTGACCACTGAGGTAAAATATGAATAGAAACAAAGTTGTTGATCTGCTTAAAAGCTTTAAAATAGTGTTTAAATGGTCTCTGTAAGTGCAATAGGAGCTGAGATATTTCATGTTGAAATGTGGTATGACCTTGGAAATTGACCTTTTTTTACAAAATTCAAATGGCCATATCTCCGGAACCATATGACCTAGTGTTGAAACAAGTGCCATTCTGTTTTTCTCACAGAGATCTATAAGTGTGCCAATTTTAAAAAAAAATTTGGTGATGGTCACATTTCTTCAACCCAAAATTCCGTTGAATTGACATGGAATGACCCATAACTAGTCAGATAGTTTTTACATTTTGGGGAATTCCCCCCTCCCCCCCAATATAAATAAACAAAAATTTCTTTGAATGAAATTGGGCTTCAACTCTCTCTGCATCAGTGGAAAGTGAGAAAAACCTGTTTTAGCATCGAAAGGTAGTGTTTTTAGATTTAAATGATGCTAGCCAATGAAAAATCATAACATTTCATTTTATTTAGTTATTTATTAACACTTGATTTTCTATCTTTATTATGAGTTAATTTCCTGAATGAGGTGGTGACGTGTGAATATATACACCTTACAGTAGTAGGGAAACAAAAAAATCTATTCATATCCAATGAAAAACTTTATTCACAAGTATAAGTACAGTCCAACAAAACTTACAAAAAGATATCATTTAGCATGAACATTTAGATGAACATTGACTCAACAGAGCTGTTTTGTATTTACAGACAGCTGTAGCATATATTTATACAATATGTACACAAATTCAGAAGTCCAGGCATTCTAAGTTCACCCTAGGACTCCATTACCTTGATTTCCTGTGGATGGAGAGTAATTTTAATGCTAGACAGGATATTCAGACTTAACATGGCATAAATTAACTATGTCCTTTCTTGTCCAGCAAATAATATCTTTTTGTGGAAAATAATTTGGACTTCCTGAAGAGGTCACGAAGCTAATTTGATAATCACAAAACTCCCTCTGAAGTATCTAAAATTATTCTAAGCCAAACTTTATCATCATACTTGCAGGGAACATATTGGCCAGTATGATACACTTTGTCTTCATTGTCATTCTTGACTGGCAGATTGCTCAAATCCTGTTCAGTTCTACTAATTCTCAATAAACTAGAATTCTGTTGAATAATATTTGAGGTCTGATAAGTCTGTATCTGATTCTTTGACTGTGGTACAATTCTACAGTATCATCTTATACCCTTTACTGCTAAAGTTCATCAAATCTACTAGACAAATGTAGTTTATTAGCTTCAACTTGCTCCTTTGAAAAAAAACAACTTTGATTACAGTGCTTGATACAGAAATCATAAAAGTTCTTGGTGTCAAAATGTGACTAGCATCAGTTTGTTGCAAAATTAGCCTTTGCTTGGGACCATAAATTAGGAACTATATGGTTGTATTTTTTTCAAAATATTTTGCTGCAATTACCAAGTTTTGGCCATAATGCTTCAGTTTATGGTTTTGTACAAAATATTATGAAAACTAGGCAAAAATCATCCAAAAATTACACCCTGTTTGATAGTTCCTGCAGTACCATCACAAGCATTTTTGCCATGATTGGTAGCAAAAAAATTCCACTAAGCCTTCAAGCCAAATTTCTGTTCATGATGGCAAGTTTGCTGAAATTAAATCTGTTCTTATATTGGCCACTGCAACCTTCAGAAAAATAATGCACTTTTTGTACATAAGGGAATTGTTCTTTTACATCCTTCATCAAATGCTGCTGGAAAGTGTAAACTGCTGAAGTTGTACCTTTCCTTTCAACCTTTCAAAGGTTCCGTGTGGTGATTCCTCAGTTCATGAAGGTCAAGCTTATTGCCTCCTCTCTCGAGTTGGCCTGGTGAAATAGTGAGTTGGTTTCTTGTACTCTCCACCTCACATAGCCAGGTATGCCTGGCTCATCAGGGATTGTTCTGAGCCAGGTGTCTAATCTTCTTTTGAAGATGTCCACCACAACACCATTCGTGTTCCTTAGGTGTTGGGCAGCTGATTAAACAGTTTTGGTCCTCTCACAACAAAACTAAAACCATTTTCTTTCAGGGTTAATGATGTTCCCCGTCTCGCCTTTAATTTGAGAACATGACAGTCTTCCTTTTCTACTTTCCACCATTGCTTGGGGAGTTACAGGGTTCAGAATAAGATGAGGGACTAGTTTCTCCATTATCTTCCAAGTGTAAATAATGGTGTATATCTCTCTCTCTCTTCTTTCCAGTGAATATAGGTTTAGTTTGCGTAACCTTTCCCAGTAATTTAGTTCTTTGCACCCCTTGATCTTGGCTGTGAAGCTTCTCTGAATCCCTTTTAGTTGTCTGTCTTCTTTTTTATATGGGGATGTTAGGACTGAGCAGTATTCCAATTTGGGTATGATCAGTTTTTCAGTAGAGGAATCATTATATTCCTATCCCTTCGTTTAAAGGTTCTCAGTATCTGCCCAGTTATTCTCTTTGCTCTATTTACTGCTATCTTATTTTGTGTTTCAAATTTCACATGATCAGTCATTATAACCCCTAAATCTTTTGCTCTAGAATTTCTCTGAATTTTCTGTCCATTTTGCGGTATAATATTCCATGGATTTTGCTCAAGACAGTCACTAATGAAGCAGTAATTAGTGTGATTTAATTTCCCATACTTGTTCTTATGATATACTACAAGACTGAGGTGGATTGTCACCTGATCATTTGTCTAATGGAAACTCTGAGGTGCATCTTGGGTATTTGATGAATAATTTTCAGCAGAATCCTGTAGTATAAGAACTACTTCATGATGAGGATTCTGTGTCAGTATTTTCATATACTGATTGACTTTTTGCAGTGTATTGATCATGAGTAAGAAAGATAATCATTTCTGAAAGAATTTCAATGAACTCATTTGCAGGAGTTATATTTTTCTGCAATGTAGACCTATCAGTATTAGTCCATTCAACATATTCTACTGAATCTCTGTCTGTCAAGATGGACATAGTATTCAAAACGTTTACTACACCTATTTTACTAGGACATCCTTGACACTTGTGTAACATACACTCAGGATTATTGGAATCACAAACACTTTTGTCAACAAGGGTGTGGTTAGTCAAGTTTTTTTTTTTTCCCATCAGTTGAAAATACCATCAGTTTAGGATTTAGGTGGTAGGTACAAATACAAACTGTGTGTGTATACCTTTCCCTCCAGCAATCATACACCATTTAGGTCTCACATTTGCAAATGATGAAAAATCTACACTATCATAAGTTTCTTTATATTTTACTTGTACAGTGGACCCCCGATTTGAGTATTTTTGATTTGAGTACGCTCGTCCATAGGCTCCTATTGACTCGACTTGAGTAGAAAACTCGATTTGAGTACGCCAGCTGGCGATGCCAAATGCGTTTCAGTTTGTCTAGAGTGTTCGTTGCGGGAACATTCGGGTTCTAATATTTTGAATAGTACAGGTGTTCTTAGGGATTTCTGTTAGAATTTCGTACATTTTGAAAATATAGCATAAATTTGGTGATTCGTACATGCAGTGACTTTGATACTGTATTTTATATTGTGGCATAGTGACATAGTGTACTGTTATAGTGATGGCCAATTTCTATAGAAAAAGTAGGGGTGGGGTGAAATTTTTGGGTTTTGGAACGAATTAATTAATTCCCATAGGTTATTAAGTTCGATTTCAGTACATTTCGAATTGAGTACGCCATGCTGGAATGGATTACGTACTCAAATCGGGGGTCCACTGTATATACAATTCTTTCAAATTGCCTAGTAAGAGGCAAAGTGCATCTGCATTTTTGCTTGTACTCCTTTTCATCATTTCTGTTTCTTATATTAACACAATCAGATTTGCCTGATCACAATTGACTTGCTTCATCATTTTCATAGAATGTCTTTACTCTAGATATTGTCTGTTCACTCAATTTTTTACCTTTATTATACTTTGTAACCTCAGGAAGAGTGTCAAATCTACCTTTCAAATATCTGGCTTTGTCAACAAAATAGCATACTTGGTTGCATTGAAAAATTCTTCCATCTTTGAAATTGTAAAAGGTGACAGTAAGTATGTGAAACCATCATTGATAGGAAGATGTAGAATTGAATTCTTCCTTGAGACTAGTCATGAGTGTCTCGTATCCAAAAACAATGAAATGGAAATACATAAGTAGCTAGTTTTAACCAGTTCTGTCATGCAAGCATGACATGAGTTCATTTGGAATAAGTTAATACTACACAAAATGTAGATTAGATAAATTTGCAATATAATTAAATTCAATTGGCAATCTCTGTATTATAAACATAAGTTAACCAATCTGCTGTACCACACTTGTGCTTCATACTTAGTGTGTATAAAGTAATGCGAGTGAAGAGAGAGACTACAGACTAAAATAATTTTACAAGTTAAAAAACAAGTTGAAACTAGTTTAAATCAGTTCAAATTGGATTTGTCTCTTCACTTGTGTTACAAAACTAGTTTAAGCCAGTTCAAATCAGATATGTCCCTTCACTCACATTACTTCATACTCACCCTGTATTTAGCATTTGTACATGTAAATGCACATACTGTACATTAAAGCTAATTGAAGGGTTCTATATCAGTTTTACAGTTTCTTACCTTTCAATGTCTTTCTCCATTAAATTGATTTTCTTGGATGGTCAGCATCATCTGGAACTTTCAATGAAAACATTTCTTCCAACCTTCTTTTTAGAAATGATGAAGCACGCACAAGCCGCACATATTTTTCAGAAGCCATCTTTGACTTATTGCTGGTGTTCAAGCCATCTGAAAATGAAGTTTTGTACCATCAGACATTTAGAAAAGAAACTGCTGTAGTGTTGCATGTTCTCTTTGATATACTTTGTCTTGTTTATTATATATATATATTTTTTTCATGCAGGGAGGAGGGGCCAAGGGCGAATGCCCACAAAAGTGTGCACCTACCCCTCTCCATAAAAGAAGAAGAGCCAAAATCAAGGTCCAGTGTTTTGGAAATGCCTAGACACTGCATTTGAAAGATTCGAGGTCATAAACAAGGGGAAAGATGGATTGAAGAAGATTGTTCCAAAGTTGATTGGTTGAGTAGATGAAAGATTGAAAATACCAATTAACCCTTGCATTAGAGAGTTGGACAGAAAAGGAATGAGAAAGTGTCAAAAGTCTGGTGCTGCGTGCTCTCCTTAAAGAGTAGGTGTGCAGTTAGTGTTCAGAAGAGCAGTGTCCATTATAATAGTGAGAGTAAAGAGAGTGAGTGATTCAAGATAGTCAGTTAGAATAAGGAACTGACTGAGATGAAAAGCCTTTGATTCCACCCAGTCAAGTATGGCTGTGTGGGTTTATCCAGCCCATACATGAGAAGCATACTCCATACAGGGGTGGGCAAGACCCCTATACAGAGACAGCAATTGAGTGGGGGATGAAGATACTGTGGAGGCAGTACAGCACACCTAACTTCTTAGAAGCTGTTTTGGAAACTGTGTGAGATCTTTCCGAGGAATGTGATCTTTCCGAGGAATGTGATCTTTCCGAGGAATGTGATCTTTCCGAGGAATGTGATCTTTCCGAGGAATGTGATCTTTCCGAGGAATGTGATCTTTCCGAGGAATGTGATCTTTCCGAGGAATGTGATCTTTCCGAGGAATGTGATCTTTCCGAGGAATGTGATCTTTCCGAGGAATGTGATCTTTCCGAGGAATGTGATCTTTCCGAGGAATGTGATCTTTCCGAGGAATGTGATCTTTCCGAGGAATGTGATCTTTCCGAGGAATGTGATCTTTCCGAGGAATGTGATCTTTCCGAGGAATGTGATCTTTCCGAGGAATGTGATCTTTCCGAGGAATGTGATCTTTCCGAGGAATGTGATCTTTCCGAGGAATGTGATCTTTCCGAGGAATGTAATCTTTCCGAGGAATGTAATCTTTCCGAGGAATGTAATCTTTCCGAGGAATGTAATCTTTCCGAGGAATGTAATCTTTCCGAGGAATGTAATCTTTCCGAGGAATGTAATCTTTCCGAGGAATGTAATCTTTCCGAGGAAGGATTGAGTCATGTGTTGTTGAAGGTAAGGGGATAGTCATGTGGAAGATTGTGGTGAGTAGACAGATGGAGGAACTGAGTTTTTGAGGCATTGAAAGCCACAAGGTTTTCTCTGCCCCAATCAGAGATAGCAGAAAGATCAGAGGTCAGGTGCACCATAGCCATCCTACGCAAATCATGGAGTGACTGTTGAGAGGGATGCTTTGGGAAGCAGGCAGAGATGTGAAGAGTAGAATCATCAGCATAGGAGTGAATAGGACAGGAAGTGCGAGTTAAAAGATCATTAATAGATAGAAGTAAAAGAGTGGGTGATAGGACAGAACCTTAAGAAACACCACTGTTAATAGCTTTAGGAGAAGAACAGTGGCCACCTACAACTGCAGCTATAGATTGGCCAGAAAGGAAATTAGAGATGAAGGCACAGATAGGATAGAAATCAAAGGAAGGCAGTTTTGAAATTAAAGATTTGCGCCAAACTCTAAAAGCTTTCGATATGTCTAGTGCAATAGCAAAAGTTTCACCAAAATCCTGAAAAAAGGATGACCAAGAGTCAGAGAGAGATGCTTAAAGATCGCCAGTTGATGTCCCTTGCAGAACCCATACTGACGATCTGAAAGAAGATTGTGAGAAGAGAGGTATTTAAGACTCTTCCTTTTAAGGATAGATTAAAAAACTTTTGAAAGACAAGAAATCAAAGCAATTGGATGATAGTTGGAGGGTTGAGAGTGGTTACACTTCTTTGGGACATGCTGAATGAAAGCAAACTTCCAGCAGGAAGGAAAAGTACGGTACCAGATGAGAGACAAAGATGAAAGAGTTTGCCTTGGCAGGGTGTCACCAGTGAAGTACAGTTCTTAAGAACAACAGGAGGAACACCATCAGGACCATATGCCTTCATAGAGTTGAACCCAGATAGGGCAGAAAGAACATCTTTGGAAGAGATTCTAATTTCAGACATAATAGACACATAATACTATATTGAATATATGGCATTTCTTTGAATACTTGGGTAATTTCACTGGGGTTAACAGCAAACTCTTCAAGAGTTGTGTTGAGTTTTTCTCTATTAATTTCCACTATATCATCACCACTAATTGAATGTTTTGCTAGAGATTTGTGAGGTGTAGAAGCTTCATTGAAACTTTCTTTTGAGGTTCTGAATAAATTATGTCAAGTCATGTTGGTTGATTTTTTCAAATAATTTGTACAAACTATATTCATGATCATTGTTTTCTAACCCATTTGGAAATGGCCTCACACTTTTGAAGGTACAGGGTGCCTACTACTCTGGAAAACAGGGGAAACTCAGGGAATTTATAATGACTGAAAAACTGGGAAAACTTGGGGAATTTGTAGAAAAAATTAGAAATCTCTCGGAATCTTGTGAACTCGGCTAATTTGGCTGTCTATTGAGCCCAAATGTTTCAAATATATGTATTTTTAAAAAAATTTATAATCGCACATTTTTCTTATAGGTATTTAAATAAAAGGAAAGTGGAAGGTTGGGAGGACAAATGAATAAAAAATAACGTTTAATTTGATCTCTGTAAATCATATTATGGGTAAATAATGTTATAGTAGAAACAACAAAATTACTCTGGCATTTTGGAATTTTTCCTCTGGAAAGCGGGGAAAACTCAGGTAGTTTTGCAGTGAAGAGCTGGTAGACACTATGAGATAGGCTTTTTGTGTCTTTTAGAAGGGATCACAACAGCAGTTGAGGTAGTTTTTATGCATTTTCTTATTAAAACACTTTTATAAACCTGTTACAGAAAACAAAAAGATGAGTAAAACAAAGATTATTCCTACCTCAAAACTAGTGAATTAGGAATGTTAAACATTTGCCATATAGAAATTATGAGAGCAAGTATTGAATATTCATCACTTCACTGCACTCCCACACTGAAAAGGTTAACCTGAATTCAACTACAGTTTGATGAGCCAACATCATAATTTATACCCATTGGCTTTTGATTCATGCTGTCTTCAAACTAGTTAGTAAAATCTAAAAAAAGTACAAATGCTGACCCTGTGCACATTTATATATACAATGAGTGGCAGAAAAATTGGCCCACTTGGAATATCGCGAAAAGCAAGAAAGTGGGGAAGCTTCTATTTATAAAAGTTTTAAAATTAAAAAATATAATCTATGAGGCAACCAAATAACGAGATAAAACATCAGCTGCAAACACACTAGCTGTAATGAATTTTTTACTTCTTTTAAGAATTTGACAGTCTGACATTCAGTTGCTCTTCAACTGCTAGTGCCACTTTTTTCTTCCACTCGTGGGAGTAGGCATTTGCGTTTAGTAACAGATAAACTTCTCATTTTTTGGGGTTTCAGAATTGGACAATTACAATGGATTTGAGTGCCGTGAATGCTGCAAGAGTCGTCGCCCTAATTGAAGATGGTTGGAGCCAGCATTACATTGCTGATGCACTAGGAATTCCAAAAAACAATGGTTCAACGTGTCTACCAATGTTATGTAGAGATGGGAGAGTACACCAGAAGACCAGGATCTGGAAGATTGTGCTGCACGATCTGCCTGTGACGATTGTTTCATCATCTTGAGTGTTTTGCGAGATCATCGCTTGACTGCCACAAACATCTGCAATGAGCTGGAAAGGTCTCAAGACATCAGTGTATCAGAGTGAACCATTAGAAGGAGACTTTTGGAAAGTGGCTTACATGCTAGATGTCCAGCATTGGGCCCAGAATTGCTTCCACACCATTGCAGTGCTCATCTTGCTTTCGCTTGTGAGCATGTCAATTGGACTATGGTCCAATGGGAATGAGTATTGTTCATGGACGAATCAAGATTTAATCTTCGAACATCCGATGGATGGAAGAGAGAGTGGAGAAGAACAGGAGAAAGATTCACTCCGTGCACTTTTACAGAGAGGGTTGCTTTTGGAGGAGGCTGTCATGGTCTGGGGTGGTATCATTTCATACTCATGCACAGAGATTGTCGTTGCTGGTGGTGGGTGATTGACATCCGCAAGGTACATGGAAGAGATCTTTCTGGAGTATGTGGTCCCTTTTGCTCCTTTCATTGGTGAAGACTTCCTTCTACAGCACGATAATGCTAAACCCCATACAGCAAGAACCGTTAACCCCTAATACTCTACAGGAGCTACAACAAGCTTTAACTGAAGAGTGGGAGGGAATCCCACAGGATGTGATTGCTGATCTCATTCATGGGATGAATCGATGAATGGCTGCAGTCATTCAAGCTAGGGGAGGCAACATCTCTTATTAACCCTGCATCATAAGTTTTTTTTTTTTTCAATTTTTTGTTTTTTCAATTTTTTGTTTTTTCAATTTTTTGTTTTTTCAATTTTTTGTTTTTTTATAATAAATTGTATTAAGCAGGTGTTTGAAGATTTTTTTAATGTTCGCATAGACTAAATTTTCGAATTTTAACACTTTTATAAACAGAAGCTTGCCTACTTTTTTGCTTTTAGTGATACTCTAAGTGGGCCAATTTTTCTGCCACTCATTGTATAATAAAAGTTTCATAAATATTATATATTCTTCAGTGGCCTATATTTACATATCTACTTTTTAGGTAGGTATAAATTTTTATTGTAGCTGAACAAATCACTAATATATATATATATATATATATATATATATATATATATATATATATATATATATATATATGAGTGTTGATTCTGGGCCAAATTGTGGGGTTTTCAGTGAAATTAGCAATTTTCAAATGTAAAAACTCCACGTTTATATGCTAAAATAGTTTTTCTCATTTTTCACTGATGGAGAGAAAGTTGAAACTCACTTTCATTCAAAGAAAAAATAATTTTTCATTTACACCCGCCGCAAAATGACTTTGGACCTTCGTGCAATATTCCGCTGAGAAAGTGGTCTGAAATCGATTTGCATTTCTCATGCTACTGAGTAAAATATTTTGTCTGGAAGTATCTGGCATGTTAGTCGATCCCTTTATGCTACCGCAGAGGCAAAACTCGTCAGTGTTTAGATAGAGGTGACGTGGGGGTGTTGTGTTTCTGCCATACCACGTCCAGAATTCTTGGATTTTTGTGTGCAGTCGTTTGTGTTCTTTATTTTTCTTAAAGTGCAGTGGACAACTGGACATGCCTGGGAAGTATTGTTCTGTTGAGGAGAAGGCCCATATTCTTGCGTGGAGGCAAGAAAATGTCCCAATAAAGATGATATGCGAGTGTACTGGTCGGGCGAAGTCGACCATCATGAAGCTGCTGGTGGCAGCTAGAGGCCTACCACCCAACGTCGTACCGAAGCACAATTTCGGTGGTGGAAGGCGAAGGAAGACGTTTAAGGCCACGGATAACCTCATAAAGAGAGAAGTGTTGAAGAACCCTCAACTTACAGCGTCTCAATTGAAAAAGAACCATCCCAAGCTGCTGGAAGCCATGTCTGTTCGAACGATCCAGCACCGGCTGCAGAAGGACTTGGGGTTACCATGCCGTACCGCCGCCAAGAAGCCACTTATCACCGACCGCATGAAGAAGCAGCGTGTTGCCTTTGCGAAGAAATACGTTCATTGGACATCGGCACAGTGGAGGAAGGTGATGTTTTCAGATGAAAGCATGTTCCAGGTGTTCCAGATTCGATCTGCCAAGGTGCGACACCCGTCATCTGCTGAGTCAGTGATGGTGTGGGGGTGTTTTTCTGGTGAGAAGGGAAATGGGGGTCTGTACTTCCTTCCCAAGAATGTGATGATGAACGGTGACCGTTATATTGATGTTCTTAACGACCATTTGTTGAACCACTTCACCATTCACGGCAGTGAGATTTTTATGCACGACAGTGCCCCCTGTCACAAGGCCAAGAAGGTGGTGAAGTGGCTTAATGAGTGGAAGATTAAGGTGTTAGAGTGGCCTGGCAATAGCCCCGATCTCAACCCCATTGAGAACTGTTGGCATTACATGAAGATCATGGCAGAGAAGAAGACTCCTAACCTCGCGAACCTCAAGACGGAGCTGATAAAGGTGTGGTGCAAGGAGATGACATTGGACTACTTCAGGAAGCTCAGTGATTCCATGCCCAAACAGCTCCATGGGGTCCTCAAGAAAAGGGAGCCATGACTTCATATTGATGTAACTAAGTTTTTAAATATATTTGGTTTTTTATAATGATGTTTGTGCTTTTCCTCCAAAATGGTAGATGGTCCAAAGTCATTTTGCGGCGGGTGTATATCAAGGGGGAAGGTCCCCAAAATAAAAAAAAATGAGCTAACTTTTTATTCATTGATGTGTTTTTTGTACTTACAATGATTTATTCTTTGGAAAATTGCCTTTCAGATGCTTCTTGAATCATTCTTTTATCTGAATTAGGGACTGAGATATGACAATTTGAAATGTAATGGTATGAGAAACCCCCTAAAATAGGGGGGGGGGGGGGGTCATACTTTTTTAACCATTATTTTGATTCAGCTGTAAATTTATGTTTTGAGTTTGTTGTTTTAGACCAGTGGTAGGCAACCTTTTTTGAAACTGGGTCAATTTGATTTATTGGTAATTTGATAATGGGTCAGTGTTCAAAATTTAGATCAAAATACACTATTTTCGTGATATTTTAAAATAAAAAAACTTCATGTAATAATATTTAGTGTTTTATATATACTACAATTGACCTGTGGGTCAGAGGTTGCCAACCACTGCTTTAGACAATGCCATACCTATCCAAATTATAGGAAAATCATTGATAATTTAATGTGGTCTTAAATTTAATTTTTTTTGCGTGATTTGTCCTGGAATGCCCCATAATTGGAGATTAGCCCAACTATTACTTTCCAACAGAACAGAACTAATTAACAAAATTGTCTTATCTCATAGGCTAATTTAAAATTTTCATTCTCAGACATTACTGGAAAACTAGAAAGGCATTCAATTGAGCATCTCCCTCCAGTATATATCCATTTCACTTTCCCTGAAACTTACCCTTCATCTTCACCACCTGAATTTACCTTGTCTTGCAAATGGATTGATCGTGTCCAAGTAAGTGAAGGTCGTTTCATCTACTCTCAAACCATACAATGTACAACTAGTTCATATATTTTAACTGTTTTACCTTGTCATGCGTGTAATTAGTAAGCTAATAGAGCCCTGCTTATACAATTTACTTTGGATTCTGGTTGTAGATAGGCTTAAATTAGGTCTGAGTAGGCCTAGCAACTGTCATGTTTTATAAAAAATACTTCATTAGTGGACAATATTTGCATTCTTGAAAGCCTATTAATTAGCCATAAAATACTTATAAATTGGCAGAGTTCTGATTCTGATGGATGGTTTTAAATCAGCCCATTAAAATGTTTTGAAAAGTATTAACTGATGTGAGAAATAAATAAGGAATTCTCCTTAATTTAATTGGGAGCTGATGGAATGGAAGGTTGAGACGAACTCTCTATTTAGTCTTATACAGTATACATATATATAGAGGGCATCCCAAAAAAATGTATACACACTTTAACAGCTGATAGCTCAATTGATGTTTCTTTCTTTCCAAGTTAAACCCATTAGAATTAATAATGGCAGTCAGACTAAGCTTTGAACAAAGGAAATTCATTCTAAAATGCTACTGGAAGTGTGAAAACGCAGTTGAAGTGCAAAGACAGTTTAGGAGGGAGTTTCAAACAGATCCACCAACGCGACTTACCATCACTCGAATTAGAGATAA
Organism: Bathynomus jamesi; assembly: GCA_023014485.1. Lineage (NCBI taxonomy): Eukaryota > Metazoa > Arthropoda > Malacostraca > Isopoda > Cirolanidae > Bathynomus > Bathynomus jamesi. The sequence goes on from JAJOZX010000225.1 coordinate 1,711,000, forward strand.
GTTTGAAGCCGATGGAACTGTTCAGAATGTCCACAAGAAGCGTTCCGGGAGACCATGGACATCGACAAGCCCCACAAAGCAAGAAAGAGTACTGAAAACGTATCACCAAAGTCCAAGAAAATCTGTGCGGCAAGCGAGTCGTGAGGTAGGAATTTCAGAATCGTCTGTCCAACGCATTTTGAAGCGCTGTCAATGGAAAAGTTACATTCCAAGATTAGTCCATGCTATTAATGAAGATGATCCGGACCGAAGAGGGGAGTATTGTGAGTGGTACTTGGCACGATGTGGATGTGGATTGGATGAAGGGGTTTCGTAGAATACCCTCCGCGTTCACCAGACCTCACACCACTAGACTTTTTTTTATGGGGATACTTAAAAGACAAAGTCTACGCTATAAAACCTGCAACAGTCGCTGAATTGAGAGCAGCCATTGAACGAGAATGCTCACAAATACCAAACGAAATGTTTCGTGATGTTTGCGATTCCATTGCTTCGCGTTATCAGCAGTGCCTGGACCAGAACGGACGTCAGTTTGAAAACAGGCGTTGACAAAACAATTAAATAATGTCTGTAGATTCTATTACATTTTGAAAATGAAATGTATTTTAATAAACACGGCCTTTATAATTATTTAAAGTGTGTATACATTTTTTTGGGATGCCCTGTATATATATATATATATACATTATAACTGCAAACACACAGTATAATTAACGTAAAGAACGACGCTTTGTATAGGAGAATTATCCGCGCAAGATGAAAGAAACTTTTGAAAATACAGATTCTAAATCTTGTTTAAGAATGTTACGTGTGTTATCAAGAATTTTATTAAAAGATGAAATTGTACAGATAATGTTTGGACACACTGGAATTTCTAAAAAACTTGTCAAAACTTGGTATCAGAAAAAACTTAGAGATTCTCTGTAAAATGGGACAACACTGGAATTTCTACACTTCATGGTTGACTTTTAATAATGGCCAAAAATTGTACAGATAATTCTCGGACACCCTGTATATATATATATTAGGGTTAGGTGGTAATCGTGAGAATTATAATAATCACTCGCCAGTTTTTAATTGGTGATTATTGTCACATTTTAGGCTTGGTGATAATTGACAACACTGTCATTTTTCAACCCAAAATGGGTAGAACATTTAAATTTTGAAAATTATGTAAATGGTTACAATAGTAAAATAATTTTTTTTTTTAATTTCTACAATTATTATTATTATTATTATAATAATAATAATATATTTCTGCATTCACTTTCTTGCAACGCTTTTTCTTTATTTTCCTCTATGATGATGTAATTTGTGCTTAGGAACATGAGCATCTCCACAGTTCTTGAATTTAGTAAATTGCGCACATTTGATGCTATAAAGCCAGTTCTGCTAAACATGCACTTGGCTGGAATGCTGGTTGCTGTCATTGCCAGGAACTTTTCGTCATTTTATAAAATTGGCTTCTGATTAATCATGATAATCGCTACCCATTTTCTGGTGATTATAGTGGACCATTCATTTTGGTCTTTGGTGAGACCCAATCCTAATATATATAATAATGCGCGCAACTCTGGACCAAGAAAATAGAATACCGTCTCAAATGCGCTCATGATCATCTTGATAATACCTTTATGAGGACTATTGAGTATCTGTGATGTCATTATGATAAAAAGATGCCTCTGTGTGCCAATATTGAAAAAAAAAAATTAAAATATAGCAAAAACTTCATTAAATATTGAAAAGTTAGTGCATAGTGATCAGACATGGGGTCATTATCATTGTAATAGTAATTAATTATAATTAATTACAAATCTCTTGTAATGATAATGAAAGAAATTTTGAGGCAATAATGATAATGGTAATGAAAGGTCTGTAATGAATCATTACACATCATTACATTTTCATTACAGTGTAATTTCTATATATATATATAGTTTTATTTTTTTTTTAAGTTCGGGAAGAACTGATTCGCTTGTATTTAATATTTAAAAGGGCATATCTCAGAGGAAAGACAGAGGAAAAAGAAAGGGTGGAGGGAACAGTCGAAGTGGAAAAAGACCAAGGACTGCAGGGTTGAGCCCCATCATCCTTGGGTGCTTGGGCTGGGATGGCACACGTCAGGGCCGGATTAAGACCTTTAGAGGCCCTAAGCACTTAAAAGATTTTGGTGCCCCATATATATGTAATTCAAAATATAAACAAAAATAAACCATAAAATAAAATTTTATTTTTTGAAATGAAACAAAACTTACAGTAAGATGGAAAATAATGTTTATTTTTGTATACTTCCACTTCATTTATATTTGAAAAGTTTTCTCCTACTTTTTTTAATTGCAAAGTCTTTGATCAGATCCTCAAAACTAATCTTACGTAACACATCTGCTTCTATACTTAGTAGAGATAAGGCATCCAGCCTGCCTTGTTGCATAGTTGTTCTGTTGGTATTTTTAATATACTTCAACTGAGAAAATGAACGCTCAGCTGAGCAATTTGTGACCATTAATGTTAAAAATATACAAAAGGCAATTTCTACATTTGGGAAGGCACACTCAATATTGTCTTCTACAATTATTTTATAAAGTTCAGCATGACTGAATCTTGTTTTTACATTTACTATAGCACATGAAAATATTTAATCTATATGTATTTTTAATATGGCGCTCAAAGATTTGATATAAACAAAATAATAACGCAAAGCGTAAAGTGTGTGATTACAACGAAATATATTTATTCTCTCAAAAGGGTTGTTGTTCACTACAAATTCAAACAATGAAAAAATAAATAATATATATGAATATATATAATTCAGTTTTCAACAGCTTATAGGCTATAAGCCGCGATTTTAATAGTATAATAAATCCATGGTAAATCCGACAATGGAAAATTTCTGTGGTGCCCCCCTTCCCTTGATGCCCTAAGCACGGGCTTATTTTGCTTAATGGTTAATCGGCCCTGGCACAGGTGAAACCTCCAGGAACAAGCACGTACAAATGAGCACAAAGAGCACTCAAGAGCGCGAGCTTAGAACCCCCTTGCGGGGATAGATATATATTATATATATATATATATATATATATATATATATATATTATATATATATACAGAGCTGGGCAATAAATACATTGAATGTATTTAAATACTAAATACATGGGAGAAATGTATTTAAATACTAAATATATTTTACGAATGTATTTAGATACTAAATACAAAATACATCAATTGTATTTAAATACATTTGTAAATACATTTTAAATACATACAAATTTTAACATATGCATTCACTAAGCCATGACACGCACACGATAAAGAAATCAACCGCTTTCGACTAAGAGTGGCACACAACTGATTGAACTGACACGTTGAAACATGAACCATGCTGTACTACACTGTCGATGCGTCGTACTGTGCTAGTACAGAACGTGTATTAAACCAGTAAAAGTATTTACATTTTTATATTTTGAGTATTTAAATACTCATTAAAGTATTTAAATACATGAAAAACAATGTATTTATAAATATAGTTCTAAATACACAAATGTATTTAAATACTGCCCAGCTATATATATATATATATACATACATACATACATACATACATACATACATACATACATACACAAACTCAGAATGGTCCCCTGAGAAACTTATATGTTAAACACAGACCGTGCATGGAACAAGGAACTTCTGGGAAAATTAAATCCACTATAGTCCGAATAAGTCATTTATCATTACTTATTCGGACTATAGTGGATTTAATTTTCCCAGAAGAGTTCCTTGTTCCATGCACGGTCTGTGTTTAACATATATATATATATATATATATATATATATATATATTAGGCTGGTCGAAATCTAGTCAAAATGATTTTTTTAGATGGGCACTATGTGGGGTTTATGAAATGATATCCTGACCAACATACTCCGAAAGAAAGTTTATGCTCCCCTCCGTACCACTAGCATACTCTCTTATTTTTGTCTCCACCCCCAAATTAAAAATAGTATCATAAATCAAAATGGAGATCATTTAGAGTATTTTTTTTATAGAGATGACCCCCTTAAAATTGCATAATATACCCCATGTGCAATTTTCAGTCAATTATCCAAGAAATTTCAAATCCTTGAAAAATTGCTGCATCCCCAAAAAGCATTATCAGTATATAGAAAAGGGTGGCATAAACTTTAGTTTGGAGTACTGATTGCCTAGGAGACCAATTCATAAACCTCATATAGGCCTAGTATATTTGTCTGAAAAGAAGATAATTAGTCTATTGTACCATTTATTACACAAAACAGCTTTGAAGTAAAAACAAAATTTAATTTAAAAATTACCTTCACAATTCACTGATTACTTGTGGATGTGCCTTGGCCCCATTGGCTCTTCCATTCAAACTGTGGCAGTCTTTTTCTTGATTCCAGTTGATTGAGGATAAATTTGTGCCGATTGCTGTAGCCAATCCTTTGTTCTGATGCTTTTGTCACTAAGTTCACTGCACTCTCCACACTTTGACTGGCATGAAAAGGCAGCAATTTTCAAGGGTTCTGTTCTTGTATGCAGTAGCTCTTCATTGCTGAAATTCCTTATCAAAGGTGGAGGATTGATAGCTTCCTTTCTCCGGTCAATCATTTCATAGTAGTCTTTGGAATCGAAATTTAGAGATTTAGGAAGTTCAAAATTTTGTGTGCCACTGAAACGTGTCCGACTGAGAAGTATCTTCGAAGAGCATCTTCTCTGACATGTCTGCTATCAGTATGCATTGACAGTAGGATAGCTTCGGGATTGGCAAAATAGGCATTATTACGGAACACTGGTTCCATAATAATGCAATGTTTTTCTTCCAATCCTCGCATCAAGACAATCAAATGAAAAAAATTCTATGCTCCATCAGTAGCTTTAGGATGGGATTTGATATGAAACCATCCAGGAGCATATGATTTCATGACGATGGTTACCAGTTCTTTCAGATTTTGTTCGGGATGCAAAGTCAATACATATAAACGAAGAATCTGGTTTGCTCGGGTAATCCAGCGAGCATGATGAATGGCACCTGGAGACCTGCGGGCTAGACTTTCAGATACCCATCCAGATTGCAGTGCTAGGCACATATCATAGAGATACTTTTGATCACTGCTCAACTCTTTCACGACATTCGGTGGTATATCTTGGACGTTGACCTGAACTGGTGAAAATGCCACTAAGTCTAAAATGGTTAAATCACATTTCAATTTGGCTCCAATTGAACCTTTAAAGGTATTTGGCCCTGATGTTTTTCCGTCTATGGTTTCATATATGTGTCTGAAGGGGAGTTCATTCATGTGTAAAAGACCCACGAGCCATTGAACTGATCTATGCAAAAAAATTTCAATCAATTTTATGGTACCAGCAATTCTACCAGTATTGACAGCAGTACCATCGCATAGCAGAGCATTGAGAGAGTCGATGCTCGCTGAATCAATTAAGAACGTTATAATTTCATCAGCTATACACCTAGCATTTCCTGCATCAGGGCAGAGATGGTCTACATAGATACTTCCAGGGTCTTTCATCAGCACATAATGTTCTTCTTTCTCTTTTCCATGCTTGGTTAATGTATCATCCTTTCTTCCATCAAACCCTATACATTCAATATTCACATTTTCACATCTAGATCTAACAATATTTTTCTTGCCTACACAAATTCTCTCTCTCTATTTTCTTCCTATCAAGCATGTTAGATTGATCGATTATTCCCATATCTTTCAATGCAGCATTAACAATAGCTGCTGTAGCTCTCGAACTCACACGGTACTGGTCTGCCACCAATGGTAATTCATTGTATGAATACCTATTTTGATAATTTTCAATCAATTCCACATCAGGCACAAATTCTAGCTCATTGTCACTGTCTTCTATATCTTCACTAAAGTCATCTACTGAAGAAGATGGTACAACTTCCATAGCCTCTGCCATTTTCACTTGTGACCTTTGTTGCCTCTCTTGTTCTTCTCTTGCTCTTGAGAGGGATCGTCTCTGGACAGCGGCAGCTTCATGATCAAATGGCCCTAATTGATTTATTCTTTGCTTTTGGCCTACAAATGACTCCCACTCTACCATTGGGATTTTTACCTCGCATCAACAAAAGCCTTTCTATTCCTTTATCATAACATTTGCAAGTACAAATGTCAAACATTTCATCATATGAAGCAAGTTTTTTAGCAAAATTTTCATTCCTTTGACATAGAGGAACCTTGTTCAAGGAAAGAGCTGATCTGATTAATCTTTCCACTGCAGAAGAAATAGATCTTTCTTGAATGACAGGGAAAGAGAACATGGCCCAAATATCTTGAAGATCTTTGGTAACTATATTGTAGCAATCGTTCGCAGTTGCTGATCCCCTTGACTTGATTTTTTTTCTCTTTTGAATGAAGAAATAGTGTCTGACAACGTCTGCCTTTGTAGGAAATCATTGATTGGTGGAATTTGGTGGCAAAACCAAAAGCTGCATTCGAAAATTTGTTTCTGGTTGACATTTTTTCAACCTTTTTAAAAAATTAAAAATCCAGCTTTTATAGAATCATGCATGGATCATAAGTAAATATAAAGAGCATAAATTCTTATAATTCCTGTAAAAATATATGATAATTAGAACATGAAATTTATTGATACAGCAAATATTTTGAGAAAATATGCATAGTGAAAATTTTGAGAAATCTAAATTTTTGAGGTAATTGCCTGAAAATTGCACACAAGATATATTATGCAATTTTAGGGGGGGGGGGGTCATCTCTATGAGAAGATGCTCTAAATGGTCTCCATTTTCATTTATGAGACTATTTTAATTTTTGGGGCAGAGCCAAAAATAGGAGGGAGTATGCTAGTGGTATGGGGGGGAGCATAAACTTTCTTTTGGAGTATGTTGGTCAGGACCCCAATTCATAAGCCCCACATAGTGCCCAATCTGCCCAATCTGCCCCCCCAGAAATTCGACCCGGCCTAAATTTTATATATATATATATATATATATATATATATATATACAGGGTGTCTCAAAAGTCACTATCTATTTTGAAAAATAATGGGAATTACGAAAAACTGGTTTAAGACATGAAAAATATATTTATTTCAAAGTAAGTGCCACAAAGAATTAGTGCTATTTATTTATCTGTCTCCACATGGCGACCATCAGTGTCTCTACAGAGCTCAAAGCGATAAGTTGTTTCCCGGAACACACTTTCCAGCATTTGAGGTGTTATTTTCTGAACTGCATCGGTAATACGATTTTGAAATTCAGCTACATCACTAATTCTTCTACCAGTGTACACCTTAGACTTAATGAAACCCCAGGCGAAAAAATCTAATGGTGTTAAATCGGGTGAACGTGCTGCCCATGGTTGTGTTCCTCCACGACCAATCCAGCGACCGGGGAAGCATCTGTCAAGATAATCACGTACAATTATTGCATAATGGCACGGTGCTCCATCCTGCTGAAAAACTACTGTGTCAAGAATGCCATCTGTAAGAAGTTGAGGTTCGAGGAATTGTTCAAGCATGTCAAGATAATAAACCAATTAACTTTTTTTAAATACACAAATTTGCACCAGAAGTACATATCTTTATGCCAGCATAGCATTTTTTTTAAAATATCTAATGTCACCAAAATAGATAGTGACTTTTGAGACACCCTGTATATATATATTATATATATATATATATATATATATATATATATATATATATATATATATGCTTCTGATTCCTCCCAGTCTCAGTGAGCACCAAAGCAGTGCAAGTTGTTCAATTTTATGGCTGCTCCAGCTCCCTCTACAGCTTCTCAGAACCCTATTGTCAGCCAGGTGGACAGCTACCTTGACCACCCCTGCATTGATGAGGACTGCAATCCCCTGACATGGTGGAAGGACAATGCACATCTGTATCCTGATGTATCTGTTCTTGCTGCCAAGCATCCCTGCCTCCAGTGCACTGGTGGAGCACTTATTCAGTATTGTAATAATCATTACAATGATAATGAAGGGCTTGTAATGATGATGTAATGATAATGGAACAAAAATGCTGTAATGGTAATGATAATGATAAACCTTGTAATGACCCCATGTCTGATAGTGACACCAAAATATTAGAATATCTTGTCAGGTGTTAAAAAAAAAAAAAATAGAATAAATTCATTGTTTAGTGAGTACTGTCAATATATTAAACAGTTATCAAAGACTTTTTAGCTCTGCATCTTAGTATTTAGTTGGTCCACCCTTACCCCTAATTACAGCCTCCAATAGATGTGGCATCGAGTTGACAAGCCTCTCACATTCCTTTGTAGTTAGCAATGGACAGGTTGTCATCAAACACCTTTTCAGTTCACTAAGTGTTCCTGGTTTACACTTTTGGACCTTCTGCTTACCAATATTCCAAAGGTTTTCTATCGGATTAAGATCGGGAGAATTAGCTAGTCATGGTAGTACTTCAATTTCATAAACATCAAACCATGCAGATGTTGCATGAGCCACATGAGCTGGAGCCAGGTCACATTAAAAAATAAATGGTTCGTCTCCATACAGCTGTTCTGCAGACTCCAGTAAGAAGTATTATACGATTTCTTGATAAACGTGACTATTGACAATGCTTTTTACAAATGCAAATGACCCCACACCATTTGCATTCATGCAACCCCACACTAACACAATGTCAACAGACTCTGCCTAACTGAATAGACTATCTTCAAAGTGTCCTCACTACCATTCAATGTCTCACGCATTTACAACTGCAGTTAGGCCTATCTCATTAATGTACCAATACCGTATCGTCATTACCTCAGTTAGTGCTTTCAACACCATTGTATCATTCAACTCTTATCCTGTATAAGAAATTATTTATTAACAATCAGTCATTGTAATATTACACGATTACTGTATAAATAATTATTAATCACTGTGAACAAAGAAATGACTTTGTGGTTTTTGTTTAATTAGCAAAAATAAATAAATTATATATCCCTATTAAATATTGTTTGTTTGGCTGAAATGTCAAACTGGTAACCCCATAACATTTCATTCTTATTTCTGCACATTATAGCAGGCCTACCATCGCATAGGTTCCTATACCTTGGTTTTTCTTCCACCTGAATTGTTCATTCTGAAGGAGGTCAAGCTCGTCACTCCACCTTTAGACCTACAATTTAATGTGGAATCCGAACCACGCCCCACCAGCATCTTAACCACTAGGCTACCCAGGGTACCTCTTTATCTACCAACCATTTTTTTTTTATTGCATGAAAGGATGAACAGCTGGGTTTTGCTGCCCGCCACCTGCCATCACCAGGTCTCAATCCTGGGGTTGATGGATTTGTAGTCAGCAACGCTAACCACTACACCACCAAGGCGCATATATATATATATCACACACACACACACACCTCATTGCAGTTCCATGCGTTCGTCTCTCTTCACACAAAGGTCAAGCTGTTGGCCCCACATCTAGGTCTGGCTTGGTGGAGGAGCGAGTTGCTTTCTTGCACTCTCCACTGTACATAGCCAGGTACACCCAAATCGTTTGGTACCATCCTGAGCCAGGCATCTAGTCTTCTCTTGAAGACTTCAACTTTGACTCCTGTAATGTTTCTGATGTCCTTTGGAAGCTGGTTAAAAATTATTGGCCCCCTGACAACCAAGCTATTTTCCTTCAGTGTTGAGGAGGTCCCTTGTCGGGCCTTTAATTTGGGAACACTACACATTTTGCCTTTCCTATTTTTCAGTGTTGTTTGAATGGTAATTGGGTTTAGTTTTAGGTTTGGTACCAGTTTTTTAATCATTTTCCATAGGTAGATTATGGTGTACTGTACCTCTCTCTCCTTTTTTCCAGGGAGTACAGATTTAGTTTATGTAGTCTTTCCCAGTAGTTGAGTTCTTTGCAGCCATCAGTCTTGGCTGTGAAATGTCTGCATTTCTTCTAGTTTATTAGTTTCTTCCTTTTTATATGGGGATGTCAAAACTGAGGAGTATTAAAGTTTTGGTATACTGTAATCAGTGTTTTTAGCAGGGGAATCATTACTGCCCTGTCCCTTCTTTTGATCTTTTGAATAAATATATATATATATATATATATATATATATATATATATATAATATAATATAATCAGTGTTGGGCACTAAAGCGTTAATCCGATAACAGTTAATTAACAAAGTTAACTTTTTTTAATGGACTATTAACGGAAGTTAATTTCCATTTATCGTTATCGGACCAGTTAACTTCCGATAACTCGATATTTAGTCTGTTAAAGTCCATTAACACGTTAACTGCGAGGAGTCATTCACAGAAGATCACCGCTCCGTGAATGAATTCAAACCGCCATAACTTCAGTCTGCCAATTCCGTCCTCTGCCGCAGTGGAACGGCTCCTCTCTCTCGGCAAGGACATCCTGAGGCCCAAGAGGTCAAGACTGGCAGTTGGGCCTAACTTTGAGAAGTTGGTCTTTCTGAAGGGCAACCAGCACATTGTGTCAGTCTTTAATAAATGTGCCTAAAATTTAATTTTACCTTTCAGTTCCCGCCATAATAATTCTCTGGTAAATTAAAATTTAGTTAATGGTTAGTGGTTACAAGGGTTTCAAAACATGTAATCAGTACATTTTTTATTAAAAATATAAAAAAAAGTTGCAAAACTTGATAAAAATAGTTAAATACCTATTTATTGTTGGATTTTGCATAAACAAACATTTTCTATGGGTTTTAAAGCTTTTTTCCTTGATTTTTTTAAATGTTAGTAAAGAAATAGTTATCATTAATGGATTATCGTTAACTTTGTAGTAAAATTATCGGATTATCGTTATCGGAGTTAAAAATTGGGGTTAACGGATTATCGTTATCGAAGTTAACTTTTTGGTTAACGGTGCCCACCACTGAATATAATATAAAAGCAACAGGAAAGCAAAGAACACAAACAACAGAAAGAAGCAAATTTGAAATTTTGAATTTTCACTCCAAAGCTATAAACTGGGAAGATGTTGCATCCAGCATGAAAGTAATAGATTGGAAAACCATTTTCGAGGCCAAGATAATGGAAAAGATGTTAATGACTTTAGAGGAGAAGACGCTGGAAATTGTGGAAAGAAATGTCCCAAAAATATAGCAAAGAGGAAAGGGAAGCAGGTTCAAGAGGCAAAAGAGGTCATTGTTCTGAAAGAGAAAAAGAATGAATGCAAAACTAAGTAACTGTAAAGATAACATCAGGAAAGTATTAAATGATAAACTGCAGAGTATCGGTGATGTCATACAGGAATTAATTGAGAAGCATACAGAAAAAGACGACGATGACGACGCTATAGAAGCGATAAAAGTTAACTTAAAGTACTTCTAGAATTTTGCAAAAAGGAAGTTGAAAAACCATGCGACTATCGGACCTCTGAAAAACGAGAACAGTGCTTTATCTGATGATCTAACAGAAGTATCTGAAATATTAAGTTCAGTATGAATCATCTTTCAGTATCCCAAAAACTGACAAACTGATATGCGATAGAAACGCGTTCTTTGAAGAAGAACTACAAGGGGAAAGTATAACTGACTTCGACTTTACGACAGATGATATTACATAAGCTATAGAGAAACTAAAAGCACACACAGCCGCAGGACTGGATAAATGGAATGCCACACTGATCAAAAACTGCAAGAATGCAATCATTGAGCCCCTAAATTGGCTATGGAGGCGATCACTAGACACAGGAGAATACCGGGCATCCTGAAAAGCGCAAACATAGTCCCAATATATAAAGGAGATTGATCCGAGGCCAAAAACTATAGGCCAGTGTGGCTTACATCTCATCTCACTAAAATATTTGAAAGAATAGTTAGACAAAATCTATGACTTTTTGGAAACTCAGAAAAAATTCAATGATAACCAACATGGGTTTTCGGTCAGTCAGATCACGCCTATCACAACTAATGGAACACTACAACAACATTATTGATGCACTTGAAAGTAATGAAAACTATGATGTAATATACACAGACTTTGCTAAAGCGTTCGACAAGTGTGACCATGGAATCATAATACATAAAACTGAAATATATGGGAATAAGAGAAAAAGTAGGGAAATGGATATATAATTTCCTTAGTGAGTGGCGGCAAGTTGTTACAGTACAAAGAGTACTGGTATCTTCATCAGAATCAGAGGTCCTCAGCTCAGTACCACAAGGAACAGTATTAACTCCACTATTCTTCATAATCATGCTAACTGACATAGATGAGGATATTACCAGAGACAGCACAGTAACATCATTTGCTGATGACACAAAGATTAGTAGAAAAATAAGAAGCCCAGAAGATATAGGATCTCTACAAACCGACGTGAACAGAATCTACAAGTGGACGGAAGACAACAGTATGAAGTTTAACACAGAAATTTCAGCTGTTACAGTATGGAAAAAGAGAAGACCTAAAATCCATGGAATATTATACCCCAAATGGACAGGAAATTCAGAGAAATTCAAGAGCAAAAGATTTAGGAGTTGTAATGACTGATGATGCGAAATTTGAAACACAAAATAAGATAGCAGTAAACAGAGTGAAGAGAATAACTGGGCAGATACTAAGAACCTCTAAACGAAGGGATAGGAATATAACAAATTTAAGCGACATTGGGTCTGGGTAGTAGTTGGATGGGAGACCATCCTCCGCACCCAGATTATGTAGTGACCCGTGGTTCGGATCCCACGTAAAGCTGTAGGTCCCCTCCATCATATGACCTTAGATGTTGTGAAGGAGGTTAAACAACCCCAATTAAAAAAAATATATATATATATATTTATTAATAATTCAGACTATAGTGGATTTAAGTTTTCTAGAATAGTTCCTTGTTCCATGCACAGTCTGTGTGGTGGACTGGATGTCAGTTTTCCAACATCCGCGGATGCGGATATTTAGTTAATCATCCAATATAATATAGAATTATGAATATATGACATAATTTTTTCAAATTTCGTGATATTACTATTATGGCAGGCAATGCATAAGAATTAAAATTAATATTAATGTTTTCATTATGATAAAAATAATAACTTTCTCAAGAGTTTCAGCCACAGAAAATTCAATGAAACAAGTTTCATTCAATTTTCTGTGTTACCAGGTATTTATATTTTGAGGTTTATATATTTGTTTGTTCATTAATAATTAATACTTTACATGAAATGTGCATGACTGGGCCTTATAAGCTACTTTATAAGCTAATTTAATTGTAAATTGCATAATTTATTTGAGGTAACATCCACAGTCAGAAGTGCAGCTGCGGATGTTAAAAATTATGCGAATATCCGGTCCACCACTAATATATATATATATATATATATATATATATATATATATATATATATATATATATATATATACCCGCAAGGGGGTTCTAAGCTCATGCTCTTTGTGCTCGTTTGTACGTGCTTGTTCCTGGAGGTTTCACATGCGCCCTCCCGGCCCTAGCACCCAAGGATGATGGGGCTTGACCCTGCAGTCCTTGTCATCCTTGGTCTTTTTCCACTTCGAATGTCCCCTCCACCCTTTCTTTTTCCTCTGTCTTTCCTCTCACTTTTTCTTTGTTTTTCTGCTGAGATATGCCCTTTTAAATAGAGGCGAATCGGTTCTTCCCGAACTTAAAATATATATATATTTTAACTGCAAACAACACACAATATACTTAATGTAAAGAACGATGCTTGTGTAGAAGAGCATTCCGCACAAGATGAGGAGGGAGAATGAACAAATGAAAAATGAGGTACCTCCCAGGAATTGAACCCAGGATCATCCGATTGCCAGTCAGATATGCTATCCACTATACCAAGGACCTCGATCAATCAGAAGTCGTAATTCTCCTACATACGAGCAGAAACCAATCCCCTGAGGGGGCACCTTCCCATGCTGTACATATACACACACATTGGTTTCTGCTCGTATGTAGGAGAATTACGACTTCTGATTGATCGAGGTCCTTGGTGTAGTGGATAGCATATCTGACCGGCAATCGGATGATCCCGGGTTCAATTCCTGGGAGGTACCTCATTTTTCATTTGTTCATTCTCCCTCCTCATCTTGTGCGAAACGCTCTTCTACACAAGCGTCGTTCTTTTTATATATATATATATATAGTGTCCTGGTTATAGGCACCATCTTTTTTAGATCCTAAATTATAATTAGCTGTAATTATTAATGAGATATGCTGATGAGTAATTTAATAGTTCATTAATATTTGAAGTGAACAGTTTATTTTTCATTGAATGAGGAAAGAGAGTAGCTAGCTACCTGGTTTTAACTTAAGTAATAAAACAAATGTTCACTGAATAACATTATAGTGGCTTAAATTTAATGTACAGTAATATGAGATTGAATTATTGGAATTAATGTTAATTACGATGAATGACAAATGCACATTAGTTAAATTAGATTGTGTAATTTATTAAATGAATTATAAGATGAGTCACAAATGTATTTGAGAATTTTTTTACGAATGAAAGGAATGACAGGTAGGGCTGAAGCAAAGATAGATGGGAACCAGGGTCTGTTAAAAATAGGTGCTACATCTTCGAATGATGACCAGAAACTAAAGGGACTCTGGTAAATCTTGGAGAGATAAGTCTTGGTCATCGTGGGAATGCTCTCAAACAACAAAACTAAATGTACTATACTGTATTGTAGAAAAGTTGCATTTTAGTACAATTTATATGATTACTTTCGGTGGGAAATTAGGGTCCCACTTTGACTGAAACGGCTAAACAACCTCAAACATTGTTGTAACTACTACAATATAAGAATAAAACCCTTATTTTTTAATATTGGATTAATGACCTTTTAGATTCTGTGTAATTCTTTCAATCCCTTTTACAGCTCTCTCTCGTGTGTCAGCGGTTAGATTCTCTGTGGAAGGAAAATTCAGGTAGTGAAGTGATGTTCACGTGGGCTCAGTGTCTCAGAGAAGAAACTTTATACTTGCTAAATTTAACCGATTATTTAAGTGTGTTAAGCAGTCATCCCAGGACGCGCAAAACCAGTGATAAGGTTGCAGCAGGGAAAGAACCAGACAGTACCAATAGATTTGAAGAAAATGGTGGTGCGTGCGGGGGAGCAATTAGTTTAGAATGGGATGTAGATTCTTCAAAAATAGATCCCAGAACTGTCCAAGATATTGGTCCGACTACCAATCTTCTTCGGGTTTTAAGGGAATATGATGAAGATATGCGTAAAAAAGTGTTTGACTCTAAACTGTACGAGTGTAAAGTTTGTTTTTATGAAAGAATTGGTAGTAATTGCTTAGATTTTTGGCCCTGCCATCATGTTTACTGTAAAGACTGTATGAAATCTTACTTTGAAGTTCAAATCAAAGAAGGAAACATAAAGCACTTGAAGTGCCCTGAAGATAAGTGTGAATCAGAAGCCAACCCAAAGCAGGTGAGGTGTCTTCGTATTTACCCGCCATTTGTTTTTTAATTTAATATATAGTACAGTACATGGTAATAATTTGGGTAGTTTTTCCCATCTTCAGTTTTATTTTTTAATAAATATTCACTGCTGTAGAAGATTCTGAAGGTTCTGTTACTCGTTAGCTGGATATAACCGAGGCTCTTAAAAAAAAAAAATAATAATAAAAAAAAAAAATTTTGCCCAAAAACTTGAAGCAGAAGAAAAGCACAGAACGAGTATAGATAATTATGTATGGGCGTAGCTAATGCAGTTCATCCTCTTATTTTTTTATTCACAGGAAATATACTTAACATTTAAGTAGCAATGGGGTTATATGGAGATTGGAAGAGTGTGAATGAAAAAGTTTGGTCACAAAAGAGTTAAAGTGGGAAAGTTAATGGTGAAGGAAGTAGTGTATGAATATAGTAAGAAAGTAAATGGTGAATTGAATGTATAAGTTGCGAAACAAATGGATATGGGTGGGATGTGGAATGTGTACCAGGAATGCGAGGAATGTGTATGGGGTTGCTGAGACAGGTGTGTGCAAAGAAGATGGCAACAGCATGGTGGGATGCCGAGGCTGCATCAGGGGTTGAAGGTAAAAGGAGGAAATGGATGTTGTTTGTGTAGGGTAAGTGTGATAGAGAAGAAAGAAGGTGTATGAACGGGGCAATAGAAGTGTAAAGGTACTAGTGTGGCAGAAGAAATGGAATATTTAATGAGTTTGCATGGACGTAGCCAGACATTCAAAAACTATACGCATGAGGTCGTGAAAATTGAAAATAAATCAAACGTCACCAGAAAGTGTATGAAGACTATTTATTTATAAACAAATGAATAAATAATAAAATAGATAAATAAACCAATACACAAATGTGTGAAGCATAAAATACTAAACTAATGATTGAAATAAATCATTGATTTAATTTAATGAAAGAAATGCATTGCGATGGAGTTCTGTTACGTTAACCTCTTTGAGGACAGTGCTGACGTTGACGTCCTCGTGAACATGAAGGGCGAGGCTAGTCAATCACTGGCCGGTCATCTGGCTACGTAGATACGTCTTCGATCGGTGGAGAGCGCTAAATTAGTGCTAATCAGTGGCAGTAGAGACCGGCATAGCAGTGTATAGAAGTTGGCGTGGCTGTTGAGATAGAATCCAGCTGTGGCAACGACACTGTCTTGTAGAGTGGGGAGCATCTGAGTGCTGGTAGTGTCTCTGTAGTGTCTCCAAGTTTCCAGTTCTGTGACTGCTGTTGCGGGAGATGGAAGCAGAGGCACGTATTTTCCATTTATGCCCTGCCACACATCAACAGTCACACTGTCGATGAAGGTGGGGAGGTCCAGTTGGGTGATGAGATGGTCGAGAAAGGGGTTCTCCGTATCCAGCCTCCAGTAGTCCTTGGAGTCAGAGGCTGGAGTGTTCGAGCGCCGCATCTGTCGTCGTGCTGTTCAGGGATCCTTGGGAGTCACATCGACGCTGCTGGAAAGTCATTGGTTGTATCTCACATGGTGTCATAAAAGGCCGTATTTTGTCGTTTCTTCTAGAGGAGGCTGACTAATGTTTGGGTTCGTTGGGATGCACACGCGAGGTCCTAAATCGGCTTAAATTTGAAATTTTAACAATAATTCTGAAAAAAATACTATTAAAAGATGACTCGAGTACAGTTTTAGGTATTGCGCCATTATCATTTATATAAAAAGCAACGCGCAATAATTAATATCAATAAGCAGATCGAAGTTAATTGAATATTTCACATTCTCGCATAATGCACAGCTGTGAATTCATATACAGTAAGTTAATTTTCACATATTACTAATAATAATACTGTAATAAAACTAATGACTGGTTTTGTCTCGGGATAAGGCACGTACTGTTTTAGAATGTTTTGCTTAAAGTTGTGTGTATAAACATGAATGCATATTCGTATAAAGTGGTAGAATCGAGACGCAGAGATTCTCAGTACAAGAATATAAATGAAAAGGTCACAAATTTTTCTTTAAAAAAAGGGGGGGGGAAACAATATGCACGTGCCATATAATGCGTATGCCTAGTTACGCCACTGCTTTGGAAGGAGTTGTGGAAGTGCAGAAATAAGACTAAGAAAGTAAGTTTGAGAGTAAGGGATGAAAATGGAAGAATGCTCATAGTGGATCAGGGTGGAAAAAAAAACTATGCTTATTTTAAAAAAAACAAAAACTATTGGTTAAAAAAAGAAAAAAAAAGTGGTTTATTTGGTTTTAATATTTTTTTTGGTTTGTTAGTGTGTGTGATTGTAATAAAATGATTTTATCTTTCATATTATTTTATTGAAGCATTATACTAACTTTACGAGAAAGAAACTACCTATGTTTACACTCAAAATTATAAAACCAACTTGTTTATTATTTTCTCGTAAATAGCGAAAACAATTCCTTTAACACTATTCTGATTTCAGATAATCAGATATATCGTAATCATATTGTTCAATGAAGCAAAACGAGTCAAATGCGGTGACTGGAAATGTAAATTATTTTGGTAAATAAAAATTATTTAGTAAAATACCAACCGACCCTATTTGGTGCAATGGTAAACTAAGTTTCTCATTTTTCTGCGTAATTGATACTTTAATAGTGGTTGGGACATAATCTTTATTGTCAGGATTTCCATTGAAAAATAATAAAATACCATAGCTAAAAGTACAGACTACTTTTTTTTTTTTTTTATCGATGACAATGTGACAGACATAGTAATTAAAAAATAAGAACAATATTAGGTTTTGTGTATGAAATTGTTACCATTGATTTACGTTCATACTAATCATTAAAATATCATTAAAAAATAAGAATAAAAAGCAAATACATAAAAAAAAAAAAAAAAAAAAAAAAAACTTTCTCCCACCAGAAAAAAAAAAAAAAAAATGGTTCAAACCAATCCACCCTGCAGTCGATGCAAATATATGGAAGAGATGGAAGAAATATTTCGAGAGTTTGATGGGTGGAAGAGATGAAAAGAGTAAAGTATAAATATGATGGGATTTGGTGATGCGAAGACATGGACAGAATATCTGAGAACATAACCATGAGTGAAGTGAAAGCGGCGGCATGCAAACTGAAAAGTGGAAAGGCGGCGGGTGTGGATGGATATTTGGGGAAAGAATGATTAAGTATGGGGGATAGAAATGGTTAGTGGTTGTGGTGTGTATGTCAGAGTGCATGGAGAATTAGGAGTATGTCTGAAGACTGGAAGAAGGCAATAACTGTTCCATTGTACGAAATGAAAGGTGAAAGGAGTGAATGCAAGAATTACAGAGGTATGGCTGTTGAGTGTAGTCGGGAAGGTGTATGGTAGGATAGTGATTGAGAGTTTGTGGTACCGGTACTACAGAGTGCTTGGTGAGTGATGAGGAAGGAGGGTTCTGAGGTGGAAGAGGCTGTATGAAACGAGTGTTTGCTGTGAAACCAGTAATTGAGAAAGCCTGTGAAAGGGATTGCAAAGTATACATGGCTTTTATGGATCTTCACAAAGCGTATGTTAGTGAATACAGAACCATTTTAGCAGGTCTTGGCTATATATGGGGTTGTTTGCGAAAACCTGATTTTTATTGGAAAAAAAAACCACCTGGGTTTTATCGGGATTTTTCAGGTTTTTTGGGGGGATTTTTCATATTTTCAATGGCCAAAATAGCATAAGAATAGAACTAAATAACTGAGAGCTTATTACAAAAATAACTATTTATCACGAGTTGTATTTTCATTGGGCAGTTAGGTATATGATATCTCAGTCGTGTGAATGTGGAATCTTTTATTGATCCATATTTCATATTTCAGTAATGAATACTGTGCAAGAATTAATGTATTACATTATTTTATTAGTGACTCGATTTATTTAAAAAAAAAAAAAAAAAACCCAGATAGGTGGGTTTTTCCTTTAAAAAACCCACTAGGGACAACTGGGTCAGATCCAATCGGGTCAACCCTGGTTTGTGGTAGATTCATGAATGTGGTGAAGAGTTTGTGATGCATGTATATAGTGCATGTGTGAGAATAAATGAAGAACTGCAGTAATAATGGCTTGATATAAATGTGGTTGTACTTCAAGGATATGTGTTTATGTTTTGTATGTGGATGATGCTGTGCTGTTTGCTGAGTGTGATATGCAGGAAGTAGTTACGTTTTTCGGCAGTGTGTGAGGGAAGATTGTTTAAAGCAGTGGTTCTTAACCGGGGGGGCGCGCCCCCCTAGAAACAGGAATTTCTCTAATTGTATTTGTTATTCTCTTAACGAGAGCATGGGCTAATATTGAGAAGTTATTGAGAATGATATTTTGATTGAAGGGGGGCGTGGAGGGAAGGACCAATTCCTAGAGGGGGCATGGTAGTAAAAAGGTTAAGAACCACTGGTTTAAAGTGAATGTAGGTCAGAGCAAGTTATTGATTGTGGTGAGTGAGGGAAATTCAGACTGGCATGTGATGGTGAATGGTGAAGCAGAGGTGGTAGAATGCTTTAAGTATCTGGGATGTGTGTGAACAAAAGAGGTACATGAGTGCTGATGAAGTTAATAGTAGTGAATCTAGGAACACACACACACACACACTTACTTATTACTAATTTACTCTTACTAATTTACTCTTACTTACTTACTCTTACTTACTTACTCTTACTTACTTACTCTTACTTACTTACTCTTACTTACTTACTCTTACTTACTTACTCTTCTTACTTACTTACTCTTCTTACTTACTTACTCTTCTTACTTACTTACTCTTCTTACTTACTCTTACTTACTTACTCTTACTTACTCTTACTTACTTACTCTTACTTACTCTTACTTACTTACTTACTCTTACTTACTTACTTACTCTTACTTACTTACTCTTACTTACTTACTCTTACTTACTCTTACTTACTTACTCTTACTTACTTACTTACTTACTTACTTACTCTTACTTACTTACTTACTCTTACTTACTTACTTACTCACTCACTTACTTACTTACTCACTCACTTACTCACTCACTTACTTACTCACTCACTTACTTACTTACTTACTTACTCTTACTTACTCTTACTTACTTACTTACTTACTCTCTTACTCTTACTTACTTACTTACTCTTACTTACTTACTCTTACTTACTTACTTACTCTTACTTACTTACTTACTCTTACTTACTTACTTCTTACTCTTACTTACTCACTTACTCTTACTTACTTACTTACTCTTACTTACTTACTACTCAACAGGTACAAACAATACAATAAACAAGTGGTCCATAGAAGATTAAGAGATAGTTGTCTGGAGCACTGACTAAGTAGGCCAGTGAATCACTGTGCATAATGAACATACAATTACCTACGCCAATGCTTCCAGATTTGAGAGTTTTAAAATATATTGGAGACCAGTCCACTAACTATGGCTTCTATTATCTTAGTGATTGACTCACCAATCGTAGTGAAAATCTAATTACAAAATTGCGAATGACACTTGCACAGTTAGGCACCTTATTGACTACAAACAGCATACTGGCATCAGAAGGAGCACCATTTATAAATCTTGGAGTTCTTAATAGACTCCTAAAAATAGGTATTATTATATGCAACATATAATTTTCTCAAATTATACATCCTGTAGTTCCATCACAAGTGAGCTGTATACATTGGAGTACAAAAGGTTTTGAACAAAATCAACTTAACATCAATGTACACGTATGAAATTCTCTAACCAAAGTATTTCCCTGAGCATATACTTGTCTACATTGCCTTAAAATATCACAGTCATCTGAAAGACTATCCGTAGTATGTAGCCAAGATACTTAGTCTGGGTTACTTCTGACAGCACCAGACCATTCAATTGAAATTCAGGAAATTTTATATATTTGTAGGCCTTGGTCCTTATAATCATAACATGACTTTTACCATGATTATATTTTATGGTGTTATCCTCCCCATACCTTTCACACACCTTCAAAAGTGTGCTGAGCCCTTTTACAGATGGAGAAATAAGAATGGTTGTGAGAAAGTGGAGATTGCTTAGAGATACTGCGAGATATGTACAAAAGGTGTGTTAGCACTGACACTTTTGTATGGTGGGTGTGAAACATTGGCATGGCATAAAAGGGAGAAGTCAAGAGTAAGAATGGTTGAGTTGGATAATCTGAGAATTATGTGTGACGCGCGTCGGATTAATAGAGTAAGAAATAATTTGGTCCTAGAAAGATGTGTTCAGAAATCAATGGAAGTGAAAATTGAAGAAAGTGTGTTAAGGTGGTTTAAACATGTTCAAAGAATGGAAGTGTATACAGAGTCATGCAAGAAGTAAATAGACACCCTTAATTTTATGGTAAAATGTATGCATCCAATTTTTTTGCCATTATTATGACTAATATTCGTTTCCTACATTTCTATCCTTGAAGAAGGACTTATGCCAATATTCTCAAGTGGTCAAATTGAAAAAGACAGCTGCCTGTTCATGGAAGATGGAGCCCCATGCCACACTGCAAAAAAGACGAAAGAATGGGAGGAGCGAAATGGTATCAAACGACTTCCTTGGCCGAGTCAGTCCCCTGACATGAACCCCATAGAACACGTGTGGGCAATACTAGACAAGACTTTACGTAAAAAGCTCAAAAAACCAGCAACACGATCAGAATTGTTGAATCTTTTACGCCAAATTGTTACAGCAAAATCTGGGCTGTCTATTTACTTCTTACATGTCTCTGTAGAGTGTGAAAGAGTGTTTGCAAAGGAAGGAGAGGAAAGCTGAGATGATGATGGATGGACATGATAAATGATTGCGTGAAGAATCGTGGATTTGATTTGGAAGTGATGCAAGAGGAATGGCTGCAAATAAGTTGGAATGGAGGTGGTTTGTTATGAGTGTGTAAGTTCGAGACTTATTTTTGACAAGGCCTGGAAGTGCCATTCCGCATAGCGTATCATTTGCCGCAGGTGTAGAATTTTGCCATGTTGGTTGGGTGTTGGTCTACCAGGATGCCTGTGTGAATAGATAGATGTGTACGCTTTAGTTCTATTTTCTCCTCTTCACTATATTCTGTATTTTACGTCCGGGTTGTTTCTGCCCTCTCATCCACTTCGTTGGGAAATGAGATTTTGCTAATGCATTTATGTATGTATGAGTAACAATACTCTTATTCTTTTAAGAACTTTTACGTTCCTTCTTCGGAAAACAGCAAGGTAAGGTCAATTTCACTCATTTACAAATTCCAACAGAATAAAATAAACTTTAAATCAACACATCAATCATAGTTGCATTTCATTGGGCCGGGCTACATTACATTACATGGTCTATAGCTATAGGCCCTATTTTATGATAAAATTTTTCAAAATAGCAAGTGCACTAATTACCTATCATTAGGCTGTTTACAAAACTAGTACATATACTTATTAAGACTTGCCCATTTTTTATAGAAATAAAACCAGACAAATTTTGACCCTCTGGGTAAAATTTATTGAAAGTATACGTTTGCCAGTTAATATTTAAAATTAGTTTTTTTGTAAAATAGGTGGAGAGCCTCGTGTCGAATGATTTGTACCATAAATGGGATTTAATGCTCCTCAATTCCACTCTGTCGTCGTTGGGGGACATACAGCCATGCCCGCGCCAACACTGCCAGTACCCTGTAACTATTGAAGACAGCCAAGGGCAGTGTCCTTCCTGCGCATTTGTATTTTGCGGACTTTGTAGGCAAGTCTTCCCGTAAGAAATATATTTAAGATTTTAGTGCTACAATTCTGTTATTCATTAAAGTTGCCTCGGTAGAATGGCTTTTAATCTGAAGGTCGTGGGTTCGATTTTTCGACTTGGACTTCAGATTTCAGCAATTAAGGTGACTGGCTTTTCCTTGGTTGGGTAGTGATTCGGATCCCTCGTAATCTTAAATGTTACAAAGAAAATTGAACAACCCCAACCATTATTATTAAAACTATTTCAGCATTTTAAATTTTGTTTTTTTCTCTATAATTCTTATTTGAATAAAGAGCCCTTTCCAATATATATTATCCTCTTTGAAAGTACTAAATCATACAGTACCATCAGTCGCGAAAGTCAGGATACACTGAGCCACAGCTTCCTTATGGCCCAGTGTATCCCGTCTTTGACAACCGTTGGTACAATTTTGGAAAAATGTTTGCCTCAAAACATAAAATTTCTAAAAAAACAAAATATTACTGTCGTCAAAAAAAATAAAATATCCCTTCTCCCCTCCCCTTCTCGATAAAAAGTAACCAATTAGTAATTGTTTATGCTTTTTATAGGGTTTGTTTCTGGCTAACTTTCCAAAACTATATATATAAAACCGTTCTCCCTTTTTTAGGTTTGGATGGCATGGCTTAGAAAAATGCAAATTTAGAAATGGGGAAGCAAAGAAGGTTTTAGAAAAGTATATGCATGGAACTCTTGAAGAGAAGCAGAACTTGGAAGACAGATACGGCAAGAAATACCTCTCTGTAATGTTTGAAGAATATTTAAGTGCCAGCTACTTGAATGAGAATGCCAAGGAATGTCCCAGATGCAGAGCTAATATTGAGGTGAATTATTTTTAAATGTAGAATATTGATCAACCTACAAAAATAATCATTAAAAAATTCAAATTTTAATTCCTTAGCTTAGGAATTTACTGAAGGTGATTTCTTTCTCGTGGTTCGATCGGTTAGGGCGTCGCTCGGCAATGCCGAGACTCCGCCGAGTCGTGGGTTCAAACCCTAGTGCTGCCTAGAGCTGGCCAGTTATCTTTTCCGTTTATGTCACGACGAAGCGGCGGGCCGGCCACCCGCCTTTAATTAACTCTGGCTCGGGACCCTACCACGACTTACTCGGGGGGGAAACCGCCTAAGAGTAAAAATTGAGTGATTACTTTTCTTTATATAAAATTTCATTAAAGTTTCCAACTTCACCCCTCCTACCCATACCCTTCTCGCATTTCCAGAAAGTTGATGGCTGCAATAAGATGACTTGTAAGCGATGCAACACTAACTTCTGCTGGTTGTGTGAAAAGCTGCTCGATCGCATGAATCCTTACAGCCACTTCAACAATCCTAATTCGAATTGCTTCAACCTGCTTTTCCACGGCCTTGAAAACGTTGGTGGCTTTGAGGATTTCGAGGACGATGGCGACGAAGACGAAGAAAGAAACGCGATCTTCAACTGAGCTCATCGTTGTCATATATATATATATATATATATACACACACACACACGTGTAAGTATTTACCATAATATAGTGTAGTTTAGATTAGAGATATTTTATATAATGTTTCTAATACTTTTTCCTTCGTTTTGGTTGTGGATGCCTGGCATTATTTTTACTGTACAGATGTCTTCATTGACAATTTAATTACTGGGTAACATTTACTAATAAATTATAAATCCATTTCTGCCGACTACTGTTTGTAATTGGCTGGAACAACCTTTAAATATAGTATTAAAATTGTTATACAAATTTATTATTCACAAAAACAAATAAACGCAAATTTGTTAATTTTAAATGACATTTGCAATTTAATTAAATTGAGTTGGGCCTTCGTTACTTGTATTTAACCCATTTAGGGATCTAACCAGTTCTCACCGCTGGTCAAACATCGTGAATAGAGTGATTTTTAGCTTGATTTTATAGCATTGCACAATACGAGTCATTTTGTGACTAAATACCTTACGTTAACTATTCATTTTTATCACGCTTGTTAGTTGTTTCGTCTAAATAACCCATAAGAGGAAAGCGAACATAGGTATTTGTCATACTTCATTTCCTTAACTGGAGAAATACTTCCTATTATTTTAAGGGAAAAAGTTTATGTAAATAATTAATATATTGAAATCTGAAAAGCTTTAATCATAATAAAGCGAATTGCTCGCGTAAATCAGGTAATGTTGATCGAGAAGATTTTCCATTTAAACGTTTTTATTACTTTGCAACCAGATAAAACTGATTATGTACATTATTCACTGAAAGATTTCTTAATTTTCAAAGAACTTATTCGTAGAAATTCCGGAGTTTATATTGAAAAGTATCAAAATCTGTGTAATATCGAAAGCACTAGTAAATTTCAAAGTGTGAATCAGATATAGTAATTTTTAAACTTAGCTTTAAAATAAGCTAAATTACCATTACATTGAAACCATTCAGTTTGACTCATTTAGCCATTTTTACGAGTTGCATCAAGGAACTTGATTACCTTCTAATATTGTGGCTAATTCATACAAGTTACCCTATTCTCAAACGAAACGTCTTTGAGTATATTGATGATATCAGACAAATTATTATTATTATTATTAAGAATAATGACTGGGAAGCATCCGAGACATTTTTTTGTTTAAATTTTCCTATCATTGATAAACTCGTGATATAATTATTTAAGTATATTTTTAAGTTCAAATAGTGAGTTACAAAGTTTTTTGTTTTTAACAATTGAAATTATAGTTTATTTTGCAGATACTCCTTAAGTTGTTGAATCTCTTATCATTGTGCAAATTGTTTTTTTTTTAATTTATTTATACATCGTATTTCTTGTTTTATAATGAATGGGAATTCTACCTTCTCAGTTTAATAAGACTATAAGCGTGCCCTTTCGCTATTTTTAGTAATAGTTACGAGTCTTGGAAAAAATTTTATGCATACAGATTCAATGTATTATCCGTATATGCTCAAGATACTTTATTTTCTGAAATATAAAGGATTTCAATATGGAGTCTCTAGCATAGAGGTGCTCTGTACATTATACGAACGTGCTGTGTATTTCGTGCCTTTGTTATTAATAATAAACATTAAACATCGTAATTGTTTTTTATTTCATTGTTACGCGATTTGTGATTCGTTACGTGAATACATTATTTTTCCGTCTCGAATGGGCGTTTTATTGACGGTTTCTCGGGGTTGGTTAAGTTAGATTGGGTTAGGTTTTCAGTGTTCATCAAGTTCCCCGTCTCAACCTCGCAGGAACGTTATTCGTGAAGTACTGTTGCATTTTACTCATTTTGTTCCAGCAAGGATTGAACGCTACAAGTGATAGTTAACACTTTTGAGGAAGACTGCTAACTAAATGGATAGCAAATTAATGGATTCGATTTAACCGAATTTGACGATTTAACCGAATTTGACTGCATCACCGCAAAGTGAAAAAGAACCAGCGATATCAAGAATAATTAATTGTTTATATGTATTGGAAACACTGATACGAAAGATGCGATTACATAACTGAATTTCTACAATAGTAGCCTCCTCTTGCTCATGTGTATGAAGATGTCGAGAACGTCATTGTGATTAATAGTAGTAGCTCTTGGTGGCAAGAAGCATTAGATTAGTCTGTTCCTTGCAAAGGCTGAGCAATTTATTTTTCACGTTTTAATTTCGAAAAAGAGCATTCCACAGAAGTTGTTGACACTGATATAGTAGTTGTGTATATTTTGAGAAAGTCGCAGAGAATAGGAAACATTATAGTCATTTTCTTTAATGCATTTCAATAGTTCTTGCACATTATTCTTCAGATAAGAATATGCAAAATAAGATGCTTTCAGTTCTGTTAAAAGCTTTTTATGCTCTTCAAAGCCATAGCAGTGACATATAGTCTGAATAGCTTTGTTTGGCTGTCATCTTTCCCTTTAAATTTTCTTTTTAATTCATTTGTCATAATATCTAGAAAGTGTAATAGACCTTAGTGAGGTATAATACTCTTCTAATGATTGAAATGAATTATCTTCAGCTGAAATTAAACTATTTGTACCTAGAAGAAACTTTTCTTTTTGTTTGGACAGAAATTTCTGTGGAAATGTCAATTTCTGTCATTAGAAGCAAAAAAAAACCCACTTTTTTCTACGTGAAGGTCAAAATATGAAAATAAAAACCCACTCTAATAGACAGAGTTTATTTCCACGACAGTTTCGACGCCCACTGGCATCCTCCTCGGGAGGAGGATGCCAGTGGGTGTCGAAACTGTCGTGGAAATAAACTCTGTCTATTAGAGTGGGTTTTTATTTTCATATTCTGTCATTAGATTTTTACATCGCATTTTCACATATTAAGGGTAGACGAAGAATTTCAAAAGATAACTCTTCTTTTCAGTGCTTCAGCCACAGTGTTGTGAGCTGATAAAAGATCAAGACTGCAATTGAAGCGATTTTAAAGCTATTGCAGTTTCCATAAAGACAGATGCTGTGATTTCTAAGTATAGGATGAATTCAAAATCAATGCTTCTAAGAAACACAATTGCATTTCCAGCACATTGATGCAGCAAAGATTTTCTTTATGGTGTTAAGTGCTACCTCACGACAAGCCCAGCGGATGTCTAACAACCTTTTTCAACTCATGGACCGGCTGTCCATGGTAGGTACATGGCTGTTTTTGCGCGAAAGCAGCGTCACGCTTTTCTGAAGTAGATACAAACTCGTACAGTTTTTCCACCATATTAAAGAACAAAATAAATTGATGATGTAAACTCAGCAGATTCTACTGGTACAAGATTTAAGCAATCTGCATAACAGCATACAGTCTGGAGGGCCTTTTCATTCTGTCGGAGAATCCTTGATTGCAATCTTTGGTTAGATCCACTCATATTTGCAGCTCCATCGTAGCCTTGCTCTCTAATGATAATGTTTAAACCATTTTTCTCAAGGAGGGACAATGTTAAAATGGTTAATTCTTCACCGTTCGTTGATTGACTATCAAACATTTGAAAAAAAACACTCCGTTATTTTCATGTCATGAACAAAGCAAACAAAAGACGTGTTCAGTGTGAGACACATCTGTTGTTTCAAGTAAAATTGAAAAAACTTTGGTTTCCTCAATTTCTTGAAGGATACTTCTTCGGACATGTTCCTGAAGCTCTGAGATCGTCCTGTGTTCTGTTTGACAGCAGAGCTACCTGTGGCCGCGTTTTACTGCTCTGCAAATTTGTGATCATGTTTATGTGTAAATTCCATTCTTTCCTCTAAAGGCTTTGCCTTGCTTAGCCAGATACATGGTTATATAGGGTAAAGTTGCCAATAGTCGCGCATTTGACTTAGAATGCTTAGTTTTAGTTTTTTATCTTAGTTTTTAACCGAGTTTTAATTTTTTAAAATTTAGTTGTTTAAGTCAAATGCACGACATTAGGACCGATGCGCGACTATTGGCAACTTTACCCTATATTATTTTCCCCCCCTTGATCTTGCATTGCTTTCCTTTCTCTGTTTGCGTTTGCCATTTCAAGTGCTTCAGTTAATGAGAATTTTTGGAACCCATTCTATTGTAGATATGCTTCAGAAGATGAAAGTTCTTTTATTTACACAGATATTTCTCCAAATGACAGTTGGTGATGCTTTTCATGAAAAGCCGATAGCTAAAATAGAACATTGCATCTTTTTCTGGTGAGTATTCCAGCCACATATTTTCTCAAACCATTTCTTCTGAAAGGAACGGACCTCCTGAATTTTTAAGAAAGGTAATGTTGACTAGTTGACATGGTCCAACCGAGTTACAAGTTTTTATATACTTTGCATAACACGGAATGTTAAAAGTCTATACATGGGCAGGATCAGTTGGAAATTTGAACTGTAGCGAGTGAGAAAGTGCATCTTTATAGCATCTACTTCGGTTTAATCAGTCTTGCTGCAAGATCTCATCTTGTACCTCAGGATCCCCTCAACAATAACGACACGAGTGATTTCACAGAAATTTGGTTCGTAAATGGCGACATTCGTACCAATACCGACTTAGACCCGTGAAGGCCCTGAGGCCACTCAGACTGCGGGAGCCCCTATCTCTGTTCAAACCTAAAATATCTTGGGGTTGAGGGTAAAAAAGTTTTAAATGTAGATTTTACTATGCATGTTTATTTCACAATAGAAAAATAAAAATATCTTAAATGTAAGCTTTTCGTGCTTCAATAATTGTGAATTCATTTATTATATCTGAGAAGTCAAGGCCACGAAGTACAGTACATCACTTAATACACATTAAAGAAAGACAATTCACTCTTTTTTTGGGTCATTGTTGTGCGCAAATCGTTCTTATACATTACATTACAATTCATTTGTAAACCATGAGGCTATTTAGGCCTATAGAGGTTATCCAAGTCATAAGCTATATTTTATTATAAAATTTTGCAAAATGACAATCTCAAGTCAGCTAATTAATATAAAACTATTTAGAGCTACCAAAGTAGCCTACATAACTTAAGCTAAAAATATACACTATTTACACAATATAATTGTCTAGATGACATTTCCCTAATTTTATAATCACTTAGAGCACTGGTTCTCAACCCGTGTTCCGTGGAACCCTTTAGTTCCGCAGTGTTCTCGGGGGTTCCACGAGGAAATTTTTTTTGAATTGAATAACCTTCGTAATTAATAAGAAGATACATTCATTGGTTTTACAATTTACAATGACAAATAATTGTGAAGCTGGACTATTTATTTTAACTTGGCCCTTAAGCTTTAGGCTTTACGGGTCAATCCCAGAATAGGCACCTGATGTACCTCAATCCCAGATGAAGCACCTGCGTTCAACCTCAATCCCAGAATAGGCACCTTGCAAGGAATTAAATAAAAAAAAAACCTGATGATTACAAAATTTATTGTTTATTAAAACAAAGTTTATTACAAATGTAATAAAGGCAAAGTTATAAAAGGTTTAAAAGTGGTTTAATGAATAAAGAAAAATTTTAGATATTATAAATTCCTGCAATATGAACCCGAATAGCAAAACTAACCAAAAAAGCAGAAGATAAGCAAAAGATTAGGTTAGAGTTGATTTTTTTCAAATATTGATAAAAACAATGAAATTATATCTCTAAAAACTGTTTATATTTTTTTCTCCTCAATCCCAGATTAAGCACCTGTGTTTTGCCTCAATCCCAGATTAAGCACCTAAAAATGATTTCAGGTGCCTATTCTGGGATTGATCCGGCTTTACTGGGTTCTTATTAAAAGTAAACAGCTAGTTATTATTAATTAATAAAAAATAAATAAGTTACAAGGAATAGTAGTACCTCAAAAGGCCTTGCGGCCCATACTGAGGTGGTACCAATGGCAACGGGTGCCAGGGAAAACTTTCTACACCCTCAAATAGTGTGCAAGATTTGGTCCAACCTTTTCTTGAAATGATCCTGCAGAGGAACTGTTCACTGTTCATAAGTAAATAAGTATCATTAATACTTAATGTATATATTAATCTTGAATTATCATTATTAATATGACAAATGTAAGGTCATCATCAAAGGTATTATACCAATACCATGCCTACAAAGAAACCAATATTATACACGAGATAAGAACTGAACAATCCCAGGAAATGTGTTTTTAATCCTAGATTACACACGAGAAATTAATAAACAATAGTAATGGACATTAATCCTAGATTTTTGTTAGTATGCCATTATTAATTGGGATTTCAACTGGGTTTTAAACAAATTTACATTCACAATATTTTTTTATATCGGCATTTAAGTCATTCCATAGTTTCAATCCAATGAAAATGGGTAGTTTTTGAGATAATCTAAATTGAGGTATAACATGCTTTGATCTATTTCTGGTCCGATACGAGTGGATTTCTTGAGTTACAAAATATCTACTTACCCATTGTAAATTAATGAGTTTGTTCTTACACTTGTAAATAAAAATAAAATGTGCCAGTTTGATTACATCATTGAGCTTCAGTAGGTTTAGCTCTTTAAATAATGCACTAGACTGACTACAGTGATCAAGGAAATCAGCATCAGATAACCTTATTGCTCTTTTTTTGGATGACAAAGATACCATTTAATGCGTTGTTAGCAGTAAGGAAGAACAAGAGTATGATAGTCAACAAAACCTGTTTAGGGACTACATTTCTAAGTTTAAACATTACAGCAACGCTCCTTGAAATCTTTTTCGCGATATAATTTACATGATCACTCCACTGCAAATTCTTCTTATTGAATATTGAGTAACCTTTATTAATAATAAAATAAATACAGTAGTATTTTTACACTTTACAATGACATGAATAATTGTGAAGCTCGACTATTTATTTTTTTATTTAATTTGACCCTTAAGCTTTAGGCTTTACTGGGCTCTTATTAAAAATAAGCAGCTAGCTGTTATAAATTAATAATAATAAATAAATAAGTATTATTAATAGTTAAAACCTGTATTTCAATCTTAAACAATATTAATGGACATTATTAAACATTAATCCAAGATTTTTATTAGTATCCCATTATTAATCGGTATTTCAACTTGGTTTTAAACAAATTTACATTCGCAATATTTTTTATATCGGCATGCAAGTCATTCCATAGTTTCAATCCAATGAAAATGGGTAGTTTTTGAGATGAGGACAATCTAAATTGAGGTATAACAAGCTTTGCTCTATTTCTGGTCTGATTCGAGTGTATTTCTTGATGTTACAAAATATCTATTTACCCATTGCAAATTAATGATTTTGTTCTTACACTCTTAAATAAAAATAAAATGTGCCAGTTTGGTTATATCGTTGAGCTTTAGTAGGTTTAGCTCTTTAAATAATGCACTAGTGTGATCAAGGAAATCAGCATCAGATAATAACCTTATTGCTCGTTTTTGGATGACAAAGTACCATTTAATGCGTTGTTAGCGGAGTTTCCCCAAACAAGGGTGCAGTATGTTAATAAGGAAGAACAAGAGTATGATAGTCAATAAAACTTGTTTAGGGACTACATTTCTAAGTTTAAACATTATAGCAACGCTCCTTGAAATCTTTTTCGCGATATAATTTACATGATCATTCCATTGCAAATTCTCATCTAGCATTACACCAAGAAATTTTGTTACAGTACACTCCTTTATGGCGATTTCATTAACATTAAGTTCATCAAGATATACATTTCTTTTATTAGTAAAAATCATGAAATTTGTTTTACTGGTATTTAGGAAGAGTTTATTGGTGGTCAACCATTTCATTACACTGATGAATTCTGAATGAAATATATTCTTAGCTGTATTAACATCTTTGCAAGAAAAAGAGAGAGTTGTATCATCTGCAAACATTATGAAGTTCAGTATATCAGATGAACGTGGAAGGTCATTTATATATAATAAAAATAACAGTGGACCCAGAACTGAGCTCTGTGGCACACCATGTTTGACAAGCGCTTTAGTGGAGCAAACCTTATTTACTGATACAAAATTATATCTATTGGACAAATAACTTAAACCAATCACTGATTGCTCCTCTAAAGCCGTAACAATACAATTTATTAAGTAGAATATTATGGTCTATTACATCAAACGTCTTACTCAAATCCATAAATATTGATATCATTATTTCTTTGTTCTCCTTAACTGTATTTACATTTTCCATAAGATTTAAAATAGCCATTTCCGTTGTTCTATTATTACGGAAGCCATATTGATTTGGATATAATAAATTGTAGGATTCTAAATATCGCTGCATTCTACTTTTTACAATTTTTTCGAAAACTTTGCTGAATACAGATAATGAACACACCAACCTGTAATTTGTTACTAGTGTAGAACCACCTCCTTTAAAAAGGTGTGTTATACAACCAGTTTTTAGCACTGAGAGGAATATTCCTTTGGAAATACTTTGATAATTTTAGCCAAAGTTACAGATATCATATCTTTAACAAGTGTCAATATAGGTACAGGAATGTTATGAATGTTATTTTTTGTATTTATTAATTTACCAATAATATTCCGGACCTCAGTAGAAGTAGCAGGAACAAAAGAAAATGCATTTAGTGGGCCGAGTGGCATATATTCTAGAGGTGAGTGTTCATTATTTAGTAATTGTGAGCGAAGCTTATATGCTATTGAATTAAAATGTATATTTAAAGTCTGCAACATTTAATTTCTCTATTGAATTTTCCTTAATTTGTTTTCCGAAAAGACTGTTTATGGTTGTGCAAGTATTTTTCGCGTCTCCTTTATGTTTGGAAAACTGATTGTTATAATAGTTACATTTTACAATTTTTATTATTTTAGTTAATTTGTTTCTGTACTGAATATATTGTACTTTTGGAATTTTTCTTTGTAATTGCAATTTGAATAATTTCTCTTGTTCTTTATTGAAGTGATAATTCCTGGAGTGATCTATATTAATACAAATAACTAATGTATAATATTGTATATTAATACATACTTGTAATAAATTTAATGCCAATTCGATTTTGTTTAAGAATATTTGCCTTTTTTGAGGTCAATGAATTTATAGCAAATTCTGGAGTCTCTCGGCGCCTTTCTGCACCTCTTGGCCTTTAGTCACCCATACAACAACAACAACAACAAAACAAAAACAACAAAACAACAGCAACAGCAACAAAAAATGTCATTCGTAACAACCATAATTATATGACGGAGGGGACCTACAGGTTTTTCGTGAGACCCTAATATCTCTCGTATATCAAACCAAATGATTAACTTTACATTTTGCTTTGAAAAATTGAAACAAAATACATCCATTTTCTATGTTAAATATCACACAAAAACCTGAAACGAAATATACCGCGTGTGAATGAGTAAGCAATAAACTATACAGGGTGGCCCATGCAATTTTTTATTTTAGTTAATTTGTTTCTGTATTGAGTATATTGTACTTTAGGAATTTTTCTTTGTAATTGCAATTTGAATAATTTATCTGTTCTTTATTGAAGTGATAATTCCTGGAGTGATCCATGGATTTGCGACACTTTCGGGCGAAACTGTTTTTCTCCTTAAAGGAAAGCAAATATTAAAAATATGGAATAAGGTGTCATAGAAGAACTGAAACATATGATCTGGGTTCGTCACAGTCAAATCGAGTATTTTCTACAGCCCCAATAAATTTTCTTTTGTAACCTCGGAGAATATTCTGCAATCAATAGTAGTTTTGTCTGCAACCTGAACAATGTTATGAATATGGCGTAAGTAGGAAAATGACCAGTGATTTTTGTGGTTATAATTCCAGAATTTACGAGGGCATTGCTATTTACAGATATATTATCAATCGTAGATTCTGTTGTTCGATTGCCATAGTTGCAGACTCGAGTGGGTTTGGTAATAGTATGACTAACATAGAAAGAATTCATTAAGTTCAAAAATTTAGGAGAGATTGCTTCAGATTGCAAATTGATGTTGAAGCCACCCGCAACTATGGCATTCGATTTATGGAAGTTGCATAACATGTTATCTAAGCGAATTAAAAAGCTATTGATATTAATATTAGGTGGTCTATATACTGCATGGACAGAATATACATTACTTTTGTCTTTTATATTAACAATCAGGTTTTCATTATC
Source organism: Bathynomus jamesi (assembly GCA_023014485.1). Classification (NCBI taxonomy): domain Eukaryota; kingdom Metazoa; phylum Arthropoda; class Malacostraca; order Isopoda; family Cirolanidae; genus Bathynomus; species Bathynomus jamesi. The sequence goes on from JAJOZX010000225.1 coordinate 1,745,655, forward strand.
ACTATTACATACAGAAAATAGCGCCATCCATCCATTGTCAGAGAATGCATATCGAGTGCCAGGATATGGATCTTTCCCTTTCCATGTGCTCCAAAACCTCTTGTCCTTGAACAAAATGAAAGGCGGAAGTTTTTCATCTGCAGCAGAAATGCCAGCCATCACTGTTGTTGCTTCCCTGCCAGAGGTTGCTGTCACATGTGATGCTTTTTTCCAATGGGAGCAACAACTTTGGTTCTTTGTGGGTCAGTGAACACACACGTTTTGTCGATATTCCATATGCATTCTGGCCGTCCTTCGATCTTCAAATTTTTCATTTCAGTTTTGATGTTGGTGAAATACTCATAGATTGTCAGTGTTGCTTGCAGCCGTTTTTCTTAATTTTTCCAGAGCTGATTTGAGTCGTTTTGAATATTGTCACCTTTTCCAGGAACGCATTAGCGACGATGTTCGAGGTATTGCTGTATTTAATATCACTTGCGTTCACACGGTGTATTGTCTAGTAGTGGCTTTGTGGCCGTTCGACCAAGGTAGCTAAATCGAAACGCCACTAAGTGTGCAACTTCAGTGTTAGCGACTAAAAGGCTCGTGTTTAGCACGTCAGCATAATGAGCATGGAAGAAACTAGTGATTTCCGATAGAAATGAAGGTTATATTCGTTCAAACCGCATCAAAAACCATCAGAAAAACAGTTTTGATTTACAAAGCCTGTAATGTACACTTGTAAAAATTTACCAAAATGTTAAGGAAGAAAAATATTATGCAGTGGACTATGGTGATGCTTGCTATGTAGGGAGAGTAATGAAGTGCAACAAAGACAGCGCCAAAGTTAAATTCTTGAAGAGACTCGCAGATAATATGTATGACTGGCCTAACAGAGGATTTTGATGAACATGTGGAACCTGAGTTTGTTTAGTGGTGGGTCATTCCATGTTAATGTAAACTTCAATGTAAAAATTCAAATTTATCCAATACAGACGTATGATATACCATTTTAAAGAGAAAAACTTCAGGAATTTAAATTTGAAAAGTTCTAGGCTTTACAATAGAAAATTAGTTACAAATGTGAACCTAAGTGTGATGGTAATTTTTACAAAAAAAAATAAAAAAATAATTGCAATACAGTATTACCTCGTATTACCATATATGCTAACATCAGATATAAAAAGTTTCAGCAAAATTCTTATATTCTTCTTGTAGTAGTGAAATGTTTCCCAAAAAGTTGGTGATATTGTTACGACCGTCACCATGGAATGGCCCTGGCCCCATAGCACTTCATGGCACAACACCCTATTATATTGTAGGCCTTGAAACTTCATTCAAAGCCAACAAGCTCTTCAAAAAGAATTAAAGTGCAAAAACATAACTGTACATAATTATGTAAATACCGGTACTAAATGTACAGCTATTGTGGTAAAATAGAATAGGTCTAGCTAAGTGTTTGTAGTGTCGTAAGTGCTAAGTACAGCCTACTGGAAGATGATAGCCAGCTGATCAATTCACCCGAAAGATGTAAGATGGAGGCGAGCCATACAATTTTAAAAGCATGTATGCTAATTTAGCTATGTAGTAGAGTCCTATGCAGCATTAGGCAAGCATCCTCTGGTAGAAAAATTAGGCTCCTACTGAAAATATTATAGGTGTGCCAATTAAATTTTGCAAAATGTGGATCAACTCACCCGAGTCGACGTACCTATATATATTTTTTTTAGAACTTTTAATAAAATAATCGTTATATTACATTAGGGTTCCGCTGTGAATTCATTTTGGTAAAAGTGTTCCGTGGTTGCAATACCAATGGTAGAGAAAATTACATCACCTACAATGGGGCAGAGTCGTATTCGGATTCTTAGGTGTAACCAACTGAAACATGTATCATGCGGTCTTTTGAAATGAATAGTCGGACAATACCTGTCAAAAATGCGCATAAATACTTAGATCATGTAATTACAAGCTGCGGGATGAACTCGAGATTGGGAGGCAGCGCAAAAAGCTGTATGTACAGGGTAACGGTAAGAAAATTTGGTGTGTTCAGAATCAGTCAAAACTTATCTTTTTAAAACTTACTGTACTGCATTGTATACATCCCATCTGCGGTGGAACTATACAAAAACTGCTATGAATGAAAACAAAACACAAACAAAACTTCTTTATTGCAGATAATTCACAATCCATAGCCACTTAACCTTACATACATGTCATACACTTAACTTAATACAAAAATAAGAAAAGCATAGCTACTAAACCTAACATACAATCTTATCATACACTTAATATGCAAATACAATCTTTGCTACATTACAAAAATAAGGCATTGTACACCAGCAGTCGTCTGAACCAAGACTGCCATGTACGTGAGAGGTACACAGTATCTGAGAACAGGACATTGCACAGTAACACAGAGCTGTTTTGGACCCTAATAATGAAATTATATATATTCTTCCGGATTAACATTTGGCTGGTACGTAGGTTACGCATAGTAAACAAAAATGGCACTGCACCATTTTGGTTCCCTACATAGCATACAGAAAATATTATTATAAGCAACAGAGTTTATTCAGATACTGTGTATCTCTCACGTATGGATTGTGAATGATCTGCAATAAAGATTTGTTTTTTTGTCTTGTTTTTATTCATAGCAGTTTTGTAGTTCCACCGCAGATTGGACGTATACAATGCAGTACAGTAAATTCTAAAAAGAGAAGTTTTGACTGATTCTGAACACAATTTCTCTGCCCCATTTAGACGATATCATTTTCTATACCATATTGTTCGCATCTCTAACGGTACTCTCAGCCCATGGGGAGAGGGTGACAGAAAAACAAGATCATCACTCATCAGCATACATTAAATGATTAATTTTTTTTCCTTTCCAATGACAAAGCCAGTACGTGCAGTTTTTAGTTCATTGGTAAGGTCACCCATGCATATATAGAAAAGATAGGGTGATAATATACCTCCTTGCCTAACACCATTAGTTACCTTAAACTCTATTGCTTGTAATAATATTTTCCATATGCTATGTAGGGAACCGAAATTGGTGCAGTGTCAGTTTTATGTTTACTACACACAACCTACCTATCAGCCAAATGTCAATCCGGAAGAATATATATAATTTCATTACTAGTGTCCAAAACATCTCTAATGCGTTACTGTGCAATGTCCTGTTCTCAGATACTGTGTACCTCTCGCGTACATGGCAGTCTTGGTTCGGACAACTGCTGGTGTACAATGCCTTATTTCAGTAATGTAGCAAAAATTGTACTGTATTTGCATATTAAGTTAAGTGTATGATAAGATTGTATTTGTACGTTAGGTTAGGTGAATATGGATTGTGTACGATCTGCAATAAAGATGTTTTGTTTTTGGTCTCGCTGGCTTTTTCTTCATTCCACTAAAGTGAATGAAATTTTGTATAAACGTGGTCCGGCTAGATACAAGTAGGATTTAGAAATCAATCTTTCGAAAGGCGGTGTTCACGGTTAAATTAATTTAGGCTATATTGTATTTACTGGTCTTAATTGTTGTATGTACTATTACTGTATTCTTAGTACCGTTTCCTATTATAATAAAGATTTTATGCATACTGCTTACAAAATTAATTTCTCATGTTAAAGTTCGTTTGTGCATCCTAAAAAATTATCCGACATGACCATAAATTTTGTGTTGCAAGTAATCATAATCACAATTAATTATAATATAGTATTTATATATTACACAATCATAACTGCCTTTGAAGCGTTTGCTTTATTTCATAATTAATTCCGATATATATTACAAATCATAACTAATTGTTTACCTTATAATTAATCATAACATTTATGTACACTAGGATTACATAATAATAACTACCTATAAAGTTTCTTATAATTAAGCAAAATATGGTAAACATTAAGTTATGGGGACACCACTGTTTTGGACTGCGGACTGGCTGAAAGTTGGTGACGGAGAAAATAACTAACCCAGAATGACCACATAACTTAATGTAACAATTTTGACGTAAGAATCATCCTGATTGGCCTGAAGTATGAAATGGGCGGATCAACAAAATCCGATGTCCCCAAAACTTATTCTATTTATAATTTTTTTCCCTTATGCTGGGAGGAAGGGTGAAGGACGAAATTCAGGGCTGTGGAGCTGGAGCCGGAGCTTGAAGCAATTTTGGTGAGTGGAGCTGGAGCCGGAGCTTGAAGCAATTTTGGTGAGTGGAGCTGGAGCCGGAGCTTGAAGCAATTTTGGTGAGTGGAGCTGGAGCCGGAGCTTGAAGCAATTTTGGTGAGTGGAGCTGGAGCCGGAGCTTGAAGCAATTTTGGTGAGTGGAGCTGGAGCCGGAGCTTGAAGCAATTTTGGTGAGTGGAGCTGGAGCCGGAGCTTGAAGCAATTTTGGTGAGTGGAGCTGGAGCCGGAGCTTGAAGCAATTTTGGTGAGTGGAGCTGGAGCCGGAGCTTGAAGCAATTTTGGTGAGTGGAGCTGGAGCCGGAGCTTGAAGCAATTTTGGTGAGTGGAGCTGGAGCCGGAGCTTGAAGCAATTTTGGTGAGTGGAGCTGGAGCCGGAGCTTGAAGCAATTTTGGTGAGTGGAGCTGGAGCCGGAGCTTGAAGCAATTTTGGTGAGTGGAGCTGGAGCCGGAGCTTGAAGCAATTTTGGTGAGTGGAGCTGGAGCCGGAGCTTGAAGCAATTTTGGTGAGTGGAGCTGGAGCCGGAGCTTGAAGCAATTTTGGTGAGTGGAGCTGGAGCTGGAGCTGGAGCTGGAGCTGGAGCTGGAGCTGGAGCTGGAGCTGGAGCTGGAGCTGGAGCTGGAGCTGGAGCTGGAGCAAAATGTGTCAGCTCCGGCTCCAGCCCAATACAAAGAGTTCATATTTAGATAAACTTTTTTTATGCTATTTTTTTATTTCTTATTTTGAATGATTTCTAATTGGACTTAATTTTTTTCAGGAAATGTGTTAATTTTTAGAAACTTAAACTAGTAAGCTTAATTTTTAAAAATTGAAAATATTAAGTTTCATTCTTCTTTTTTTGAGCCCTTTCATAATGACAACTAGATCTCAAAGTCAAACAAAGTCCGCATTATTTGAATACTTCACAGTTTCTACAGATGGAAAATATTTCATTTGTCACTGTAAGAAAGAAAATAATGATGAACAATTATGTGAAACTAGAATTAGTTCTTGTACAAGTTATGATACAAAAGTACCAACCCAGACTGGCAAGACATCAAATTTAAAAAGACATCTACAACGATTTCATCCAAAAATTTTAGAAATTGTTAATAAGAAAGACAGTGAAGCAAGTCAAGCATCCACCTCAACTAAAAGTAAAATTTGTCCTGGGGTACAATTGCAAATGTCACCATTAACAAGTTTCTTTCCTAGTAATAAAGTTACTGTAAATATGACCTCAGATAAATTCAAGAAGTACATCATAGAAATGGTGGTAAAAAATAATATACCTTTCTTTTTTCTCAACACCAGCTTTTTTAGGTCTTAATGGAGAAATGGCCAGTAAACTCCAAGTTTCTTTGGATAGAAATAGCATTAGAAAGATTGTGATTGAAGATGCCACACACAAAAAGGAGGAACTTCAAAGAACTCTTAAGGAGCGCTTTGTGTTCCTCAAAATGGATGGATGCACTCGCCATAGAGTTAATTATTTTGCCATTAATGCGAGATATATAGATGACAACAATAAAAAGGTGACTCGGACACTGGCAGTAAGGAATACACATGCACATCACACCAGTGAATATCTTTCTAAGTTAGTCGAAACTCTTACAAGATTTTAAAATAAAAAAGAACAAATTCTATGTATTGTCACTGACAATGCTTCGAATATGCTAAGCACTATTGAAAAACTAAATAGAGGGACAGTTACTAAGGAAATAATGGAAAATGAAGATGACATTTCTGAAATTGATTCTGCAAATGAAATGATAGTGACAGAACAAGATGAAGTAGTTCTAGATGATATTGCTGAAGAAGCCACTATGCTATCTCATATTCAACACATGCGCTGTGTTGTGCATACATTGCAGTTAGCGATAAGGGATGGATTAAAAGAACGACATGTAGCAACTATGATCAGCAAGTTCAGACAGGTAGCCACTGCAGCCAGAACACCAAAAATAGACTCCATTGTGAAGAAACATTCAGGTATGGGAGCTATTTTAGATCAAGATACTCGGTGGGGCAGCACCTATTTGATGATTAAGCGTTTGCTTGATCTGAAACCACATCTTGAAGACCTGGCAAATCAAAATGTCTCATTAACTGAAAATGAATGGATGCAATTGACCCAATTAGAAGTTCTGCTTCGTTACCCTTTTGCTGTCACTAAAAAGTTTCAAATAGAAGAATTAACTTCTGGTGAATTTTTGTTGGCATGGAAAGAATTAATATTTCGTCTCAATCAAACAGGAGGACTACTTGCTGAGGGAATTGTTTCTTCGATGAAGAAAAGAGAGGTATTACTATTAGAAAATGCAATTGTATTAGCTGCTGTTTACATAGACCCAATGAACAGAGTTCTATTAAATGAAGATCAAAAAGCTAAAGGAAAAGAGGCCCTCTATGACACTGCATTGCGCATGGAAAAGCTGGTATCTGAAAAACCAGACGCCCAGAATGAAGAAGATAGCAGCATTACCAACCAATCATCCTCTTCAAATGATGAGGAAGATTTCACAAAATATTTGGACAGAATAGATAGATCAAATGCAAAACATCTCAAAGTAAAATTAAAGAATCCTCCACAGATGAAAATAACCAAATTCAAGCAAGAATTCTATGCTGAATTAAAGGAAGTAGAAAAATACAACCGCTCCTCTAAACTGACAGTTGACGATGTCATACCCTTATATCCAAAGATTATAAGGAATGTAGCTAGTATTGTATCAGCTCTACCACCCACACAAGTCAGTGTAGAACGCCTCTTTTCAGCACTGAGAATAGTGAAATCTGATTTAAGAGCATCAATGAAGGATGACTTAGCAGAAGCCATTTTATTTCTGAGGACAGGCATGTAATGATGTATAAAAAGCAGAGCTGGGCACTTCCGCAAATTCCGCAATTGCGGAAGTATGTTTTTCGTTTGCGGCAAAGTCATCGCAAATTAGTGAATTTGCGTTGCGGAACTAAGACCGCAAACGCAAATCTTTCCGCAAATTTCCCCCGTGGCCACTGGCCAAGCCCGCTAGTGCTGTGACGCTGGTGTCACTGGCCGCCAATTGGCTGGCTGGCAGGCAGCGCGTCATCTTTCCCGCCACTCCGCCGCCCCGTGCATCTTCCCGCCATCTCACACAAGCCAGTTTGAATCTGTTAGTTGCAGCGAGTGGACGGAGCTCCAGCCTTCGTCACCCAGACCCAGTGCTTTGTTTTCTTGCCGATTCTCTTTAGTTTTTCGCTATTAATTACTTAAAACTGCTTTCCTATTTCAGTATTTCCTATTTCAGCTATTTGAGTCGTGATACTGACTGTGAATATAGTGTAACTAAGACTAAGTGCGATGGAAAGCCATAGTGAGTACGCTAGCGTTGAGAGCGAGGGCAGCCATGCTGCTGCTAGTGATTATGTGGACGTGCCCGACGTGGTTATGATGGACGATCAGGACGAAGACCTCGTTGCCGCGGCCGGGGTGACTTCCACCTTGCAACTGCCTAACCACCACAGGTGTGCAGCCCACATACTGAACCTGTTGGCGACAGCGGATGTGGACAGAGTTCCCATGTGGTCAACGGGTCTCCGTCCCTGCTTCTCCAGGGTGAAAGCCAAGGCCCACGCCCTTTGGAACAAACAAAATCGCAAGCCGACCACAGCAGCCACCATCAAGAAGGAGCTGGGCAAGAAATTAAAGACCCCCAACGTCACGCGATGGAACTCCATGTATGATTCTATGCAGGTCTTATCTGAACAACTCGACACAAAGCTTGCCCAGGTAAACACGATCTGCCTGCACAACAACATCATCTCCTTCACCCCGACAGACAATGAGATCATGAAGGAGTACCTCACTGTGATGAAGCCGGTCGCCACCAGCCTGGACAAGCTGCAGTCTGAGAGGGAGGCTTACATGGGGGTCCTCCTTCCAACCCTCTATGTCCTCAGACAAAGGCTGGAGTGCATGAAGACCAAGCCCTTCAAGTATGCCAAGCCATTGTTGGAGTACCTCCTGGAACACCCTAATAGTGAGGAGAAGAGGCCAAAGGGGTTCAAGGGCAGGTTCTCCACCATATTCTCAAACATGGACCTTCTCATGGCGACTGCAATTCACCCCATCTTCAAACTGCATGTGGTCCGGCACATCAACCCTGGCAATGTCGACGCGACGAGAACGAGGCTGTTGGATGAAATCCGGGAGCACGCTGCCATCGAGACTTCCGGACCCAGCAGTGCCGAGGACGAATTCTTCAAGGTGATTTACTGATCATTTTCGTTATTTACATAATCATTAATTCATTATGTAGATTAAAATTTAATTATTTAGTTATAAATTAATGTGTGACCGCACTCTGCCTAGCCTAGTTGTAGTAGTTGCCAGTTACTGTTAGTACTACTCATAGTCTGAGCTCACTCGCACTCAGTCATTCAATTTGAACAATTTCTGACTTAGTTGTTGTTACCGAGTCTGTTAGTAACTTAGACTGTCATACTTAATAGTAAATTACTATTTTTTTTGTATTGTTTATTAAATTATTTAATTTATTTCCAGGAGTTGAGGACCTATGGCCCAACGCCAATGGAGAGGGAGACCAGCAACAGCAACTCCAATCGCCTCTCCAACAAGTTGGCGAAAGAGTTGGACAGTTGGTCCTCTGACAAGAAGAACAAGGAGCTGGAGCAGAGCATGTTCCCCAAACTTCACCGCAACGCCTGGGTTCATGTTTTCCTCAAGTATAACACGGCCATCCCCAGCTCTGCGGCCGTGGAGAGACTGTTCTCCCATGGGTCAGATATAATGAAGCCCAAAAGGGCCAGCCTGACCTCTGACAACTTCCAACGTCTCGTGTTCATGAAGGGGAACATGGACTTATTAAAACTGGATTTGGCTCAGTTACTGGAGGAGGACGACTGAACTTGTTGACAAAGCCAGAGGCGTACACTTGTAGAGGCTAGAGGGGTTGAGTTGTACAGTGAGTTCAAGTTGTGTACAGTCACAGTGTTAACTTAATTTAACTTGTGTAATGTAGTGTGTACACAGTTACTACAGTTACAGTACAGTCTTCTCTAACGTGTCTAAAAGTCTCAAAATTTATGAAATTCAAATGATTAAATTTATTATTTAATTTATTTACTATTTACTTGCAGGTGGTGTTTTTGTTCAATATAATATATCAATATATGTAGTATTTTTATTTCTTCTACAATAGTGATTTATTGTAATAAATTATTTAGCCTTGTTTTTAATAAAAACAAGGCTAAAACATTAAACATTAAAAAGATATAAAAACTTTTTATACCTCTTTAATGTTTTGGATACTTTTTATAGTTAAAATTGCGATTGCGGAATTTGCGGTTTGCGGAAGTGCCCAGCACTGTAAAAATTGGAAATATGGTTTGCGTTTGCGGATTTGCGTTTGCGGCACCAAAAATGCAGGGTTTCGGAGCCGGAGTCGGTGGAGCCAGTGAATTTTGCTTACCTGGAGCCGGAGCCGGAGCCGGAGCCAGAAACCTTGAAAATACGGTTCCATGGTCTGGCTCCGGGCGATATATTGCTACCTAAATTGTTATTTGTTAAATATAGGTTTAGTTGCAAATTATAATTCTTGTAATATATTACGAAAAATGGTACCATAGGATTCTTGGATTTTATGGAGGTGTGGGAGTTGCAGGAATAATCTGCAAATTTCCATTTTTTAACCATTAAATATTTGGGAAGATTTGTCTTAACAACACTTAATTATACAGGTAAAAAATTTTTTTATGGCGGTGGAGACCTTAGGTAGGTAGGTACTAACTATTTATCTAAGTAGGTAACTACCTAGATACATACCTAGTAAGGTTGGTCCTTCTGACTTGGATTGAACTATTTTTATTTTTAGGTCAATTATCTTGTATTGCTAAATTTCTTTTTTTCAGATTCTTTGTAATTTGTACTTGATTCTTTAATTATAATTATCAGTCTATGACCCTTCATAATGGATAGAGATTCAATAAAGAAGTCTGATATATTCAAGTATTTTACTGAAAGTTCAGATAAGAAACACTATGTTTGTATTTGTGAAGTTTCTGATGCTTCGGGAAATATTTCAACGTGTGGAACTAAAATTACCAAGCCTCAAAGCAAAAAGCCTGATGTCTCCTCAAGAGCATATAATTTGAAAAGACACTTGAGTCGATTACATCCTGAAATATCAAAAATGATGGAAGAAAAGCAAATGCTTGAGCTTTCAAGACCCAGTACTTCTGCCAGTTCAAAAACTAAAGCAAACCAGCAAAACATTACTAAATTTTTGATGTCTCAAAAAGTCACTATCGCAATGACTACAGATAATTTTAAAAATAGCATAATTGAGTTAGTTGTTAAAGATTCTATGCCTCTATCTATGTTTGAAAAGCCAGCTATGCGCAGTCTACTAGAAGAAATGGCTCAGAAATTCAAGATTAGTTTAGATAAAGACAATATCCGTCATTTAGTGATAGAAAAATCAAAAGAAAAATTTGCTCTCAAAGAGCAATTAAAAGGGCGCTTCATATATTTAAAAGTTGATGGTTGCACACGAATACGGACACATTATTTTGCCATCAATGTCCGATTTATTGATGATGATAATAAAATCCTCACCCGCACTATAGCAGTAAAAGATACACATGCTCAGCAAACTAGTGACTACCTGCATGATCTAATTATGAGAACTCTGGAAGAGTACGGCATACCGAAAGAATTTGTGCTCTGCATTGTCAGTGATAATGCATCAAATATGATTAAAACTGTTGAGAAGTTGAATGATAATCAAGAGGCAACTTCAGATGATGATATACAAACATTTGGTGAACATCATCATGATTCAACAGACACTCAGGAAGTGGCATCTTGTGTAGAAGAAATTGACAGTATTGTATCTGAAATTTCACACTTCTCCAGAATCAACCACATGCGTTGTGGTGCACATACCTTGCAACTTGCTATTTGCGATGGATTGAGAGATAAACATGCTACCTCTCTCATAGGTAAGTTGAGACAGGTTGTAGTAGCAGCAAGAAACCCAAAAGTGGAAGAAATAATTAAAAGACGTGCAGGCAAGGTTGCTATTTTAGATCAACCTACTCGATGGGGCAGCACTTATTTAATGATATAGCGCTTATTAGAATTAAAACCTGTACTCTTGGACATGGCAAATTCAAATGTGAATCTTTCAGAAATAATGTGGGAACAAGCAAGAAGATTGGAAAGAGTACTGTACCAGCCATATATAGTAACAAAAAAAATTCAAAGTGAAGATTTGACTCCCGGTCAATTTTTGAAAGAGTGGAAATCTTTGATGTATTTTCTTTCCAAGATAGAAGGCACCATAGCTGATGACATTAAAAGTTCCATGGAAAGGAGAGAAAATATTTTACTTGATAATGAAGTATTGCTTGCTGCTGTTTATATAGATCCTAGATATAGATGCTTATTAACATCTGAACAGGTAGTTAAAGCCAAGGATGCCCTATGCAATATAGCAATCAGAATGAAAAGTAACCTAGACCTTTCAAATAAAGTCTCTCTATTAAGAGAGGAATGTGGAACCGAGATTATTGCATCATCATCAAATTCATCATCTCCTTCCACCACTTCTGATGTCAGCGAGTTTGATTTTGAAAAAATTATTGATATTCAACATGGTAAGAAATCAAAACGTCCTCGTTTAGAAAGTGAACTAATACCACCTCTCAGTCCAATGTGTACCCTCAAATTGCAAGTTGAGGAATCTTTTCCTGAGATTGAAAAATTTGACCGTTCGTCAAAACTGTCTTTTGAACAAGTAATAGAAAGGTATCCTAAAGTTATGAGAGATGTTGCAAATCTTCTAGTAGCTATGCCTTCAACACAAGTCAGTGTTGAACGGCTATTTTCAGCACTGAAAATTTTAAAATCTGATTTAAGGGCACGTATGAAAGAAGATATTGTTGAGGCTGTTATTTTTAAGAACAAATGTTTATAAGTAAACTTAGATAAATAATTTTAATTCATAATTTTTTTTTATGGAAACAGATTTACAAGGAGAATATCTTGATTTTATGTTTAAAAATTAGTTTCCTACCTTAGCTACATTAGTAAAAATTTCTGCAAAAGTTATTATTTTGCTTTCATTTTTTAATACAAGGAGTATTATGATTTATGATACTGTAAATGTATCATTGAATTTGCAAACTTTTTAATATGTAGTTTGAACTTTAAAGATAAAGTCTGATTTAAGGTTACACTTAAAAAAAATATAATTGAGGCCATCTTGTTTTAAAAAAAAAAATTATAAATAAACTTAGTAATTTTCATTTTCAATTATTTTAAGGAAACAGATTTACAAGAAGAATATCTTGATTTTATGTTTAAAATTAGTTTGATTATACCTTAGCTAGAATAAAAAAAAATTTGCATTAGTTTTCATTTGTTAATCCAAGGAGTAGTATTGATTTTATAAGCGTAGGGTAAATATTTTGTAAATTTTCTTTTATAATATGTATTAGTAGTTTGAACTTTTGACTTTTAGTTGAATTGCTTTTGTTAATTAAATTACAAAACTTTTTGACTAAAAGAAAATCTCTTTTTAAGTAAATAATATAACCTATTAAAAATTTAAAAACTGAATTTTTTGAAATATTCAGCTCTTTTTCAAGCCAAGTTGGCTTTCACGAAGCTTTCAAGTTTCAACACTTAAAAAAAGATGCATATATTATCTCAGAAAGTTTGATTGTTACTATTTTCCATACGAAAATTCTTAAGTTTGAACTTTGAACTAATTAGGAGGCAAGTTTCTCTAATTTATATAAGCTACCATTGTTAATAAATATTTAATATCATTTAGTTTTCATCATTTTCCTTTAGTTATTTAAATAACTTCATTCTATCATTATATTTGCCTAATTTAAAATCATAAGAAATTTAAATTTTGAGTATTAAAGTGATTTAATAATAAAATATTTTTGTGCAATATTTTAAATTGGACAATTAGTTATATAAATCTAGATATTTATTTTATAATTAACAGAATTTACTATAAAAGAGCCGGAGCCAGACTGTACAAAATTTCTGCTCCGGAGCCGGAAGTTTTTTTACCGGCTCCGAAACCCTGCAAAAATGGCAAGCAGTTTGCGGATTTGCGGTTGCGGAAGGTAAGGTTTGAGTTTGCGGATTTGCGATTGCGGAAGTGATTTTGAGTTTGCGGTGCCCAGCTCTGATTAAAAAGTAATAAAAATTATTTTAATTTTTTTAAAAGGCTACATTTTCCAAATAAACATTCTATAATACAAACGAATAAGGTTTTTTTTTTTGTCTTTTTGTAAAACATTTTTTTTTGTCATGAAAGGTGTAGGTAATATTATTATTAATAAATGATAAAAAAAAGCTACAAAGGCATAGCTATAGTCATTAGAATTTAGATTAATAGCTGCAACAGGCTTTGGTCTAAATTTTAAAAAGTAGCCTGATGAATCATGTGATGGTGATGAAATGTTTTGTGTGGCTGCCTGCTATGGCCTATGAGTAGCAAGGTACAATTTCAAGAGATTTATCAATCATTAATATATGGTGAGAGGAGCTGGAGCCGGAGCCGGAGTTGAAGCCAGAAATTTGAAAATGCTGTAGCCGGAGCCGGAGCTTAAGATTTTGGTGCCAGCTCCACAGCCCTGGGACGAATGCCCGCAAAAATGACCCCCATGCAAGGAAAAGGAGAGTTGAAATTAAGGTCTCCGAGGCTGTTCAAAACCATTTTTTTTTTTCTTCAATTCTGAAAAGATTGTGTAGTGTGTAAGATGCATGTGTGTATTGAGAAACAAAGGGAGAAGTGTGTATTTGAGAGCATGCTGGACTGCTCACAAGGTAGATGAGACACGGAAAAAGATCAGACGAGGAGGACAGTGACAGGAGAAATGAGAGTTCCAGCACTCCGTCTCCTGCCTCATGTCCCCCCCCGGAGTACTTCCCTGGTCGATTGGTGTCTACAATCTCCTCCTCTAAATTTACAGTAATTACTTAATCATAGCTACCTGTATATAAAATTTTTGTCCTACCCTTTAATTAATCTGAGAGCCCAGTAAAGCCTAAAGCTTGAGGACTAAATTAAACAGGAAATATAAATATTAATAGTCCAATTAGCAATTATATGTTTTGTTAAAATTATTGTAATATCTAGTTTTACCAATAGGCTTAAAGGTTGAACAATAATAATAATCAGTACAACTTACAAAAGTTGGAAATACAGGGTTTGGCCTACGTAGGTCCTCATATTTAACACTTTTAAAAAATTTAAAATACGCAAGGATATACTGATCTGATACAAGTCTAAATTTAGATTTAGTCATTTTTACCACAACAGACTCTAACCCACTTATTTTAAGTTTAAACGTTTAGCCTTAGTTCAGGTAGCGTACAGTACATATAACACTGGTTTATTTTGTCTTCCAGTCACTCCTGCTAAATTATTTGAACACATTTTGCAATAGCCCAAAGACTATAAAAAATTATCTTACAATGCTGTAACTGTTTCTTGTAATTTAAATATCGAGACTTGGTGTCCGGTTTAATGCAAACTGCCTTCCCGTTATATCCCTCAGCCATTTAAAGAAATCTTCTCTGTTCAAGTTTACATTCGTGCGTTTAGAACCTCAGAAATTAGGTAAGTGAAAAAAGAGCACGACACCACACCCATTTCTCCGATTAAGTGAAGCCGATTCATATTTAAAAAAAATTTTCTTGCCTAATCGTGTGAAGGCTTTATTCAAGAATAAAACAGTCTAAAACATGAATTCAAAGGTCTTGAAAGAACCAGGAACAAATACTAAGTTTTTAACCGGGCTCTACATTAGTTACGTTTTAATTTATAAGACTGCTTATAAAATTTTTCTAATTGGGCATCACTGAACCCAGACGTTTCCGGAATGTAATTCATGATCATCATGCCAAAGAAGGTCATCAAGGTGTAAATAAGGAATGTGGTAGAACTCCCCAAAATGATTGTAGCCCAGCTGAAAGTCTTTGTAATGAAAAAACCTACCCCCCAGTTCGTTGCTATCGCTATACTCGCTCCCATTCCTCTTATTTTTGAAGGTAAGCCATCCCCTATAAATAACCATGGGAGTGGCCCCCATCCAATAGTAAACCCGAAAATGTAGGAAAGTAAACTCAGAAATGGAATGAAAGTTAGCGACTTAGACACTTCCTTTAGAACACCATTGCTTTCTCTTGCCCATAAATAGAAAGAGAGCGCCAATAAAGAACAAATAATTAAATGCGAGGACCACTTTATGATTACTCTACGAGGATATTTCTCCAGGATCTTTGCAGACAAAAATATTGCTACAATGTTCACCATCGTCATAATAACTGAACTTGTACTGATGTCAACAGTGGAACCCGACCTTTCAAGGATAAGTCCCATAAAACTCGTAACAGCATTTATTCCTGTTGTGTGCTGGAATACTTGCAGTAATATTACCATGCAAAATGGCCATCGGTATGGAGGCTTCATCATGTCTGAGAAATTTGTGGTAATTTTACTATTTTCTGAAGAAAGAATTTGCTGCAAATCCTTAAATTCCGTTTGAGCTGCCTTTTCTGATGATTTGAGCCATTTCAAAGTCTCCAAAGCTTCTTTTGGTTTTCCTTAATTAAAAAGAAAGAAAATGCTTTGAGTATTATAAGTTTGACCAATGCAAACAAATTAACTACAGTTTTATTTAAATTTTAGTGCAATTAATAGTTTTTTATGATCGAGGTTGGAGAATAACTGGGCAATTACTCAAGGGTCATACTGGAGAACTTATATTTGATACAGCGGATTACATTACAGAATTACATTCTTAGCGCAATATTGTCGGAACCCCGTTCGATAACCTGAATTCCTCATTCTTAAACTGTAGCACAATGTAGTAGGGGCCTAGTAGTGGGCCGGCCAAAAATTGAAAAGTCCTCTAGAAAAAACTTAACGGCGTTTTTTGTTAATAGCAGGCACCCACCTTAGATAAGCAGTATTGAGGATGCCACTCTCAATTTTGGGTTTGAAGGTCCCATACAAGGTTAAAGAAGTCAAATTCTGAAAAATTCCTAATTTTTGCATTTCACTGGTGGCTCTACGTAACAACGTGTTTAAAGGTATATCATCAGCACATAAAGCATATTTTTGTGATTTTATGGATAATAATTGAATGTAACTGACTCTGGATGTCTTTTTTTCCATTAAAACTACATTTAGCATGCTGGGTGAGGTGCGCATGCGCCTACTACTACTACTATAGTACAATAGCATACTTTCACATGTTGAATATTTTTAATGCACTGGCTGGCCAGACATTGGTTTGGTATATGCAATTAAAAGTGTGTAGACAGTGCCAGCTGGTAAAATAATAATAATAAAACTGCTAAAGGATAGGTATGTTTCGAATTGTTTCAATATATCTGTGGCTACTACATACTGCAACGGAACTGGAACTGGAACTGGCAACGGAGATGAGAACGTCAAACAGTTTGCCCTCAATGTTGCTTCGCTTTTCAAAGACAGAGCTAACATAGATGAGATGCGCGATGCTGTTGACAACTTCTCAGACGTTTTGGCAGATGAAATTCCAGTCTCATGGAGGAATTCAATGACCAGCACTCTGAAAATCCCAACCTCATGCTGTGGTCATCCAACATGGAAATGGTAGAGATCCTACTGGCCTTCATCAGAGCATGTGGAGTCTCCACATAGAAGCCTTTGCTGCAATGCTGCCTTGGCTAACTATCTATGACCACAAACTATGCACGTTGGGGGCCGGTCTACTTGGCTGATATGAGAGGTCTTGAGAAGTCAACACCAGAAGTTCATGCAGTTCTGTAATGGGAATTTTGTCATCAAGAGGACGGCGAAGCGCTTCAACCAAGTTCCAGCTGATCAGGCAACCGAATGGATAAATCGTACATGCAAGATGCACAATGGTATCATCGGCATCACAAAGAATGACCAAGCAAGAGAGAGGTTCTGCATCACATGGTCAGAGTGGTCACTAGGGTGTTTCACTCATACAGAGGAAAATATCAAGAGGTCAATATTTTTCTCCACTTTGCTTGTGCTTTTATTCCTTTTCATGTAAGAAAGATGTGCACCAATTTTGAAAATGATTAAGTGATATTTAAGGGTTGCACACATTTGAACCTTTTATAAACAATTTTCTTCAGTGTTACGAAAAAATTCTCCCTTGGAACCACGGAAAATGAAAAACTCTAATTACAGGTCACGCATCTCTCAAGACACAAGATGCCTCTTCAATCTTCAAGATGATGGGAAAGTCACCTTCACTCGGGTTGACAGTCTGCCTTCTCGCACTAGGCTCATGATGTCATCTACAGATGCTAAGGCTAACAAAGACCCTAAGATCCACTCTAAGGTTAGCCCGAGAGAAAGGGGTTAAAAGTAAGTAGCAAAACCTATCACTCGTGGGTTAAAATTCATTCAGAAAAATAGAAAGACACCATCATCCTCATCCACCGGCCACTGCTGACAAGTCAGAAAAATAGTCGAAGAGAATATTTCCAGCTGTTGCAGACCAGTCCTCCACTCCATTGGGAGGTGGAGGACGCAGCCCACTCTGCCGGAAAGGGGTGGAAGATGAAAAGAAGTAAAATAAGAATGCATTACAAACCATGCAACACATTCTTAACTCAAACACTATCATACCATGCAAACTACAGACATGTAATGAAGAGAATTACAGACACGCAAATAAGGAGAGAAAAAAAAAAAAAAACCAAAAAGTAGGTTAGTTTACGCTACGAACTACATCTAAGTTCGTCTAATTTTTTTTTTTTTGCTGGCATTAGTCGTCAACAGACTCATTCCGGATCACCACCCCCAGAGCTCCTGTTACTAATTGTTTTAATATTATATTAAACAACGTTAATATTTTTAAAATGCCTATTTAAACGGTTCTTAAACACATTAACGCTGGTAGAGTTCATGACTGACGCGGGAAGATTATTCCATTTATCAATTACTTTAAACGTAAAGAACTTTTAGCGATATTAGTAATGAAACGTCTGCCACGCAACTTGAATCCGTTATTACGAGTATTGCTATTATCGAAAGTGAACAGGTTATCAAAATTTACGTTATCGATTTTATGAACGATTTTGAAAACTTCAATAAGCTCCCCCCTTAATCTCCTAGTTTCGAGTGAATGCAAGTCTAACTCTTTAATCCTATCTTCATAAGGCTTGTTGCGCAATGACGGAATTAGTTTCGTGGCACGACGCTGAACCCTTTCTAACGTATCAATATCCTCACGCAAATACGGGCACCAAAACTGAACGGCATATCTAAATGAGGCCTGACTAGGGACTTGTAAAGGGGCAATATAATATTCTTCGATTTAAATTCGAAATTACGCGCTATGAAGCCTAACATGCTATTAGCTTTTGCGCAAGACTCCTAACTTTTAAATCCTTAGATACGCGTACGCCTAAATCTACTGCCTCGTCAACGCTAGCTAACTCTATCATCCATCGTGTACGTGTAATTATTGTTACGAGAACCTATATGCAAAACTTTACATTTGTCTACGTTAAATTGCATCTGCCACTTATCCGTCCACTCCATAATCCTATTTACATCGTCTTGGAGCCTATTTCTATCGTCCTCGTTAACAACCTTACCGTCTATTTCAGTATCGTCCGCGAATTTTGAGGTTACTAGTCAATCCTACATCTATGTCGTTAATGTAAATTATGAATAGCAATGGGCCTAACACTGAACCCTGTGGGACACCGCTACCTACATCCAACCACCCCGATTCACTACCATTAACAACGACCCTCTGTCTCCTAGCACGAAGCCATTCCTCTAACCAGTTAGCTACCTGACCGCGTATACCGTGCGCTTTAACCTTCGCTAGTTCAGCAGTTGAAGCAGTTTGACGTCTTCAGAGTTCACGTGAGTGAAGCAGGAGATACAGATGCCGCCACTTTCACTGGCAACCAAAGACACTGCTCCCACAGATGTTGTGGAGAACCTGCTGACAGCTCAGGATCGAGGAAAGCAGCATGTAATCGGCTTCATGAAGGAGAGACTGATTGAACAGATAGTAGGCTTCCATGAAACGATGAAGAAACATCGGTCAAAAACCTTCGCTGATGTGTACAAAGCTACAGTTTCCACCAAGCAGAACACGCAGAAGACCATCAAAGCTGACAGAAAGCTACTACAGCGGCTCCTGAATGCCGTCGCATGGTGGAGATGGTCAACGTCTTGAAGCATGAACTGTCCCCAGTCCCATTTAGTCTGGCGAAGGCAGGAGGAGAGAGGAATTCGACATCGAAGTCGGAGTTGATGAACATCCTGAATCCCGATGGCTCAGCAGACCATAAGCTCAGAGGTTCCAACCTCTGCTCTGAAGACATGTGTGATGATAGATGGCCATGCACTCATCCAAGCTCTTGGCAAGCCTGGCGGCTGTCGGACATTCGGCGACTATGCTGAAGTGTTCTTCAAGGCCGTGACGAGTTATTTCAATGAACACACAGCAAAAGTTGATGTTATCTTTGATCGGTACGCAGGGGAAGGATCGATCAAAGCGTGCAAGTAAGAAGAAACCGATTCGGAGAGTCAGTGATGGCCCACAAGTTCCACTGTCTGAAGTGTGGAAAAACTTCATGGCCCTGGATACAAACAAGGCTGACCTAGCCTTGTTTCTGTCTAGACACGTCATCACTGAGAAGGGCAGAGATCTTCAAGAAAGATGTCAGCTGGTGACAGGGAGGTGACTTCTCGGAAGCCACTGAAGTACAGTCAACCAGGCGACATGACGTTCCACTTCATAGCAACCATGAAGAGGCGACACCAGGCTCATCCTTCACTCATGTGATGCAGCGTCCCAGGGCTATGAACGAATACTGGTAGTGTGTAGAGATACTGATGTAATGGTGCTGCTGATTCACTTCGTTTGCACCAAGGTCTCTGAAGTGTGGATGCTGTGCGGAACGGTCAAGAACCGAAAATGCTACCCCGTGCACGATGTATTCAAGAGTTTGTCGCCCCCCAGTCAGGGACAACCTGGTCAGCTTCCACGCTTTGACCGGGTGTGACACAGTCTCGTCCTTCAGTGGTCATGGAAAAAAGAAGTGTTGGAAGGTGTTCAGTGACCACCCACTCCTGCTGCACGCCACTGGTCGAGATGGGGATATCGCAGATGTTGAGAAGTTTGTGTGTCATTTGTATGGCACCCCAGAACAACCCACACAGTTGATATGATTACACCGTTTGGATGTGATAGAAGATTGAGGGAAGTCTTTGTTTTCTGTGAAACGTTTATTTATGCAGAAACTTGAAATATATTTACAGTATTACGTCGATACAATATATGAGAAAGAGAAAACTTCAACTTGAGTAGTCTAAGCATCATCATCCTGTTTGCATACAGGTTTTGCGTTTCGTATTTATCAATTATTACGAAAGAAATCTTTTATAACTTGAAGAGCCTAATCATTTTCATTAATCAATAAAGTAACAAATATCATCAACTGTTGCCGCAAAATAGAAGTCAACATCTTCCTTCCTTGAATAATCAATTAAATTAGAAAGAGCCGTTTTGAGCAGAAACAGATTTGTTTATAAAAAACCTCTGAACAGTTAGCTAGAACAACGTGAAAAAAGTGTTAGCAGCTGACGAGGAAGCTTCTAACAGTGGCTGTATCCTCCAGCGCGGGACACGAACGCGAAGAAGAGGCGACGTCAAACCGAAACATCATCGCGCTGGTGGCCAAACTTCCTCAAATCTCCGTGCAGCGGGCTGTCTACGGTTGGCCAGACTGGCAGTCGACGACCTGTTGCGTCGCACGGTCAGAGTGCCGATCGGCTCCCGAGCCGGACCTATTCTCAGCGTGCTATTTTTTTCATTTACGGGGAGCAATTGCGTGCTTCCCGGACTACTCTTACTCTCCGGCGACATTAAGACTAATGCAGGCCCCACTACAACTTACACATGTCACCATACACAATAGCACCATGAGAGACATACAGAAGTATAATATTAACATATTACAGTACAACGTAGATGGCCTCACAAACAAAATCATGCAGCTCAGGGAATTCGTACACAAGCAAAACATTCACATAGCACTTATACAATAAACAAAACTAAAACGCGCACACAAAACACCCACCATCCCTGACTTCACGGCGATCCGTCAAGATCGTACTGGGGGTAACGGGGGTGGACTCATCACTTACATACGTAAAAGCATTAACTACAGTGATGCCACCCAAAACATTACAAACACAATCCAAGCAGTTAACATTAAAACGCGCGCAAAACACACCACCACACTAATCAACATTTATATCGCACCAGATAGTTCACCTCAGGTGCCAGCCAATTACAATCCACGTTACACAATCTAGCCTCTCTCACTAATGTCATCTTAGGAGGAGACTTCAACGCTAAAGACACTAGATGGTACCTGCACAACCAAAGCAACACCAGGGCACCAACATAGCCACACAACTAAACAGCCTCTTCATTCTTAACAATACAGAAGAACATACACATATACCACATCAAGCAGGATACTCAAACTCCTCCCCAGACATAACATTCTGTTCCCCCTCACTAGCAACACACACACACTGGAGAACAGAAAACAAACTGTCATCAGACCACCTGCCCAGCATCATTACAACACGTTCTATACTCTGCCTCAACAGCCTTAGGCACACTTACAGAAATTACAAGCTGATTGGGAACAGTTCAAAATACAGACTGAGGAACAATTCACCACATTAAACAGCACACCCATCATAAACATCAATACAAAACTTAAGACATTTAATCAGATCATCAATAATGCAAACAAATACATATCAGAGGGCAACATTAGGAAATACAACCCAAAATAGCCCACCTCATAAGGCAACGTAACAACCTCAAACATAACACAAAAACACCACACACAGAAACCATAAAACAGCAGATACAACAGCTCAACACACAAATAAACAACAAACTCAAAGAAAAACAAACGGAAACATTCAGGGAATTCATAACACTAAACCACTCCACAGATACATCCAGGCTATACAAGACTATAAACAGCATTACCCACTCTAACAGCGGCATTCACACCTCACACGCGGCTATCTGTCGCAGCCAAAATAATATTCCAACATATACACAACCAGCTAACATTCTAGTTAATCACTACACAAAGATAAGTCACTTAAACAGAGACAACAACCAGAAATGCGCAGACAGACAAACAGCCAGGCACAAGAAAACCTAGACTCGACACGACCATTACACCCTTCAATACAGACCAGACCACTAAGATCATCAAACACATTAAGAATTCGAAGGCTACTGGACCAGACAACATATCTAACATACACCTTAAACACTTGGGCCCACAGGGAATCAGGGAATACTAGCTCTCACAAATATCAGCACATATTCATACCAACACTGTATTATTCCTGACATGGAAACAAGGTAAAATTATTACACTACTCAAACCAAACAAAAATCCAACAGAACCAGCTTCCTATAAACCCATTACTTTACTATGCACACCTTCCAAAGTAACAGAGACTAATCTTACAAATCACCAACCCACACATACTACTATCGTCTACTCAACATGGATTCAGACCTCATCACTCAACCACGACATTACTCACTAACCTCACGCAGCACATCATGGATGGCATCAACTCCAGACGACCAGCTCAACGTACACTATTAGCAACAATAGACTTTAGTAAAGCATTTGATGCTATCCCACGCTTCCCTCTCATAAACAAAATACTCAACACAAACATACACAATAACACTAAAAGATGGCTGAGCAACTATCTTTCAGGAAGATACTCACGTGTCACATTTAATGGCAAGTCATCGAAAAACAAGCTTTTTCCGAACGGGGTCCCTCAAGGCTCTGTTCTCTCACCAATACTGTTCAACTTATACATGCATGACATTCCAACACCCATAGATAACAAGCTTACCTTATCATATGCAGATGACATCACTAACATCCACCCACAACAACATCGACACCGCTACAAATAACCTACATACATACATAAACAGTATACAAGACTGGCTCACACACAATAGACTCAAAGTAGCGCCCACAAAATCAACCATCACCTTGCTTACAAGCAATACAAAAGAACACCAGATGACTCCACAGCTTACACTAAACAACACCAACATTCCACACACTCACAGAACCAAAATACTTGGGGTCACATACCACACATTATCTTTTGCAAACCACATTCAGGACATTAAAAACAAATGTACATCAAGACTTAACACGCTTAGGGTACTAACAGGCACAAACTTTGGACACCAGCAGGAAACATCATCACTCATATACAAACAATATATTCGCTGTTATGGACTATGCTAGCCCATGCTGGACACCCATTATCTCACACACACACACACACAAACACCTTACAAACAATACCAAACAACGCACTTCGTATCATTACAGGATGCACTCAAACAACACAAATAGAACACCTGCACACAAACAAAAATACTGAAAGTTAGGGAGCATATAGACATGAGGGGAACACAATTCATGGCAGCAGCGACAACTAACCCACAACACCCTTGCCACAACATGTACAATAATGCACCGACTAGAGTTGCACCGATGTATCGGTATCGGTAGTATCGGCCACTTTTCACAAAGTATCGGTATCGGCCGATACTGTTCTGAAAACTGATACCGATACTTTGAATTACTGTTTTTTGAAGAAATTATCTTATTTTATATAAAATTAAATTTTTTTATTATTATACAGTAATATCTTATTTAGTTGTTTAATATATATTTTATCAAAATTAGCAATGTTTACATTTACTAACAAAACAAAAAATCATAAAATGTAACTATAGGCCCCTATACAAGATTACAAATATTCAATACAGTAATACAGTATCATATAAATATACAATTTCAAATTACAGTAATAGTTTTCAGTAAAAATGAAAGTTTTGTAAAATTGTTCATAGATGGCACCACGCGGCATGCATAATCATAATAAACCATTCAGTTGCTTGAATGCTTGAATCTCGTGTGTAAAGTTATTGATAATACACTACCATTATATGCATTCATTGGTTTAGAACTTTATATAATAAGATATATATATATTTTCTTAATTTAATTTCAAATATATATATTGATAAAATAAAAAATATTTCTGGTAAATAAATTTACAATTCTTATGTATTAATAATGGTATAGGGCCCAAGTAAGCTAGACCAGCCTACAGTGATAGCAGTACTTTTACTGTATGTACCCCAATATACCAGTGTATGATAATATAGTTTACAGTAATAAGTTATAAAATTATCATCTTTGTATTAATTTAATTTAAAATATTTTTATACAACATTAAATTTACATCTCCTAACTTTATTAGTAATGGCTTTAGGGCCAAGGCCCTAAGTTGGGATTGGGAAAGGCATTTTAAGTTAATTGAGATATTATATCATTTACTTGAACTTTTATTAATAATCAATTTTAAAACTATTAATTAAAAAGTATCGGTATCGGCACTTTTTTGTAGTATC
Organism: Bathynomus jamesi; assembly: GCA_023014485.1. Lineage (NCBI taxonomy): Eukaryota > Metazoa > Arthropoda > Malacostraca > Isopoda > Cirolanidae > Bathynomus > Bathynomus jamesi. The sequence goes on from JAJOZX010000225.1 coordinate 1,770,400, forward strand.
GGTATCGGCCAAAATATTGGTATCGGTGCAACTCTAGCACCGACACCTCGCACCATTAAGGTAACACCATACACACATTATAACCAAATACTCCATTCCATACCACGCCCCACAGACATCACACAGTACAGAAAACGTAATACACACACACCTAACCCACAAAGCACTGACACGATTCGGTCCGAATGCGGTCCTAGGTGCTAAGTCGCCACCCATTAACAGGTCAGAGATCAGACTGATCAGATCGAGTTAACTTAGCACGATTCTGATGTGGACATCACCCCAACTTACGGACACAAACACAGCCTAGACAACTCCACAGACGACACCTGCCACCTGTGCCAGAACACACCACAAACAATTAAACACATTATGACAGACTGTACCGCTCTAGCACAACAACGAACACAACACATCACTAGTGCGCTGAACCTCTGGTCCACTCCGGAGAGGGCGATCAGTTACCTGCGTGCCGCCGGCTTGCTCGATCAGGTTGGGCTGATCGGCTAAACAACAACACAGTTGATGACGCCAGAGTTCACCTTTTTGGGAAGGCCAAGACGACTCTGGAAATGCTCTCACCGACAAAGGATGCCCTGGAGCTCCACGCCAAGCGGGCAAACTATCAGGACAAAATATGGCTCCAGGCTGACAAAGAGCATGTAGATGTTGAAAATCCGGTGCACACTTGAGCCTGGAAGTTGGAAGATAGGAGCCTCCTACCAATCCCTGAAGCCTGCCTGGAGCTTGTTGCTTGTGGTTGCAAGAAAAAGTGCAAGACAGCTAGAGGCAACTGCTTCAGGAAAAGGATGAAGTGTACGACAGCTTGTGGTTGTGACGACAGCGGTTGCTGTAACCCAGCTAGACAGTAGCTCTCTCTCTCTCTCCAGGCTGAAATCGAGAGAAGCTGGAATGTGCTGTAAGGAACTAATAACTCTGTCCTTAAGTGATTGCAATCCACACAATTGTGACTGTTAGTGCAGCATTTCGGTGCTGTTCATCAAGAAATGTGAACTTGTAGATGTTACTAGTGTGTAAACTGTATAGTTATGGGGCTATATTTACTGCTTTGTGATTTAGTTGTGATAATTCTGTTACTGTGAGTACTTAATTCATGCCATCAAATTTATTAGGCACTAATCATGTTAAAATAAATTGTTTTGGCAAACAGACTTGCTCAGTTTTTTTTCGCCAATTAAAATAAAAAAAATCACAAATTTTTAGCACAATTTCAGTCGTGATTAACTTGAATTTAACCTTGAGTTGGTAATTCGGATGGAATAAGCGCGTCATCATACTTCTTTGTCACTAAGTGTGGCAAAATGAAACATTTGGTCAAACCAATTGTCTCAGAATATTTTTTTTTTTTTAAATTAAAATTAGAAAATATCATTTTTTGCAGTTTGACCTCGAAAATGACCTTCAAAGCCAAAAGCGAGTGTGGCATTCACCTGCATTTTATTCCTCACCCACAGGTACATTGATTTAGCATGGGTGCCAGCTATTAACAAAAAACGCTGTTCAAAGTCTATTTTTGGCCAGTCCACTATAGTTCAATGAAGGGCATTCCAAATTCTTGTATGGCAGATTTTCAGAAACCGTGTACTAGTTGAAACCGCCAACTTTTAGAAGCAATTTAATTTTTATTTCAAGTTACAGTGGGCTTGTATATTTTTCAGACTGGCCTGAGGGCCTGGGAACAGCAGAAGGCTCCGAAAATGGGAACTTAAAAAATATGGTATTTTATAATTTGTATTACATTAATGTCATATGTTAGCTCCCAACCTAAGCTATCTTTTGAATCAATTAACTCCTACTTTTTATATATAATTTTTTAATTAAAACACCAAGGCCGATTTTGCAAAATCAACCTTTTTGCAAAAGGGTTGTCATATTTTCGTTAAACAACGAAAATATCACTACTTAACCTAACCAATCATCAAGGGCAGACAGTTGACCTAACCAGGAATTCAATTAACCTAAATTGGCCTTTTTTTGCAAAAAGGACGGTTTCGCAAAAATGCCATAACATATAGATTGTTAAACAGTAAAGACATACCAGATTTGAGAAGAAAGTATGATGTCTCAGGAAGGTACAAATGAAGAAGAAACAATGGTAGACAAGTAGCAGCTCCCAACCAGGCCAATCCACGCCAGTCTACAAAGTTGCCAGCAACATTCATCAAGAAGGGACCTTTTTGATAAAGGATTTTAATAAATTACTAAGTTGTTGAAAATTATTAAATTTTCTTCTTTGGAAAATGAAGGCAGAGATTAAAAAATTAAAAAAAGATTGCTTGCCTACTTTAGCTGTACAGTACTACAATGAGTGTTATTAAGTAGAATACATAGGCTAGTTGTACCTGCCATTAATGCTAGAGAGGGAATGATACTAAACATGGGTCGTAATTCGGGACAAACAGTTTCGGAAACAAAAACTGAAATTGACACTCCCAGAACTCCGATACAAAGTCCAGCAAATAGGCGAGCTGCGATCACTTGGCTGGCATTCGTTGAAAGGGCAACGCAAATCCAAGCTAAAATATCAGAGAGGAATTTCAATCAAGATTTTCCATTTTCTTATGGAGTTATAAAATGTTACTTCACACACAGCAATTTCAAATAGCTATATATATATATACATACACACACACTTGGCCAGAAGTATCAAGTATGAGGTACCTTGAGATTTTTGCATTAAACAGAACTATCCAGCCAACTACCGTAATATTTTAATTTATCTCTATGTTAGGGGAAAGCTATAAATAAGTTATTCAGCAAAAGGTTTCAAATCATTTGTAGTTAGGTAAACAATTCAATGACTAGCAGTGCATTAAGCAAAATTCAGTCATGAGGGCACCAATTCAAAATACTAATAGGGGCATAGCATACGAAAGTAAGCACCACGATCGTCAAACTAGCCTCATGTAAACCCACCTTTAATGCTGCAAATGTTATTTTGGAACATAGTGAGCAACTTTGTCCAGCTGCTGAAACCCAGAAGAATAATGGCGAGAATCATATCCTTACTGTACCAAAGAAGAGAAAACTACTGTAACAAAGTGCTTGGACTTATTATTATTATTATTACAGTACTGTATATAGATTGCAATGATTTAATAGTTTGAGGAAGTAGATCAACTATTAAACAATTTAAATCATCCCTTATTTTTCATATATACAGTACAGGGGGTCCTTGTTATCAGAGTTCCCGCATTTACATGGCCAAATAATTGTAGAACCATATAGATATCCCTTGCACTTAAGAGGTTTCCACAGATAATGTACATGAAATGCAGAAGCACAATGGAAAACTGTTTAAATTTCCCTCAGACTCACTGTCTCACTCGCTTTCCCCTACCTCCAACACTCCACCCCCACCCCTGACGCTGCACACACTCAGTCTCTCACTAACCATTGCCAGGGCTGAACCCATCTATGGTTTTCTAGTGTTTTTGTTCCAATTTGATTTTTTTTTTGTTCTGATTTGATTTTTTGGGCTATTGTTGCAGCCATGACTTCAAAGCATACTGCTAGTGGTAAAGCAGCTATTGGCCCTAAAAGAAAGCGTACCAGCTATGGGTTGGATGTGAAATTAGATGTCATTAAGTGCAATTTTGAGTGTCAGTTATTGTGTTAAGGTCCGTACTTATCAGCAAGTACAACACAGCAAATGAAGTCTGGCACTTACTATCTTAACCTAATTTTATAAGTTTCTGGAACTTCTGGAGCAATCCATATGAGGAGGAGGGTTGGGAAAGCTTATAAAAAAAGTGTAGAGTCCCCACAATAAAATTTGGAGGAGGAAGTGTAATGGTATGGGGTGCATCTTTTCAGAAAGAAAATGTTTTGGAGACTGGATCCATCTATTGACATGCTTTTTCAGAAACTCATAAACTGAAGTAGTAGTATTTCAAGGAGATAATGTTTCTTGCCATACTTCAGCTGTAATTAAGAAATGACTCGAGACAAAGGGAATGAAAACTGATTGATTGGACTCCTCAATCACTTGATTTAAATCCAACTGAACATTTGTAGGAAATTTTGAAGAAAATGTCTGAAAACAAGAGCACATCAAAAACTTAATTATCTACAGTGATACTAGATGAATGGCAAAAAATCCTGAGTGTCACCCATGCCCATCTCATCAACACAATGAGTAACAGCTGTAATTAAAACCAATAGAAATTGCACTAAGTATCAAATATTATATCAAAAAATTATTTATATCATATGATTCATACCCCTTTTAGATCTCTTGTAGCTCACATTTTTGCAGGCATCTCATACTTCTGACCAAGGATATATATATATATATATATACATATCCTAAAGCATGTGTGTGTGTATATATATATATATTTGTGTGTATATATATATATTTGTGCGACATGCTTGACCTTCGCGAAATGAGAAATCATCACGTGGAACCTTTGTAAGGTTGTAAGGTATATATATATATATATATATAATATATATATATATATATTATATATATATATATATATATATTTATATTTATATATATATATATATATATATATAGTACAGTCATTTCGTAAAAATTTTATTTTTATATACAAACTAATTCCATAACATTAAAAAAATTTACCAAACAATGTGGGAAATGATGTCATGAAAGAAACATATCGGCAACCGAACATTTTCACTATTTGTCCTGCAATGAGTGAACCAATGAAGGCCATCCCAGGAACAGCAGCTCCAATCCAGGATCCCTGAAGGGAAGTTAGTCTCAATGAACAATGCTACTTTTATTATTATTTTATTATAACTAACTTTCATCTTACTCTTAAAAGAAAAGGAAATAAACATGTTTTGGATAGCCTAGTAACCATTCTAATTACAGGGTGACAACCCAATCCATAAAACCAAATTCCAGGCATTTTTCCATGATGAAATGAAAAAGTTTATATTAGATCATCCCATAAGTAATGCGGCATTTTTTAATTTTTTTTTCCCCCATGTTTATCATTATTTTATGGATAGAAATAATCGAAAGCAGGTTTATTTTTATACTAGCCTAGTCTACTAAACTCGAAGCCTAGGTACCTGTATGGCTTAGCCTAACCCAAGGCTTACATTTTGACATACCTTAGTCGTCATTTTCTGAGCTATTAATTTTGTATTATTATTGTTAATTTAATGTGCCCTTATCTTTAAATGATGAATATTATGGAAGTGTCAAAAGAGCACATTCGCAATGTTATGCTTTGGGAGTTTAGAAAAGGCAACAATGCTAAGTTAACAGCAGAAAGTGTGTCAAGTATATGGTGAAGGAACAATTAGTGAGAGCCAGTACCAAAGATGGTTTCAGAATTTTCGCTCGGGAAATGTTAGTCTCAAAGATGAACCCCATTCCGGATGACCAGTGGAATTTGATCAAGATCTTTTAAAAATAACAGTGGAAGAAAATCCAATTGTAACTGTTGAAAAATTGGCTGAAAAATTGCATTCAACTCATTCCACTGTGCATCGTCATTTAAAGTAGATAGGCAAGGTTTCACGATTGGGGCAATGGGTTCCTCACGACCTGTCAGAGGTACACTTGCAACAAAGAATCAACATTTGTTCATCTCTCCTTTCTCAGCTAAAAAGTGAACCATTTTTTAGTAGGATTGTTACAGGAGACGAAAAGTGGGTTCTGTACAACAATATTAAACATTCTAGACAATGGATTAGTCCTGGGGAAAAACCAATACCACAGCCGAAACAGGGGCCTCATCCACAGAAGATTCTCTTGTGCGTTTGGTGGGATATGAATGGCATAATCCATTTTGAACTTCTTAACCCAAATCAGACTATCATCAAAGAGGTTTACTGTGCTCAGTTGGACCGTTTAAATGCAGCACTTGAAGAAAAAAGGCCAGCATTAATCAATAGAAGAAGAGTGCTCTTTCATCAAGACAATGCACGACCTCATATCGCAAGAGATACCATACAAAAGCTTAATAATTTCGATTGGGAACTAATGAGCCATCCTCCATACTCACCCGACTTAGCCCATCAGACTACTATCTTTTTAGGATTTTAGCGAATCACCTGAAGGGAATGAAGATGTCAACAACAGAAGTAGTCGAAACAACCTTAAAGAACTTTTTAAAATCAAAGTCAAACGATTTTTACAAACACGGTAGCGTCAGTAGGGGTGAGTTGAGCTGCCAATTTACATATTTCTATGCCACACCTATAATACCTATCATACATGTCTGATGGTTTCATGGAAGGATAGTTACTAAATGATTTATACTATGCTGTAGGGGTGATAGGCTAATTCTAATATTAATCATAAAAATGGGAAAAGTATGTGGCTCACCGTATACTCCAGGTCATGGGGTGAGTTGAGCATGGTTTCATTTGTGAGAGTGAGTAACTTTTTAAAACTAAAATTAGCTACATAACTATTAACATATTCATAGTTATGTAACATATATTGTCTATTGTTTCTTGGCCTTTTTGTAGGCCTGGAAAGAATGGTCCAGGCCTACAATATGGAACTTTCTTGCAGAACACCTCAAACCATGCAGCAAACACCTCACTCACCATCCACCCATTGTCCGAGAAGGCATAATGCGTCCCAGGGTAAGGCTTAGACCCTCGCCATGTGCTCCAGAACTTCTTGCCTTTGAAGACAATGAATGGTGGGAGCTTCTCTCCAGCAGCAGATATTCCAGCCATGACTGTAGTTGCTTCCCTGCCGGAGGTTGCCATTACACGTGATGCTTTCTCACCTGCAGGTGAAATGATTTTTGTCTTTTGTGGGTCAGTGAACAAACAGGTTTCATCAATATTCCATACACATTCTGGGCGCCCTTCAATGTTTAGGTTCCTCATTTGTTTTTTGACATTGTTAAAATACTCATAAATTATTTCTGGGTTACTAGCTGCTGTTTTTCTAGTTTTCTCCCAGAGCTGAAGGAATCTTAACCGAGAGTCCATACCTCCTCATGAAGCCTGTGAGCCAGTCATTCCCAGGCAAACCATCCTTGAATTTGCAATATTTACGTAAGTGATTGCCAACAGTAGTGTCACTATCGATGTTGGACTTCACATAGCTCTGGATGATGGTTTGCACTTCCTTCCTCATTTGCCCAAATCCCCATTGGGCTTTGATCTTTATGCATTGGGCAAGCTCCTGTTCAGCCTCACGAGGAAGAGACAGTTGGCCTCCCAATTTCTTTGAGGGTGAAGGGCGTGGCTCAGGTTTATCCAACCTTCTCTGAAGTCATATCCTATCCACTTTGTATTGTGCAGCAGCTGCTCTGACACTAAAGCCATCATCTTTCACAGCTTTAACTGCAGCACTGAGCTTATCTTTATGAAATGGATCTCTCTTTCTCTGGTAAGTGCGAGGCATTTTGCCTTTCTTACTGTGCACTGCACCAAGCTAGCTTATTTGCATAGAAAACAATATATCTGCAAAGAAAAAAATGCATTAACATCATAATGGCATCCAAACTGGGATTTTTGTAACTGAGAAACATAGGCTCAACTCACCCCATGGTACCAGAAATGCCTGGGGTGAGTTGAGCCATTACCAAAGTCAACAACTTAATGTTTGGACTGATATACCATTTTGGCTCCTAAAATTTAACAATATAAACCTTTCCCTACATTCACTTCAAATTTCCAGACAGTGACATTGAAAATAGTGTTGCCAGGCAAATTTGAAAAAAACTGTTTTTCTGGCTCAAAATTTTTTTGAGGTGCAAAACCATAGGATCACTTTGAACCTCAGTAAAACAGGTTTGTTTTTAATTCAACTCAACAACCTGTTGTGGTGTTATAGTACAAGACTTAAACTTTCAACATGTATATCCATCTTTCATGATTTAATTTTTTTTAGGAATTGGGGGCCCCTGGATCAACTCACCCCAGGCAGTCGGGGGTGCTCAACTCACCCCTACCGACGCTATTGAAAAGTTAGTAGAAAGATGGAGACTAGTGGTAGAAACTGGTGGAAATTATATTACTTATTAAATTAATAAATAAATATTTATTTAAATATAAATAACTTCAAAGAGTTATTTGATTTCTATCCGTAAAAAAAAAAAAAATTTAAAAATGCCACATTACTTATGGGATGACCTAATAATATATACAGTGTGTCCCAAAAGTCTGGACTCATAGGGAAAATAGACATTAGAAATGTTTGCTTCACTTTAAAAATATAATGTCAGTTTTACATATTTCAGGAAAGAAAATACCCTGATGGCTCAGTATACCAATCAAGAGAAGGTGGAACTGGTATTGCTATACATTTCCAAAAAAAGCCAAATGGAAGCATGTCAGTTATTTCAGAAACATGTAGCAATACCAGTTCCACCTTCTCTTGATTGGTATACTGAGCCATCAGGGTATTTTCTTTCCTGAAACATGTAAAATTGACATTAGAAATGTTTGCTTCACTTTAAAAATATAATGTCTATTTTCCCTATGAGTCCAGACTTCTGGGATACACCATATATATATATATATATACAGGGTGGGCGGAAAGTAGCTCCCTATTTTGGATTGGTAAAAAAATATGTATATTATCCATTTATTTCAGAAGAAATAATATGAAAAGGTAGGCATACATGGTAGGTTTTCTCTAAAATTCAATGTGGGCTCCAACTCTTTCCACCAGCTTCTGGAGCCGCCCAGGAATGGCGTCCACTGACTTTAGCAGGAACTCCGGCGGGATGGAGGACATGACTTCCCGAATTCGGTCCTCCAGTTCTTCCAATGTCCTCGGTTTGGTGCGGTAGACTTCTTCCTTTACCCACCCCCAAAGAAAGAAGTCGCACGGTTACCGCTGAAAAACGGCAGAATCGGTTCAGTGTAACGGTGTGGTGTGGTATGACCTCAGATCAGGTTGTGGGCCCGTTCCTTCTGCGCAACACCATGAATGCTGAGCGGTACCTTGCTATGTTGCGAAACGAGGTCTGGCCGGTTGTCAGCACATGGGAGAACATCGACGATCTGATATTTATGCAAGATGGCACCCCTCCGCACTTCGCTCTTGTTGTCCGTGAGTGGCTGGATGCCCACTTCCCTGGGCGTTGGATGGGTCGTCGTGGTCCACATCAATGGCCAGCCAGGAGCCCCGACTTGACACCGTGCGACTTCTTTCTTTGGGGGTGGGTAAAGGAAGAAGTCTACCGCACCAAACCGAGGACATTGGAAGAACTGGAGGACCGAATTCGGGAAGTCATGTCCTCCATCCTGCCGGAGTTCCTGCTAAAGTCAGTGGATGCCATTCCTGGGCGGCTCCAGAAGCTGGTGGAAAGAGTTGGAGCCCACATTGAATTTTAGAGAAAACCTACCATGTATGCCTACCTTTTCATATTATTTCTTCTGAAATAAATGGATAATATACGTATTTTTTTACCAATCCAAAATAGGGAGCTACTTTCCGCCCACCCTGTATATATATATGATGAATAAAACCACAAAGGAAAGGAAACACAGAATGGTGCTCAAGCGCTTGAGCACCATTCTGTGTTTCCTTTCCTTCGTGGTTTTATTCATCATAAATATTTTTCACGTGTTACTTTCGTGAAATAATTTTCATATATATATATATATATATATATATATATATATATATATATATATATATATATATATATATATACTTTAATTGCAATAACCACACCAATAGAAAATTATACCAACCCACAAGAAAAAAATATAATTAATTATAAAAACTGTTTAAAAAGGCTAATTAATTTTGGTTGGTCACAACCAAGCCCTTTTCAAAGCCATAAACTAATTAAAATATCTAAAAAAGTTGTAAAACTTCCATCCTGCAGAAGAGCTAAAGTTAAAAAAATATATATATTTTTTAACCTTAGCTCTTCCGCAGAACCAGGACAAAAGTTTTATAACTTTTTTAGATATTTTAATTAGTTTATGGCTTTGAAAAGGGGTTGGTTGTGACCACCAAAATTAATTAGCCTTTTTAAACCATTTTATAATTAATTTTATATTTTTTTCCTTGTGGGTTGGTGTAATTATATTACTTATATAAATATATAGCTATATATAACCTTGGTTTTTGCTTCTGCCCAAACTGTTCATTCTAACAAAGGTCAAGCTTGTCACTCCATCTTAGACCTACAGTCTAATGTGGAATATGAAGCATGCCCCATCAGTAACCCAGTGTCTTACCCACTAGGCTACCCAGGGTACCCATTTATATACCAATTTTTTTTTATTGTGTGAAAGGATGAACACCTGGATTTTGCTGCACATCACTGGGTATCAATCCCAGGGCTGATGGATTTGTAGTCAATGACACTAACCACCAGTGCTGGGCACTTGCGCAAACACTTGCGCAAGTGTGATTTTGGTTGCGCATTTGCGTTTGCGCCAATTCTTGCGCAACTTGCACATTTGCGTAAGTACTTGCGCAAATGTAAACTTGTGCGCAAACGTGAAAAAATAACAAATATTAAAAATGTGGATTTAGCTCATAAACACGTGACTGCCAGACAGATGGCGCCACCAGACAGCAGTGAGCACTCAGTATACCAACAACGCTAGTGAAACACGTTCATTTGATTAGTTGATTTTAATTTTATTTCAGAGTTCAAACTACTAACTACTCTAGTAACTTCTAGAAACTTCATAAGTCATAACTACTGTCTATAACTAGTGAACCATGGACAGCCTCAGACACCATCCCCAGCTCTGCAGCTGTGGAGAGGGTGTTCTCCCAGGGGTCTGACATTATGAAGCCCAAGAGGTCCAGCCTGACCTCTGAGAACTTTGAGAGGTTTGTGTTCCTGAAGGGCAACATGGACCTGCCCACAATGGAGTTGGAGGAGGACTCTGAGGAGCTTTGAAGTGGTTTTTTTTTTTGTAATATTGTAATTTTTTTTTTTTATTATTATTTATTTAACTTGTAATTTTGTATCTATTCTTTATTGATATATCTATGGATCGTGTGTCTGTTAATAAAGTCTTGATTTGATTTGATTTACTATAAATTTAATTTTATACAGGGTGTCCCAACAAAAACACTTTTTTTTTTGTGGAAAACCCTGTATATATAAATAGTTTGCGTAAGGTATGGGTTTGGGTTTGCACATTTGCGCAAGTGAATTTTAGTTTGCGCTGCCCAGCACTGCTAACCACTACACCACCCAGGTGTTTTATATATATGAGAGGAGGGGTGACACGCTTGACTTTAATGAAGTGAGGAATTATCGCACAGAACATTTGAAAGGTGTACAGTAACCCCTTGTTTTTTTTACACTGTTTTGTTAAATGTGGTTTTGCATATACATGGGTAAGCCGCGTCATACCTAAAATGCTAAATTTTAACAGATAAATATTGTGTGCCAGTTCCATGTGTAATACAATTACATATGGTACTGTGCAGTGCACCTAGTGAGTCAGCTGCTGCACAGTTGCTAGTGATGCACCATGGTTGGTCACCCAGTTTGTTATATCTCCAGGGTTATAACTGTTTTTCATTAAAGCACACTACTTTTTTGATTAATATGGCTCCAAAATGTCCAGCCAGTCCTCCTGCAGAGGGTGAGGCTAAAAGATCAAGAAAAGTAATGACTTTAGTGCAAAAAGTGGTGTTAGATAAATTAAAGTCAGGCATGTCAGCAGCAGCAGCAATCGGTAGGTTGTTTGGGGTGAATGAAGTGTTCTTAGATAAATTAAAGTCAGGCATGTCAGCAGCAGCAATCGGTAGGTTGTTCGGGGTGAATGAATTAACACTGCAAACAATCAGGAAAAATGAACAGAAAATAAGAGATTCAGTTGAATCATCCGCCCCCATAAGTGCTAAAATTGCACAAATTGTTAGAGATCCTGCGCTAGTGAAAATGGAAAAGGCTTTCAACATTTGGATTGAGGATATGGATCGAAAACATGCGCCATCAAGCAGTGCAATTATCCGTGAGAAGGCCAAGCAGATCTATGGCCATTTTGTCCCATGTGATGCTGCTAGTGTCGAGTTTAGTGCGAGCAAAGAAAGGCTCGTTTGAAAATTTCAAGAAAAGATTTTCTCTCCACAATATCACTCATAAATAGTACTGCAAGGCAATCCTCACCATCATCATTACAGCAGCATTCACACCTCACGCATGGCTATCTGTCACAGCCAAAATAATTTCCCAACATATACACAACAAGCTAACATTCTAGTTAATCACTATGCAAAGATAAGTCACTTAAACGGAGACAATAACCAGAAACACGCAGCCAGACAAGAAAACATACAGACTCGACACGACCATTACACCCTTCAATACGGACCAGACCACCAAGATCATCAAAAACATTAAGAATTCAAAGGCTACTGGACCAGACAACGTATCTAACATACACTTTAAACACTTGTGCTGATGTTTGTGAGAGCTAGTATTCCCTGTGGGCCCATATTCATACCAGCACTATTATTCCTGACATATGGAAACAAAGTAAAATTATTACACTACTCAAACCAAACAAAAATCCAACAGAACCAGCTTCCTATAGACCCATTACTTTACTATGCACAGTTGCACACCTTCCAAAGTAACAGAAAGACTGATCTTACAAATCACCAACCAACACATACCACTATCACCTACTCAACATGGATTCAGACCTCACCACTCAACCACGACATTACTCACTAACCTCACGCAGCACATCATGGATGGCATCAACTCCAGATGACTAGCTCAACATACACTATTAGCAACAATATATTTAGACATTAGTAAAGCATTTGATGCTATCCCATGCTTCCCTCTCATAAACAAAATACTCAACACAAACACGCACAATAACACCAAAAGGTGGCTGAGCAACTATCTTTCAGGAAGATACTCGCATGTCACATTTAATGGCAAGTCATCCAAAAACAAGCTTTTTCTAAATGGGGTCCCTCAAGGCTCTGCTCTCTCACCAACACTGTTCAACTTATCTATGGGTGTTGGAATGGCATGCATGTATAACAAGCTTACCTTATCATCATATGCAGATGAATCACTAACATCCACCCACATCATCAACACTGCTACAAATAACCTACAAACATACATAAACAGTATACAAGACTGGCTCACACACAATAGACTCAAAGTAGCACCCACAAAATCAACCATCACCTTGCTAACAAGCAACACAAAAGAACACCAGATAACTCCACAGATTACACTAAACAACAACATTATTCCACACACTCAGAGGACCAAAATACTTGGTCACATACAACACATTATCTTTTGCAAACCACATTCAGGACATTTTTTTTATCAATTTTAAAAAATTTGTGCTGATCTATCTTTGAATCTTAGCTTGTGCTGATCAAAAAAAGGGTAGTGAAATGTCTTTGGCCTATCTTTGATTTGTGCATGTCAGCCCTCATGCAGGATGAATGCCCACACACACACGCACAAACCCCCTCTGTCATTACTGAAATTACGTACAATGTCTGGGTCTAAAATACTATTTTCATTATTTCTTTCCCAGTACTGTTCAGTAGTTAAACACTATACAGTGTTTAACTACTGAACAGTACTGGGAAAGAAATAATGAAAATAGTATTTTAGACCCAGACATTGTACGTAATTTCAGTAATGACAGAGGGGGTTTGTGCGTGTGTGTGGGCACTAAGGTGCCTAGAAGTCCATAAATGATTAGCTGAGTGCCATCTCAAAAAAAAAAAAAAGTTAATACCAGTATTGTAATAATATAAATGTCAAACTTGTTGTCTCCATCAAAATATTTACAAAACTTTTATGGACATTCTCGTTACTGCTTCACAAATGGAAATAATAATTATAATGAATAGGCCGAATAAAAGCTTCACTTTTATGTAATTACATGTTACAAAATGTTACATTACCAATACTTAATTTACATTCATTGTTCAAAACTAATTGTTGTTCTTCAAAAATAAAATCTTTGATAGCTATGATCAAACCACCTTTCCTCTGGTATTTATTTTTTGCCATCCCCCTCACAGTCACGCTTGGAGCAATGGCCCCCAAGCACCCCCCACTCTCACTACAGCACTGAGGTCTGATGCTAGTGTCTCTGAGCAACTGATACAATGAGAAAAGGAATAGACTGTAAGCCTGGTTGGCAGTTCCATTCTTACAAACCTGCTCTTCACTTATCTCAAAGTCTGCATCTTTTTCCATTAATAACAAAGTGATAGAAGTGTATCCTGATAGAGTCCCCATCATGAGAGCACCGACGCCATCTGCACTTGCGCATAAGACCTGAAAATAATATACAATTATTGTAAGGTTTGTCAAAGATACTGAAGATTATAGAATGGTGGTTCTTAATTGTGGAACTTTGTAGAAGGTAGAAAAATCATGATTCACTTCCCATGCGTGTATATTGTGTATGGTGAATACATGGATTTTTGAATAGATATAAAAATATTCCACAGATTGCAGGATACCCAAGTTATGAATAAAATTAACATATAGCTAAATGAGAATTAATCAATTTTGTATTAAGACACAATAATGAAACTGATGTTTCTCCATTTATAATCTTCAAAGACAAAATCCCTCACTTTAAAAATGTTTGTAGTCATTTTTTTTAACTATTTGGGGAGTGAATTACCTATAGCATTAACAATGCTCTGAAACACTAACAACCGCATCAATGAACTTGAAGTATGGTACCTTGTGTAAAATGCATGCAAGTGAATCTCAGGATTCTAGCTGAAAAAGTAGTTTATTAATTATACTAATGTACAGTATACTTCATGGCTTTTGTCTAGCAACATGAATTTTTATATCAAGTATGGTATATACACTCACCCTGCTAATTCAACACATTTGGGGCTCTACCCTTGTCAAAATACCTGAAGGGTACAAATTACAGCAAAGTTCCCAAATTTTTTTTGGATATTTCAAGTTTGTTGAAATAGGGGTTTTTCACTATGAAGAAACTGCAAATGATTTCTGAAGCTTGGTGAAATAACAGGATATTTTGTCAAGCAAGGAGTTTGCACACCTTGCCTTGGGAAAGCTTGATTGCAGCATCTCTAGACTAGATCCTCAAAGATAATTTTTAGTAAATAAATACTCACATATGAATAGCATATGTTCAGAAAATAGTGTAAGCCTATATGTATATATATATATACAGATGAGAGAGAGAGAGGTTACAAGGAAAAGAAGTACCTCAAAAGGCCTTGCGGCCCATACCGAGGAGGTACCAATGGCAACGGGTGCCAGGGAAAATTTTCTACACACTCAAATAGTGTGCAAGATTTGGTCTAACCTTTTCTTGAACTGATCCACTGAGGAACTGTTCCTGTTATTAAAGGTTTATTTTTCTTTCAACTATCCTAGCAGTAGTAGAAAACTGGATAGAAAAGTAGAAGGCTCTCTCCCCACCCTCCGCTCCCTCCCTGCCAGAGGCAGGTACGGAAAAAGGTTGAAGAAAATACCTTGACCCTGGAAAAGTAGCCAAGGAAATTTTACAGGAAAGTGGAGAATATATAAATAGCTCTATATTTAGCTTGCTCACAGAGACACCGAGCAAGCGAACTCCTGCAGAGTTTTCTGAGGTTTTAATCTTAAACTATGAGTGTGTTCAGTACTTTGTCTAGCCTATTTTTAAACAGATTTACACTTTGACTGGAAACAACCTCTGAGGGAAGTTGGTTCCAGATATTAACTATTTTATAGGAAAAGAAATTTCCGCAGACTGAGGTCCTAAATGTCTTTACACACTCAAATAGTGTGCAAGATTTCGTCTAACCTTTTCTTGAACTGATCCACAGAGGAACTGTTCACAACTTCCGAAGGTAACCTGTTCCATGTGTCACAGATCTTATACGTAACGTAATTCCCACACACACTAGTCCTAAACCGTTTCAAATCCAACTTCCAACCATTGTTGCGAGTTGGGTTATCATTTAAACTAAACATACTTCTAAAATCGACATCGTTGAACCCTCGTAAGAGCTTGAAAACCTCGATCAGTTGACCGCGCAGCCTCCGAGTTTCAAGCGAAAACAAGTTCAGGGCGCGTAACCGTCGATTGTAGCCCATATGCCTAACGGAAGGGATTAACTTTGTGGCCCTCGCCTGCACTCGCTCCAGCCTCTCAATATCTTTCCTGAGGGTGGGCGACCAGAACTGCACAGCATACTCCAGGTACGGCCGAACAAGGGAATTGTACAGTGAGAGCACAATCTCCTTGTTCCGAAACTGAAATTGCCTCCTGATATAACCCAATAGTTTCTGGGCTTTCTTTTCCACCTCTACACACTGTTTCGTAAACTTAAGGTCGCTGCTAATTAGCACACCCAAGTCCTTTTCTAAATCAGTCACCTCGATATTACTGCCCAACATCGAGTAGTCCGACTTGGGATTGGCGTAGCCAATGTGCATCACTTTGCATTTACCCAAGTTAAACGGCATTTGCCATTTTTCGGACCACTCTCCTATCCTACCTAGGTCCGCACGCAGTTCCTCGATCGCTTCGGGCGTCCCAACATTGGCCCCAAGCTTGGTGTCATCAGCGAATTTGGCGATCCGACTGACGATGCCACCGTCGATATCATTTATGTAAATGGTAAACAACAGTGGCCCCAAAACGGAACCCTGAGGAACCCCACTAGTGACCGAGGCCCAACCCGAACTAGCCCCTTTAATTACCACCCTCTGCCGCCTATTCCTCAGCCAGTTTTCAATCCACCTACCTATTTCCCCACCGATACCCAGCGCGCGCACTTTCGCCATTAGCCGGCGGTGAGGTACCTTATCAAAGGCTTTCTGAAAGTCGAGATAAAGTATATCAATCGCCCTACTCTTATCGTACTCACTCAACATGACGTGGAAAAACTCGAGCAAGTTGGTGAGACACGACCTATGCCGTCTAAACCCATGTTGGGAGTCCCCAAGCAGCTTGTAGGAATCCAAATGGTCAACGATTCTATCAGCTATTATCCTTTCTAATAATTTACCTACAACTGAAGTGAGACTAATAGGACGATAGTTCCCTGGACTTTCGTGATCCCCTTTCTTAAAGATAGGGGTCACGTTGGCCTCCCTCCAGTCACCAGGCACCTGGCCCATCACCAACGATTTGTTGAAGACTGTAGCCAGGTGGGGAGCCACCTGGTCGCGCACTTCTCGCAAAACACTGGGGAGAAACTGGTCTGGCCCAGGAGCCTTAAACGCGCTCAGTTTGTCTATTCTATGAGCAACGACTGTCGCGGTACATCTAACACTATCCAGGCCAGCACCTTCGTGCCTCACAGCTGGCTCGGGGATGACGCGGGTATCCTCCCTGGTGAACACTCCCGCAAAGTACTCATTAAGCACATTAGCGATGTCCGCGTCGGAGGTCCGCAGAACGCCGCTTCCGTCCTTTAAAGGACCTATCATGCTTCTAATGGGCTTTCTACTATTAACATAACTGAAGAACTCCTTA
The DNA here is from genome assembly GCA_023014485.1 of Bathynomus jamesi. Taxonomy (NCBI): domain Eukaryota; kingdom Metazoa; phylum Arthropoda; class Malacostraca; order Isopoda; family Cirolanidae; genus Bathynomus; species Bathynomus jamesi. The sequence continues at coordinate 1,787,821 of JAJOZX010000225.1, forward strand.
GGGTTCCCCTTGCAGAGGCTTGCCACCCGTAGTTCTTCGTTACGTTTCGCTAGCCTAACCTTCGCCTTCACTTCCCTACACAGGCGGACATACGCTTCAGTGTTCTCGTGGGAACGATTGGCCTTCGCCCTCCTATACGCTACTTTCCTATTTCGGATAGCCGAAGCGATGCCACGATTGAACCACTTAGGCTGCGTTGAAGCAGGGGTGACCGGTTTTGAGGGTATGGCAGCAGACTGCAGCACCATAAACTCATCCCGGAATGCACTCCACACTCCCTCAACATCGCCGCCAACCTCTAACCCCATCTCTGCTACGCTATCCCTGAGGCTAACAAAGTTCGCCCGCCGGAGATCGAGCTTACTGCCTCTCGAGTTACTACGCTTCACCCGAGGGACGCACACACGGAACCTAATAAGACCGTGATCACTCCCGCCCAACGATTCGTCAACGGTGAGGCCAGTGACGAGGTTGTCTTCGGTCGTGAATACTAAGTCTAGAACGCTTTCGCCTCGTGTAGGCTCGTTGACCCACTGAGTGAGGAAGTTCTCATCAGCAAAGTCAACTAGCCTCCTCCCTTCAGCATCGGCAGTCCTGTTTTCCCACTTTATGCCGCGACAGTTGAAGTCTCCTAAAACTACACACACCCTATCCCCTAGCAGGCTACTGAGTTCGGTGTACAGGGCTGTATCGTCCTCGAGGAGGAGATGCGGAGGTCTGTACACCAAGATTAACCTATAGTTCGTCCCTCCCACGTTCAGATCGACGCCAAGCAGCTCCCGTTCCGACCGGAACTGGCAGTCAACCGGACTCAACGTGTCTCTGACGTATATTAGTACCCCACCCCCCTCCCCACGGGTGCGGTCTTTGCGAAACATTCTATACCCGGGAATTTCGAACTCCCCAACGTAGTCCCTACGATCAGTATGAATCCAGGACTCGGTGATAGCAACGATATCCTGGTATTCTGATGCTAAGAGCGCCCGTAGCTCGCAAAACTTGTTCCTAATTGACCTAGCATTAAAAAGCATTGCACGGAGGGAGCCTTCCCTATTCTGACCGCCCCCTAGCACGACCCGTTTCCCGAACAGCCAGGGCTGTCGGGAGTTGAAGAGCCCCTCACTAACGAGGGGGCAACTTCCGCAGGAGACTGAGCCCCCTCCAACGTAGGAGGAGGGTCACCCACCTGTACTTCGACGCACCCTTCAGTCGAAGGTATGTCCGCCACCGGCTCATCCTCATCTCTCCCCGGTGGGGGCCCATCATCTCTCCCCGGACTCGACCTCACCATTCTGTATAGGTGCCGGTCGAGCAGCGCGCCTAGCACACCTTTACCCTTGTTATTGAGGTGGACACCATCCCTCTGGTAAAGGTCCCACCTACCCGAAAATGCATCGAAGGGGTCAATAAACTTCACGCCCAGCGGAACGCACAAGTCTTGTACCCTCTCGTTGATGCCAATGACCTTACTGAGCGCGTGGTCACTGACATTCATTCGCGGTAAAATACCCATTAACATTCCCCTGTCTGTCTTCAGTTTTAGATCATCCGCAAGAGACATGATCTCGGTGATGATCCCTTCAGTAAGACCTACCCCACCGCCTTTGAGGAACAGGTCATTGCCACCAGCGTGGACAACGATCGCAGTCCTCCGACTAGCCACGCGCACCTTCTCTACCTCCTTCCTTAAGTGCGCCGTTCCCCGCCCAGGTAAGCACCTTACCTTCCTCCCATCCCGGTTTGCTGAAGCAAAGTACTTCTCCTGGCCCCTGATCTGCGAGTCCCCAATCAAAACGGTGTCTTCCTCCTTCGAGCACAGGAGACTAAAGCGGTTAGAGGTCTTGACAGGGGCAACTGGGGTCTCAGGCTTCGGCTTCACAGCCTTCTTGCCCGAGACCTTTCGAAACCCGTCGCCACCCATACACGCAGTTACACTGTGGAGGGTGAACCCTTTCCCCTTTTAGTTCTCAGCCCTTTCCCCCTGGCCTTGATTATTATTATTTATATATTAAATTTCTTTGATTTTTGAATGAAATATTTGTTATAGAAAGGATTTTAATGGTTCTCTCTCTCTTTCCAGCAAACAAATAATGAATAGGAATGATAACTGTTATAGGAAATTAGAAAGATGGTAGTAAACTATTAAGCATTAAGATAATAAATAATAAACATTAAGTAACACTAACTTTAATATTAGCAAACAAATAAATAAAGAAATAATGTTATAAGATATGTTAATGTTAATATTTAATGAATGAAAAGACTAAACAATAAGTTATATAAAGAAATGTTAAACTTGTAAACAAGGAATGAGGAATAAAACAGTTTTATTAAATTAGTATGGGAAAAAGAGTGAGAGTTGGACAGTTGCTTGTTAAACCCTGTTAGTAAATGAATAATAAAGTACAAAATTGTTAATATTTTAATGAACAAACAAATAATGAAAAGAAGAATAAACAAATTTAGTAAAAGAGACGCTTCTGAGGTTTAAAAGTGTCGGTGTGTGTGTCAAAACTCGAGTTTTGAGAAGTGGAGGGAACCAATTGGCGCATGTGTGGAAATATAAATAATAAAAAATATAGTTTAAGAGGGTAATTTGACGAGAGAAAATAAAGAACATAACAGAGGAAACTAAAGTCAGGCTGGATTTGTCTGAGGCTGAAGACCGTTATTGGACCAAGGGAACTTTAAGTTCTGTTAGGAAGGGGATGCTGGAGATAGTGAACCACTAACAGAAGGAAGCTATTCTGGCAAGTAAGAAACTGTTGGTGGCGGGAGCCAGCAGTCGTGGAGTCGGAGGTCTGGGCAGCGAGCCTGGATCCAACAACCCTTCAAGGTAAGCAGCCTGGTTTCGTGGAGTTCTTAAACAAAAGAAAAAATTCTTATTCGTGATGCGGCCGTTAGGTTACTCCGAATCCCACCACATAAAATAAGTGGCGCCCGAACAGGGACTTCCACTCAGAAAAGTGGGTTGTTTCCTGGTTGGGTTGTATAGAAGAAGAGTGAAAGAGTAGTTGTAGGTTGGGTGTAGTAGTAATAGAGTAGAAGTGAAGTAGGGTAGCATCTTTAGAGATGCCTACCAAGGAGGAGTTAGAAAGGAGGTTGAGGGAGATAGAGGAGGCATTAGAGGTAGAAAAGGCTAGGAACCATCAGTTAGAGTTACAGAAGGCAGAATTAGAGAATGTTTTGGGGAAATTGCAGAGTAGATTAGAGGAACAGAGTAAAGAATTAGTAGTTTGTCGTCAAGAGATGGAAGAAAGAATGATTGAGAGTAAGAAAGAGATGGATGATGGGTTAAAGGCAATGGCTAAGAGAATGAGTGAGTTGGAGGGCAAGCTTGATGAGAAAGTGAAAAAGGAAGGGAAGGGGGGTTTTGAAGGGGAAAATAGTAAGGGTGTTGGTAGTAAGAAAGGGGCACATCTAAAGGATGTAGCAGTAGGGGGCCTGGAAGGAGAAGGGAGTGAAAGCGTGAGTGAGGGGAAAGAAGAAAGACCTTACAAGGTGATGGTGCATTCCACCCCTAAGGAGGGTAAGAAGAAGCTTGAGGGTGAGGATCAGAGGGAGAAAGGTAAGAGGATGGAAGGGCAGGCTAAGAGGGGCAAGGCGGGAATGAAGGGGGCTCAGAGGGCATCTGGTAAGAGGGCTTCTCGGAAGGTTCAACGCTGCGTTAGTGCAGATGACTCCCTCTATTCCAGCATTGAGGACAGTATGTGTGAGAGTGAGACTGAAACTGAGAGTGATACGAGTGAGGGTGTAAGAGTGCATAAGGGAATCTTAATTAGGGAGATTCCGAAGGTTGCAAAATTTAATGTTTATAGTGGGAGAGATGTACAAGAGTTTTTGAAAGAGTATGAACGTTATTGTAAGAGCAAGTATCCAGACGCTCCTGAGTATTGGGTGAAAGAGATGGGTGACTGTTTGGAAGGTAGGTTGCTAGAGTTTTACAATGTTGTTGTAAATTCAGGAGTGCCTGTGAAGTATGAGGTGTTAAGGGAGAGATTGGTGGAGCAAGTGTTAAGAATAGAGGGGGTGTGAAATATCGAAAGAAGGATGATTTGAGAGAGCAAGGATGCAGAAGGGGGAGAGTATTGATTTGTATGCATATAGACTTGAAACTTTGGCGAGAAAGAAATTTGGAGATGATGGGATAGATGAGAATAAAAGGTTGGTAAGAAAGTTGATTGAGACAGTACCTGAGAGTGTGAGAGAGTTTTTGAATGTTAAGAGGAAAGAGTGTGTAAGAGTGAGAGGGACACGTTTGAAGTGGCATGAAATCTTGGAATTGTTAGAGGACCGAGTGTATGAGTGTGATTGGGCGTAATAGGGAAGCAGATGTGCGAATGGGGACAGCGATGAGGGAGGAACAAGTACCTGTGTTTCCTAGTTATGCGGACGCATTAAGAAATACTAGGCCAGGTCACCCTCCAGTTAGCCAAGCATCCATGGCCCAAAACCCAATGGAAATGCTGGCTAACTTTGTGAACGAATTCACAAGGGTGTATGGAGGGTCAGCCATGCAACAATCAGGGCCTCCTCCCACATCAGGTCCCAGAATGAATGGTCCGATGCTGGGGCAAACGTATAGAAGGCAAGGGCTTCAAGGCCAGTTGACAATGAATGAGCAAAGAGGGCCAGTGAATGGAGGGAATATGGGGAATGTGAGAGGGTGTGCATATTGCGGTAGAGGGGGACATAGTATAGAGACCAGGGTTGGCACTAGTGGGCCCAGCCCGAAAAAACCCCACTTGAAAAAACCCACTATTTTACCCACTTGTGGGTTTTTTCATGAAACTTAAGAAGTGCATATGCAATTATTTTTAAAAATTGTCATATAGGCACCTATAATGATTTTACATGCAAAGCAAGCAAACATGAGTCAACAAATAGACCAGGTATAACTCTTTGGGTGAGGTAGCAGGTTATAGAGTGTAGACATCAGCCAATCAGGGTGTTATACATCCTGATTCTTCAGTCAACTGCATCTTCAAGGAATTTTCTACTTCTTCATGGATTGTATTTAAAAGTCTCTATCATTTCAATAAAATACTTAGACTCTGCACATAGAAATGGAATATTATTTGCATAAAAGAATTTGGCTATTTTGTTATCAATGACATTTTTCTGCAAAGTTGTTGTTGTCATGCCAAAATCGCTTACTTTCTTTTGAATTTTTCTTTTTTTCATCTGTAATTGTGTCAGTGGTGGTGAGGATGAGTCTGGATCATCTGAGAGGTCTATGTCATGGCAGTATGAAGATGATGTACTGGCAGTATTGTCAGTCTTGTTTCTTGATTCCATGTGTTTCAAACATTTCATTAAATGCATTTTTATTCGCTCTATTTTATTACTTATTTCATTACTGCAATGTTTGCATCTAACTTTACTAGTCCCATCAATAATATTGACTTCACTCCATTCATGCCCTGATTTTCTTCCTGATCCAAAGGTCTTTGGCATTATTTAATGCAGTTATAACTTCAAACAGACTAATTCTGTAGGCTAGCAGTAAAGATAATATGCTGTTGCCAGTTTGTTTTATTTAACTGTGAAATAAAAGAAAAAATATTCAGTAATATGAATTAAATAGATATAACTAGCTGAATTAAGTTCCCTTTGGGAGCTGTAATTCATCTACTTCCAGCAGAAGACACAGGGGCCTGTCTTCCATAGAAAGTATAGCCTAACAAATAGGATAATTTACCACACCAAATTTAGTTCAAATTGGTCCATGTTTTCCAAATTTTGTTGTGAAGCTCAATCTGAGAAAATAATAACTTTTTATGCTTAATTGCCTGGAAGGCAACCTTTTTGCTAAAAACAAGACAAATGTTATATTAATAGTGTACGGTACAGTACAGTATTATTATAAAAATAAGAATAGGTAGGTCTAATGTGAACTACCATATGGACATATGAAAAACCCAATTTTACCCGGGTTTTTTCGGGTTTTAGGTGAAAAAACCCGAAAAAAACCACCTGGGGTGGGCTTTTTCAAAAAAAGTGGGTTTCTTGCCAACCCTGATAGAGACCTGTAGAAGAAGAGTGGGTGCGTGTTTTGCATGTGGGCAGATGGGACACATGGCGTATGAATGCAGAACACCTGGGTATGAATGTAGGGCATGTGGGAACTTTGGGCATATTGCCCGGTTCTGTCAAGCCCAACAGCAGGGTGCTCCGGCACTCGCGGGAGGGAGTCCTGTCTCTCATGCAGGAAATCGGCCAGTGTCAGCCATGCCAGCTCCTCAACCTCAGAGGCAGGGCCCTCAAGGGGGTGCTGTCACTGGAAATGGCGAGGCTGGTCCCAGTACAGGAAACGCATAGGGCAGGGGCCTCTCATTGGGGTTGGGGTCCCTGCTTCTCTGAATGATGAATGTGTATTTGAGGCATTAGCAGGATGGTGTCAAGTGAATAAGGAAGTGAGAGCGAGTGAGAAAAAGGCAGAGTGTATGGTTATTCCTGTTGAATGGGGAGGGAGTGTATGGAGGGCATTAGTGGATACAGGATGTTCACCTAATTTAATAAGTAAGCAAGGAATTGGATGTTTGTGTAAAGAGAATGAATTAGGAAGAGTGAATTGGGGAGTAACTGGGGAAATTAAAGGGGTTGGGAACATCCCAGTACGAGTGTTGGGAGAGGTGCAGATTAAAGTGAAAGTGATGGGGTGTGAAATGGAAGAATGTGTGCTTTATGTGGTTGATAAGGAGAGTGAAAAGTATGACATGATTCTGGGGTATGAGTTTTTGAAAAAGAATCGATTGGTGATCCATCCTGCTAGACGTATGATTGAGTGGAAAAATGAGTTGGGTAAGTGTGAATTCTATGTGGGGAGAAGTGAATCGGATTGGATGCGGGTAATAAAAGGGTATGAGGTGAGAGCATCTGAGAGTGTAAATCTGGAAAAGGGAACCCCAGCATTGGTGCATGTTGAGTGGCCAGTGAGTGATAATAGAAGAAAAAGGCAGGGAAGCATGATTTTTGTGAATGGTATGGATGCATCGTATAAAGTGAAAAGAGTTGGGCATGTGTATGATGGTATAATTGATGAGAGTAACCCATGGATTTGTGTGCAAGCTAGGGAAGATGGGGGTGCATGGCGAAAGAGAATAAATGAGGGGGATGTGATAGGGAGAGCATATACAGTGATTGAGGAAGTATGTGAGGAGGGAGAAAATGGAATACAAACGGATGAACGAGGGCAAGAATGTGGGGAGGAATGGACGACTGAACAAATCAGAAAGGAGGTGATTGTTGGCGAACAGTTGAGTGAGAGTGAGCGAATGCAGGTGTGGCAGTTGGCAGGGGAGAAAAGGAGCGTATTGGCCCGAGGAGATGATGACCTCCGTTTAACAAAACTACCTCCCTTCAGGATCCAGTTAACGGATGAGACTCCGATCTACCAAAGGCCAAGACGGTTCTCCCCACCAGTAATGAATGAGATAGAAGAGCAGTGTGAGGAATTAGAGAGAATGGGAGTGATTGAACAGAGCACAAGTCCGTGGAATAGTAGAATAGTGCCTGTGCGGAAACCTGATGGAAGGATTCGCTTGTGTGTGGACTATCGAATGGTGAACGAAAGGACAGTGAAAGACAGGTTTCCGATGTGCTTGATAATGAAAGTGTATACTCTTTGCATGGAAAGAGGGTGTTTAGTAAATTGGACCTATTGAGGGGATATTACCAGATGCCGGTTTGAGCCAGAGTCTCGTCCCATAACTGCTTTCTCCACAGCCAGGAATCATTATATGTTCCGTGCTCTCTCGTTTGGACTTACAGCTGCACCTGCTGCATTTCAGAGAGCAATGAATCGTGTTCTTGGTAAGTTTGCAAGGGAAAATGTCATATGTTTTATAGATGACATTTTGATTATGACAGAAACATTTGAGGAGCACCTGAAGATAATGAGAGAGGTACTGCAAGTGTTGGATGAAGTTGGACTACGAGTGAAACCAAGTAAGTGTGAGTGGTTCAGGGAAAGTGTGGCATTTCTGGGGCACAAGGTGAGTTCGAGTGGTATACGAAAGAGTGGGGAGTATATGGAAAAAGTCAGGGAGTTCCCGAAACCTCGGACAGTTTGTGAACTTAAATCTTTTCTGGGACTTGTAGAGTTTCAGAGGAAATTTATAGCGGGCTGCTCTGGGATTTCGAAACCCCTGACCGAAGTGACTGGAATGAAAGGTAGTA
>JAJOZX010000226.1:0-2500 GCA_023014485.1 Bathynomus jamesi
TATATATATATATATATATATATATATTAGGGTGACAATAAAAATCGAAAGTTGGAGTTTTTTATTGGCCATTTGTTCAATGCTGCTACTACATGAGAAAACAATGTACTGTAAATATTAGGTCATTCAGATAATATTTAAGGGTGTCTCAAGTGAGGTAAATAATTCTCCTTATAACAAAAATTAATTATTCATTACCTAGTAAAAATAAATTAATATTTTTTTAATTAATGTAAATAAACGTTAGTTTTAGTTCATAAGGTTTAAGTGCAGGCGTACTCCAATCGTAATAAGTAAATAATATATTTACTAAATATATTCCAGGGTGTCTTTCATTCAATTGTAGACCACCCATTAATTCTTGCTTTTCCTCAAGCCATACCCCTTTTTCAATGTACCAGGCTGAGACTTCCTATGATCCTCAACAACCTGCAAGAGATGTTGGCGCTGTTCTTCATTCTTCGTAATCTTTGTATTGAAGGCCTGGATCAAGGCAATTCCCCTCTCTGCCATGTCATTGACGACTTTTAGTCCTTCAACTATAGTCAAACCAGTCTTGAAATCTTCGTCGTCCGGCCAGGTCTCTGGTTCCTTGGACAAGAAACCATCATTAATTTTTAGAAGTTCAAAGAGAAGCTTTGATCCTTTCGAGGCAAAGTCCGAGAGCTGCTTTGTTGAAATGGAAGAAACAGCAGGTATTGGGGCTCGCTTTGGAGGATCTTCAGCAGCTTCTTTTTCGAGGATTGATCGAGCGATATTCTTTTTCGTCGTTGCATTGATACCTTTATCAAAGAGTGCGAGACCAATCAAGTACTCGCTGAGGTACCATAAGTGACGACCGAGGACACTAAGGCAGGATGCTGAGATCTTTTCATCGTGGTACTTTGCTAGGTCTTGAAGAAGCTTCAAATCGTTCGCGGGAGCAGATGAAGGACTGCTGGCCGTGAACCACGCGCTGACATATAACTCCAGGGCAAAAAATACAAATCGTTTTAAGCCAGACATTTCACGAGTTGTAAGTCTGAACTGATGGGAAAGCAGCAGGATTTTTAATGAATAAATTACTTTTGCCATCCAACGTGCTCGGTGAAGTGCTCCAGGTCGCCGAAACCTAAAGTTAGGTAAATTACCTCCAAGGATTGTAATCGACAACTCCAAGAATTCACGGTAATCATCCCTCGGCTGATGTTTTGTCAGATATAGATTCCAGCAAGCGATCAGTTCTTCTCGATTCTCATTCAGACTCGATGGAAGGTCTGACAGGGTCTTGTACTTATCTTGGCAAATTGTATTCCACGTCTCTTTGAAGCGGGAGAATAGGAGGATATCTGGACCAGATGATGGTCCCATGCATTCCATGTACGCCTTCTCAACGACAAGTTCTAGGATGTGATGGCGACATGCAAGGTATAAGAGTCGGCGGCCGAGTTTCTGCTCCAAAATTACGCATGCCCCAGACAAGTAACCAGTATTTGAAGCTGTAGTGTCGAAGCTCATAGCTGATACCTTTTCTGACACATTCCATTCTTTGAGCGCAGCATGTACCACCGAGGCGATGACCTCACCCGTTCCTGATGTCAGCTTAGGTACACCCAAGAGCTTCTCGGTATCAACTCCGGTTACGAAAATGGCTAGTCGGTCACACCGACCACCTTCATCGTCTGGTAGAATTTTTCCGTCCCAGTGAACAGTGAGCACTTCGTTGGGTGTGAACCTTTGTTTAATCTTTTCTGCCGTCGCCGAACGGAGCCTTTCTCGTGATTTTCTAATGGTTTCATAGTTGAGCGCGAGTTTTTGTGAGTTATGGCCGAGGCTTCTAGCCGTAGCGTCGATAATCCGGTGTGCTGAACGATGACTGATTCCTGTGCGATCCAATGTACTTGCCAATTCGGGAGTGATGACTTGGATAGTGCCACGAGCATAACACTTGCGTTTTTCAGGAGAGGCGGGCGGTGAGTCTTCAGATGATGGCGCAGAACTTGGTGCTTCAGACGTAGAAGAAGATTCCAGCTCAATATTTTCAAAAGTAATATTGGCTTGAGGTTGGTGCTGAGCTAGGCGTCTTTCAGTTTGTTCCCGACGCATGACAGAATGAGCCATTTTCTTGTCAACTCCTCCCATTACTCCCCTCCTCCCTTTTTCTCGCTGAGCAATAAGGAAGGCTCGATCTTCTTCGATGGTCAAAAGTTCCATCGCTTTAGGGTGGGCGACATCGAAAAGATTTTCCAAATTATCACGGAACTCATCTTTTTTCCGCTGGGTTTCCGTAGCGCGAGCACGATTTTTCTGGAGAAGCTTCCAAGTAAGAAAAAGATCTACCACTTTTCGACCAATGCTCTTCTCTGTGATGGTAGGTATCCGGGATTTCTCCCAGTAACCAATGACTGATGATGCCACCTCCTTCGCTGAGTCGTTCACTGTCTTCTTGTGCTCTATGTGAAAGTGAAAAAACAGGCGTAAAACGTCTCCAATTGAAGGAAGCCGTGCGCCCTTGATCTCG
>JAJOZX010000226.1:7500-15000 GCA_023014485.1 Bathynomus jamesi
GAAACCCAGGTGTCTGGTCCAATTCGAAGTTGGACTGTTTTAGAGGAATGAAATTTTGTAAACGAACATACCGGGGCATGACGGTCACGAATTAAGTCGATAAAGCAAGACCTAGTAGTTGGAAGAATGACTGGTTTGAGTGGAGGGCAAACGATTTGTTTATTTGTTTGCGGGAATCGGCAATGCCGGACGTCGCTATCTGACATCATAGAATAGGCTGACAGATCTTTGGCGAGGAAAAGGTAAGATGGTACGGTGGGTAAATACAATCGATAGACATTAGAGTTCTTTTGGTATGGTGTTGGGAAAGGGTGAAATTTATATACTTCATTGGTGAGTACATTAAAAATGGTACAGTTATGAGATATGTGCAGGGGAGTGGTCCATGTACAGTCCAGGTGTATTCTAGAAATTGGGGTAATTAGTATGGTTGAGTGGGAATACGGGTGATAATTTTAATTGTGTCTGGGCGGTGTGAATTAAGGACTGAAGTGTTTCCCATGGTATTAGGGTGGAAAGAGTGATTTTTCCATGGGCTAGCTGGGTTACACGCAAAACCTTGGAATGAATCGTAATTATTTGTTGTAAATACTTATCGATTAGGGTTACTTGTAGGTTAATTATCTCTATTAATTCTGGATATCTTTTGTGTTCTTTGTATTGAGCTAACATGGATTCAAGGTATGTGAATCTGTCCGAAAGGGCGTGGAGGAAGCGATTGTTTTCGTGTAATGACCTAAGAGTTTGTTCTAACATGTATCCATTATATTGCCGATTTCGCGCGAAGAGATTCAATTTGAGTTCAATTCTTTTAATATCTTCTTCGGTTGCTAATCCGAATAAACCCTTGAATATTTTTCCTCCTATATCTATCAGTCCCCTTTTATTTCTTTGATTAAATTTTTCCGAGTTTTGAGTTCCAGTTTGTATCCATAGTAAGGCTAATATTTCTGATAGGGCGCGTGCTATAGTTCGAATATTTTCGAAGGTATTTTCTAATAGAACGCGACTAATCTGATCTGTTCCCTGGACAGAAAACTGAACTGTACTTTCAATCGCTTTTAATTGGGTTTGTAATTGTGTTTGTGGACGAAGGGGTCGGCCTCGTTTTGGTGGCAATGGGGTTCGACCGTTAAGCTCGGATTCTGAGCGGGTTCGTTTCTTATGTGAAGGTTCTAGTTCACGTGGTTGATGCATTTGCGGGCGGTATGTAGGGTCCGTGCGTTGTTCATCAATCGATGAGGGTGTTGACCGAGGAGATGGAGGAGTTGGAGGAGATGGTGGAGTTCCACTGAGTGATTCTCTTGGAGGAGTTTCTCCAGGGTCTGGGTCCGATGGGACTCTTGGTTCTGGGGCCTCCTCTTGTTCAGGGATTGGCTCGAGTACTGGTGGTATTACGAAGTACCAATCTTCGTCATGGGTAGTGGTTCCCTCGGTGACCATTTCAGTTTTTGATCCCTGCTCGATTTGGTAATACCTTGACCTTTCAAAGGATAGGCGGCTCGAACGCCTTGCAGCTGTTTTTTGGGAAGGTGTTGTTCGGAAGCTATCTTCAAATTGTCAGCTTGAATGATCTTTAGTTTGGAATGATCCCGAAGGTCGAGGATTTCATAACGATTTTTTCCGAGGTTCTTCATAATCCTATATGGGCCATCCCATTTTGGGTATAATTTGCGATGAGCACTTGGCGGTTTCACACTCTTCAGATAACATCGCATACCGACGATTATAGTTCGTTGACGGGGATGACGCCTATGTTGCTCTTGCTACATCTGTTGGTTTCGTTGGTCTAGGGCATAGCGGATTATGTTAAAAATCTTGAAAGATCGTTCAGCTACTTGCTGATTTGCTTTTGCCATCTCGGAAGATGTTAGAATTGCCGGGTCGATTTGGTCTGGCAAATCAAAAGGTAGACGCTTCTCGAAGTGATATAGGACGAAATGAGGGGTGTCCCCGATACACATGTTATAGCCATTGTTGATGGCTGTTTGTACCATGGGAAGGGAATCATCCCATGTCTGGGAGGATGCATTGACAACGTGGCGAAGGGCTTCTAAGATCTTTCGATTTTGCCTTTCCACTAAGCCGTTTGCCTGCGGATGGTATGCCACAATGTGTGTGTTTTTTATTTTACACATGTTACAGAGTGACTCGAACAGTTTGGACGTGAAACTAAGGGCGTTATCCGAAATTAGGATGGAAGTAGTAGTATGATTTTGGATGACGCGTTCCACTAGGGTTCTTGCCACAATTTCCGAGGTCTGGTCTGGAAAGGCAGCTACTTCGCTGTAACGCGAGAAGTGGTCTGTAAACACAATGATGCACTGGTTTCCCTTTGATGTTTTGGGGAATGGTCCCAGTATATCCATTCCAGTTCTTTGCCAGGGCCTTTGGTATACTGGATATTTATGCATAGGGGCTGTGGTTGGTACGTTGCCTTTGTGTTTTAAACAAGAAGGACATTCACCGATGTATTCATGTACTTTCTGTTCATTTCGGGAAAATGGTATCGCTCCAAAAGACTCTTGATGGTGCGATCCGACCCCATGTGGCCATACAAAGGTGAGTCGTGACAAAGTCCAATGGCTATATCGACGAGATCCCTTGGTATTTCCACGAGGTCGTTTCCATCTTCGTTCCTAAAATGTACGAGCCCATCTTTGAGGTTGTACTGTTCTTTTACCTTCGATGGTTCCTTTTGCTCCAGGGGCGCCAGAAGGGTTTGGGTGTGTTGGTCCTGTTGTTGGGAGTATTGGAGACACTCGTAGTCGAACACAGGAAGAATTCCTATTCTATTCACTTGGGCGTCGGGCTTGAGTCTCGACAATCCGTTAGGAATAACTTGATGTTTTCCCGGTTTGTATACGATTTTTGGCGCAAAGTCCTGAATCAACAGAGCCTATCTACTCAACTGTCCTTCACGTAGCTTGTCCTTGAAGAGGTACGTGATGGCTTATGGTCAGTCTTGATGGTTACATCGTAGCCAGAGACGATATTTCGGAATTTTTTCAAAGCCCAATATACCGCTATGGCCTCTCGGTCCGTAGTGGAATAATTCCGTTGAGGTGCAGAGAGAAGTTGACTGGCATAAGCAATGGGTACTTCCACACAATCTACGTCCTGTAATAGGACGGTTCCTAGTCCATAGGAGGAAGCATCTGTGGCTATGACAAAGGGTTTTGTGTAATCAGGATATGGGAGGATGGGATGACAGGTTAGTTTACCACTTAGAGTTTCAAAGGCATGTTGGTGATCAGATTCCCAGTTAAATTTAAAAATTTTCTGGAACAAATTAGTAATGGGTTTAGCAATATTTTAAAATTGAGGGATAAAATTCCGATAGAATCTGACAAAACCTATAAATGCCCGAGCGTTGTCGATGGTTTTGGGTACAGGGTACCTTTCCAGGGCTTCGAGTTTGCTGGATCAGGTTTAATTCCTGTGGATGATAGTGGAAATGCTAGGTATACCAGGGACTCTTGTAAAAAGTTGCACTTTGCAAGTTTCAGTTTAAGGTGTGCTTTTCTCAAGCGTGATAGCACATTCTGAAGACGTTGAAAGTGTGTTTTTATGTCCTAAAAGTAAACGATAATATCGTCAAGATAAACGAGAGCTTCAACACCTAATAGGTCGGAAAGGACTATATTCATCAAACTAGAGAAATTAGCAGGCCCATTTCGGACTCCGAAAGGTAAAACCTGGAATTCGTAACGGCCTCGGTTAGTGGAGAAAGCATGCCCGAGATTCGGGACTGACCTCCATTTGTCAATAACCAGATGCTAAATCGAGGGATGAAAAGAAGTTAGCTTTCCCTACGTTCAGAATTGTTTCCTGCATGTTTGGAATCGGGAAACGGTCTGGGATGGTAAAGCGGTTCAGGCGTCTAAAATCTATACGAGGGCGAGATGTTCCGTCCTTTTTGGAGACAAGAATCATAGGAGCGGACCAGGGACTAGCTGAAGGCTGAATGACATCCTGCTCCAACATGTCCGTGATGTGTTCCTCAATAGTGACTAATTGGGAATGTGGAACCCGATAAGGAGGAATGAAAATAGGTTTGGAATTGGGTTTCAGCTTGATTTCAAAAGGGACCAAATTAGTTCGGCCCAGAGGATCTCCTTTTAGGGCAATCACATCTCTATTTCTTCTCAGGGAATCGAGAAGTGATTCCAATAGTTTGAGATCCTGTAAGGCTGGTGACTCTTGAAGGGAGTGCTCCAGACATTTCTTATATTCTTCTTTCACTACTGAAGGGTTTGACTCTAAGGAACTGGAAACACGATTTATCGTACTGGTGTGGAAATCTGAATCTATTTCTTCTGTGGAAACAGTTCCTATTTTCTGATTTGAAGTTAATTTGATAGGGCTTTTTCCTTTGTTTAAACAAACAACAGGGATAGCTGAATTCTGACTCTGACTAAGGACTTTGGCAATAAGAACATCTCTTTTCAAATTACTTTTCTCTGTAATCAGAGTACGCTCTGACTCTAACAATTTTCCTTGACTGTCGACTACTTTTGCTAGGAAACAAATCTTCTCCTAAGGTGCTACTGTTATATGCTCGGTCGGGCATATGAAAAATTGAGAATCTGACTGGTTCGGCGACTAAAATTTGCCTTATGGGCTGAACTGAAACTGGCTGACTGGAAACTGGCTGACTGGAAACTGACTTGCAACTGAAACTGACTTGCAACTGAAACTGACTTGCAACTGAAACTGACTTGCAACTGAAACTGACTTGCAAATGAAACTGACTTGCAACTGAAACTGACTTGCAAATGAAACTGACTTGAAACTGACTTGCAACTGAAACTTCTGACTTTTACTCTATCAAGTATCTTGAAACTGAAACTGTCTGACTTTAACTCTATCAAGTGGAATCTATTGTTCTTTGGGTTTAGTTGCCCCTCTGGGAAGCAACCAACTAACTGAAATTAACTGAAATAGACTGCACTGAACTGCTATCAGTGGAGTCAACTGAAACTGACCTGCACTTGAACTGCTATCAAGTGGAGACTATTAATCTCTGGGGTTTGGTTGTCCCTCTTGGATACAACCAACTGAAACTGTCTGAAAACTGATTTGCAACTTATTTGCAACTAAAACTGACTTGAAACTACTTCAAGTATCTCTATAAATCTCTGAAGTTTGGTTGTCCCTCTTCGATGCAACCAACTGAAACTGGAACTTGAAACTGTTTCAAGTATCTCTATAACTCTATAAACTCTCTCTTTTTTAATTTGCAATGCAATTCAATAATTTGAAAAAAATTGTGAACAAAAATACGAAATGTAAATACACTTCACTCGAATGTACGGGAAGTTACAGTAATATTATATTTGGTACATAAAATAAAATTATTCTATACTAACTATACTAGTGAAAATAAATCTGAGAAAATAACTCTGCGACATTAACTCTGTGACATTAAATCTGTGATATTAACTCTGTGACTATCTGTTTCAATAAAAAAAATGTATTACTGGTGTCTGAAATGTTCACTGTGGTTTTTGTTAATTCTGGCTCGATACTAATAATTAACTGTTAATAATACTGACTTTTCAAATGTTTAGAGATTATTTTAATAAAAAAGTTTTGTACTTAACAAGATTCCTACGGCGAAATCCTTAGAGACCTGTCCTGAAGACGTGTCTTGCTGGCCACTTGTTCTTGGATGAAAATTAGGCGTGGAGAATTGGAGTCGTGACAGACCGGTTCAAGGGTGGATGTGACGAAATGGAAGTCGTGAAACGCCGATCAATTGGATGTTCGTTCTAGTTCCAGGGTCTGGAAAACTGGAAGAATCCTGGATGTAGAGGTCGCCAGTTGTTAACCCCTCTGTCTATGGCCTGGGCTGGTTCGAAGTCGACGGGGGTTCTAGTTAGGTGGCAGCAACGGATGTGTTACTCGCAGTAGTTTTCTTCTACAGGGTGGGCGGAAAGTAGCTCCCTATTTTGGATTGGTAAAAAAATATGTATATTATCCATTTATTTCAGAAGAAATAACATGAAAAGGTAGGCATACATGGTAGGTTTTCTCTAAAATTCAATGTGGGCTCCAACTCTTTCCACCAGCTTCTGGAGCCGCCCAGGAATGGCGTCCACTGACTTTAGCAGGAACTCCAGCGGGATGGAGGACATGACTTCCCGAATTCGGTCCTCCAGTTCTTCCAATGTCCTCGGTTTGGTGCGGTAGACTTCTTCCTTTACCCACCCCCAAAGAAAGAAGTCGCACGGTGTCAAGTCGGGGCTCCTGGCTGGCCATTGATGTGGACCACGACGACCCATCCAACGCCCAGGGAAGTGGGCATCCAGCCACTCACGGACAACAAGAGCGAAGTGCGGAGGGGCGCCATCTTGCATAAATATCAGATCGTCGATGTTCTCCCATGTGCTGACAACCGGCCAGACCTCGTTTCGCAACATAGCAAGGTACCGCTCAGCATTCATGGTGTTGCGCAGAAGGAACGGGCCCACAACCTGATCTGAGGTCATACCACACCACACCGTTACACTGAACCGATTCTGCCGTTTTTCAGCGGTAACCGTGCGACTTCTTTGGGGGTGGGTAAAGGAAGAAGTCTACCGCACCAAACCGAGGACATTGGAAGAACTGGAGGACCGAATTCGGGAAGTCATGTCCTCCATCCCGCCGGAGTTCCTGCTAAAGTCAGTGGACGCCATTCCTGGGCGGCTCCAGAAGCTGGTGGAAAGAGTTGGATCCCACATTGAATTTTAGAGAAAACCTACCATGTATGCCTACCTTTTCATATTATTTCTTCTGAAATAAATGGATAATATACGTATTTTTTTACCAATCCAAAATAGGGAGCTACTTTCCGCCCACCCTGTATATTACTCTCGAGTTCTTCTATAGTAGCTCGGAGGATTCTGGGAGGCTTATTAAATTCTCTGAAGATTCCCGGATTCTTCTTACAACGTATCGGGCAATTTTAATGACTACGTTCTCTGAAGAGAGCAAGGCTCGAAGGAGAAGATAAAGACTATTTCCAACAGTATTTTACTGCTAAGATGTACAGGCAGTGCTCAGCCTTTGATTCTATTTCTCAATGAACATGGAAGAGTTTTTCGTGGGTTTATATACCCCAAAACTGTTAACATCGTTATTATTAAATATTGAAAAGACTGCATTATTTTTGCACAATATTTGAAAATAAAATAAATTTTTTAGCTGTGGTAATGTTTGAACGCTATAAAAGATATTTGAAGATGAAGCCATCTTTTTATATTAAACCGCGTATTTTCAGATCTGATACTGTTATGATCTGCCAAGTTAACTAAAAGTGGAAATTGAACTATGCATCTTTATACTAAAATAGGCATATGAGTAAAAATTAAAGGTTTAAGATTTACAATTAAATGCTTACACAAGACATGACTTCATCTTTTATAACGAAGAGAGAATGTATACAAAATTTGAACATTGCAAAGCTTAAGCAGGATTCATTATTAAGCGAAATCTAAAAAAATTATTAAGAGA
>JAJOZX010000226.1:25000-202500 GCA_023014485.1 Bathynomus jamesi
TAGCACGTCTATAAACATGTTTAAAAATCGACTTGACGCACATGTTGATAGATTGGGTATAGTTTAAGGTAGTAAAATTAAGGCTTTGTGGTTCGGAACCCACGTAAAATTGTAGGTCCCCTCCGCCACTACGGAGGACATGCACAATACACAATTACGAACACAGTTAGGTAGACCAGCCATGAGTGGATCCTAGGGTCTTTGTTGGTGTGAAACATTATAACATTATATATACACACAGTGTGTAGATATATATATATATACTGTATATACATATGGTGTGTATATATATATATATACACTAGGGTGGAGTGAAAATGGCCCCAAAATTTTTTTTTGTGAATTTTAACTTGAGGTTTTAAAAGTTGCCAATGGACTAATAGAACAATATGCAAAAAAGTTTATTAAAATCAGACAATCTTTTGATCGACCACCAGACGTTATAAGTTTACAATAATATACGATTTTACACAAAAATACCTAAAATACGAGTAAACATCAGACTATATATTTTTAGTTATTTTGGCACACTATTATGCTAACGATAGAGTCTGAGTTATGCATGCATGGTTAATTCAGAATTGATAGTCACGTTTAGACTCAAGTTTCGGCATAAGCTGCCGAGAAGCGACGCGAGCCCGAATAAATCCATGGCGGGACGTCTCGCCACACACAGCGGCTGAAGCTTCGGTAACTAGGTTCACGCATCTTTCCACCGCCTGTGTGTGACAAGGGAAGCGAGGGAAGAGGACACTTGGTGAAATTTGAGCAGAGATCATGTCGTTCAATTCGTTGTCCGTCATATCCATCGTAACAGGAGGCTCCGTCACGGTCAAAGTCTGCCAATCGACCATGTCCTGGTATTCGGTCGCGTCGAGGTTGAGCGGTGGCACTCGAAACCTGCGGATTTTGTTTGCAGACACATGTGATCTTGTCTTCATGATTCTTCTGAGTCCGAGTTCCCTTATATGTGGTCGCTCATCTGTGATCATGGCTAATAGCACGTTCTCGGGGTGTCCGCAGAAGCCGTTTCGCCGAATCACCGGGTCGACGACTTTCTTTAGAGAGGAGCTGAGGTACCGTGTTCTCACCATCATCCCGTGCAGATGTTTGGCTCCATCTTTGCATGATGGCTGCGTCTTGATGGCGAACCATGTTGGGACGTAGACGCGGATGATGAATGTGACAAGAGTTTTGATGTTGTTGGATGGTGCATCGAGGCCAACATAGAGGCGGAGGATTCTGTTGGCAGTTGTCAACCATCGCGAGTGGTTCAATGGTCCCGGTTTTCGCAATGCTAGATCACAGGGACAGTGTCCTTCACTGACAGCTTGACACATCTGCCACAGGTACTGCTGGTCAGTGGTCAGTGCTCAGGTCCTTCACGTCAACATGCGGCAGTGGCTGTAATGGAGATATAGGTTCATACGATGTTATATGGAGTTCCGTGCATGCTGTGAGAGATTTCCCTATCGGTCCTGAGAAGCACTTAGGTCCTGTAGTTGCTCCATCTAAATGCTGAAACAGGTGTCGCAGGGGAGCTCGTTAGCATGTAATAAGCACACGAGCCATTGCAGCGGTTTTTGTAGTAATTCCTCAAGCTGCCGAATAACTCCGCCATTATGTCCAGTGTTGACAGCGGTTCCGTCGCATCCGACGACTTTCACACTGTCGAGATCCACACTTCGCGCAGCCAAGCATTCAAAGATTACTTTGGAAATCGCCTTGCTTGATCCACTTGACGGCGTCACGTGGCCAAAGTACGATGAACCTGGTTCACAAATAATGCTGACGTGCTCTTCTGTATCTCTGTCCCGGTGGCCATGTCCTGCGGCGTCTCGTACATTTTTCATCGTTCTATCCTTTCGACCGTCGAAGTACAATCCAGGCAAGTCTGTCATACTGCTGTCTAGTTTTGTCAGTTCTTGACGAGTTCTACTTCTTTCTCGGTGAATTTTACTACGATCAATGACTTTGGAGGTGTCATTTGTAGACACAATTCCAATGTCTTGTAGCACGGATGAGGCAATAACGGCTGCTGCTCGATCTGAGACGCCGGTTCTATCGCACGCTTTAGCCAAACATGGTAATCGTACAGTCATCGTCATTCTTTGACGTTTACTCTCCAGTGTCGATAGATCAGGTTTACAGTGTGACTTAGATAGGGTGTATTCTTCGTCGCTGTTGTCGGTGTCGTCGTCCTTGTCTTCCTCGTTGTAGCTTCCAGAATTGCATTGCTGCTTCGATTGTTCTTGGTGAATGCTGTGTCTTCTCGATTCACAGACTTTCCTGGATATTTTCTTCTGTAGCTTTGTTGTTTCCACCAAATCGATGCCTCCTATAATCATCTTTCTGGCTCCTCTCTGGTCCTCTAGAAACTTTCTTTCTTTGAGTGGTACTTTGTCCGCTCTTTCGCACTTACAGCTCATGACGAAATCTACACATTTGCATTTGCTAATGTCGAAGAGTTTATCTGCGTCTTCTCTGAACTGTTCAAGTTGTTGCTTGTAGTTGTCGTTGTCCTTCCGAGCCTTGTATGGTTTCAAGATTTTCTTGTATTTCTCGTTGTACGGTCTGAGCGTTTCAATCACTCGTCCGTGCGTCACGGTCGGAAGAGACGCTTTCTCCCAAACAAGTTCAACATCAACGCAAACTTTTTTTGATACTTCGGCGAACGGTGGATATTTGTTATTCTTCGTTGTCAGCTGTTGTCTTGTATGGATGTAAGCCTTCATAACATCAGCGTAGGTGGGAAGAACATTTGTGGGTATCTCGCGTGGCGCGCCAAAAATCACACATGCCGCCTTCTCCCTCGTAATAATTTCCATTCTGAAAAAAAAACAACAATTATTATAAATTGTAAGCAATGTAAGACTATTAAAGAATTTCTGCAAGAAAAAGAAATATCAAATTAATACTGTCACACTCACTTGTCAAACACCTATAAACAGATATCAATATGTAATTAACTTACTTTTAATATCAAGTTTCACGAAAAAATGATGATAACAGCACAAATAACCTTCAATTCTCACTGCCACATGTGCACTGAGCTTGGCGGAGCAGCCGCGCTTTGCATATTACTCACTCTCCCCCACTCCCAATCTCCCATCCCCTCTGACTCACGGACTGCATATGTTATCGCACCAAATCACTACCATCACTGAAACTAGCATTAAATCAATGTATGGTTAACTAAACTCTTTCTTATCTCACTTACTCACATCAGCTCTAATAATTTGGCCACCCTCTGTAATTGCCATTAATTTACATTCCACACATGTTGTAATCTTAAATGTCAACCTCAAGTATGCAATAACACAGTCTACAGCAAACTAAGCTGTTAATTATTTGCATAAACATGGATGAAAGACCAGCATCTTGGATGACTCCTGATGGGCAAAGCGATCGTTAAAACATGAAATATGCCATATATTAAAATCGCTGGTGGTCAATCAAGCAATGCTTCAATTGTATTATAATTTGACATGCTTGTTTCTAAAGCCCATTGGCAACTTTTCCACACTCAAGTAAATTAAAAATCCAAAAATGATATTTTCACTCCACCTTAATATACACTCTATATAGATATTGTGTAAATATATATATATAGAGTAGGTATATTATATATATATATATAATATATATATATATATACACACACACACACAGTATATACCTATATATATATTCTATATATAGAGATTACAGAGTATATATATAAACACAGTGTGTGTGTGTATATATATATACAGGGTCTGTCAAAAAAAAACTAAGCCAATTTGAAATCTCTATAAAATGCACAATTTGATAGAGATTTCAAATATTTTTTTACACTAAATAAATAAAAGGCTCATAAATAATCTGTGATAATTTTATAACTTTATTTTAAATATTTTAGGAGTTATGCGGTTGTTTCTACAGATTGCGAAAATTTCAGTTTTTCTCATTATGTAATATCTTCTTTTTTCAGAATTTGTTTAGATTTAAGATTTTTCGTGAATACCTCTAAATATGCCATTCTCACAGGAAGATAAAATAATTATAAAGCATTATAGAGTTGAAAAAGGTTATAGTGCAAGGAAATTACTTTCTGAATTCGATTATAAAGGATGGACTAGATCAGGTTTAGATTACTTATTGAGAACTATCGATGAAACAGGAAGCATTGAAAGGAAGGTTGGTAGTGGGCGACCAAAATCAGTTAGAGTAGATGAAAATATTCAGAAAGTGGAGGAACGTATCCTTAGTCAAGAGGATCGACCTGGTAGCCACATGACACCTGCTCAAATATCAAAAGAACTAGAAATATCAGAATCAAGCGTAAGAAGGATTACTAAATCTGATCTGCAATTTAAACCATTTAAAAGAGTGCATGGACAAAGATTGTCAGAAGTAAACTGTCAGAAAAGAGTTGAGAAATCCATACGTATTTTACGTATAATAACTGAAGATAAACTTTCCAAGACATTTTTTACGGATGAAAAACGTTTTACGGTAGAGCCACCAAGAAACTCACAGAATGACCGGGTTTATTCTGATGTTGCGAAGAAAAATGAAATCCAAGATGAAAGCCTGTACGCAACAAGGAGTCACTTTTCTTCTAGCGTCATGGTTTCTGTTGGAGTGTCCAAGTTGGGAAAAACTTCAATATTTTTTATTGAGCCAGGAGTGAAAATTAATGCTCAATATTATTCAAATACCCTGCTTCAGAAAATGCTTCCAGAAATGTGAAACTTGGCTAGTCAAGGTTACTTTATTTTTCAACAAGATGGTGCAATATCACATACTGCCAAAACAACCATCGAATATTTGAAAAAGAATGTGCCTGAATTTCTGGAACCGAATAATTGGCCACCTAACAGCCCTGACCTAAACCCTGTAGACTACGGAATATGGGAAAACTTGGCAGAGAGAATGTATAGGAACAGAATAAGGGATGTCAATCATTTGCGTCAGTTGATTATCGCAAAATGGGCAGAGCTCCCCCAAGAGCAAATAAATCGAGCAATAGACGAATTCAGACCAAGATTAAAAAAAGTGATAGAAATGCAAGGGAATCATATTGAACAGTTCTTTTAATTTTATTAAACTAAAAATTATCTTCAGTATATCGTAAAAAAAAAAAATTTCATGTTGAGTAGGAGAATATCACTTTTTAGTTAATTATTAATAAAATTAACAATTCTAAAGATATCGTCATAAAAATTTAAAGGATAATAGGTGATTACCAATAATTTATTGTGTAAAAACTTCAACTTAATTAGATAAATGGTTTTGTTTTAATAAAGGTTTGAATTTGGCTTAGTTTTTTTTACAGACCCTGTATATATATATATACAGTGTGTATATATATATATATAGAGTATAAACTTGGGTTTGGTTTGGTAACCTTTGGTTAGCTACCGCCCGAATTGTTCATTCTGACGAAGGTCAAGCTTTTCACTCCACCTTAGACCTACAGTTTATCGTGGAACCCGAACCACGCTCCATCAACAGCCCAACGTCTTAAGCACTAAGCCACCTAGGGTACCCATTTATCTTCCAACCACTTTCTTTATTGTGTGGAAGGATGAACAGCTGTGTTTTGCTGCGCGCCGGCTGCCTTCGGGTTTCGAACCCGGGGCCGATGGATTCGTAGTCAGCGACGCTAACCACTACACCACCACCACAGTGTATATATACAGTATATATATACACACAGTATATATATATGTGTATGTATATATATATACACAGTATATGTATATATTTGTGCATTCCTACACATATCGGTACGTACCATAATAGGTTGTGTGCGTACTATAGACACGAGTAAACATGGATTGATAGGTTGATATGGCTTCAGTAGACAATAGGTAGGAGAATGAATAATTAATGAAATTAACAAAAGATAAAGATCAAGAAAGGACATGGATGTATGAATGGACAACATATAAATAATGACGTATAGAGTGTACAGTTTTTACTATTATGTCAAAGAATTTCCATACATTGCATACTAGAGATATGATGAAGGGAAATTAATGACGGGAAAATGTGAAGGGAATTAAGTTACTTTATTAAGTCATCGTTATTTGATTTGTACGTACAGTACAAGTCATTATTGGGAGAATTTAGAAAAAGATGAATTAGAGGAATACAGTAATGAATAAAGAAGTACAAGCA
Source organism: Bathynomus jamesi (assembly GCA_023014485.1). Taxonomy (NCBI): domain Eukaryota; kingdom Metazoa; phylum Arthropoda; class Malacostraca; order Isopoda; family Cirolanidae; genus Bathynomus; species Bathynomus jamesi. Next base: position 31,169 of record JAJOZX010000226.1, read on the forward strand.
AGGGTTCCAATCATGCCATATGCAACGTGTATGCATAATCTATATGCAGGACAACCATAATTAATTATAATAAATTCTCTACCAAATAAAAAATGGAAATATGGATACGACTAAACCATAAAAATGGTAGGTCGCATGGTTGTGACACTGAAAAAATAGAAAGCAAAAAAATCGAAATTCTATTCAAACTCGCTCAGGCGATTTTGGTTTCTTATGTTAAAATGAATACTGATTATTTATTGTTCGTTTTTACGGTGCTCTTCCCTTTAAAAATGATATTAACACAACAATACAATACAATACAATTGAGAAAATACAAGAAGATAACATCCTAACAAATTCAAATTAGATGATGACGAATTTTTCTTTACAATACAAATTTTATGCAGAACAAGTGAGTTAGGGTGGTTGAGTTCAACGCACCGTAATCAAGTCTTTAAAATGACACTTGCTTAGAAAGTTATTATAAAATATAAAAAAATTCAAAGATTAATACTTTAATTTATGCAAACAGAATAAAAGGATTAATACGTTAATTTAGACAAACAATTAAGTTAGACAAACAATGATATTGTTAAATTTTTAACAAAATTTTATTTTTCTGCGGGAAAAATTACATACATAATGAATAGTAGGTAAAAGGGAAAAATATAGTTTAAAGTTCAGGAATTTTCAAAGTTACCATGATCGTACAATCTATAAACTAATTTTATTGACTATTGTAGGTAAAAATCGAATTGTGTAATGGATGATGTGTAGACCTGTGGTCAAATGTGTGTTTGTGTGTATTAGGAACAGAGTGTAGTGGTTGGTGATATGTCCAAATGGGGAAAAGGGATTTATCGTTGAAGTTATACGTAAATGCGTATACATATACTATATACGTGACCGTAGAAAATCAGTATTGAGTATGTGGATTATGAGAGTAATTGGTTTATCTCGTGAAGAACTAGATCATTAGTGGTCATTAGTGGATTAGGATTATATCTGTATATATGCTTATATATATATATATACTTTCAGGAACAGATTAGCTTTGGTTAAAATTACTTAATAAGTGCATGAGCTAAAATTTATATATAGTAAGCAAAAATTATTAAGATTAAATAGTATAGTTAGCACTTACACGCAATTAAATAAAGTTTGTCGTGATATCCAATGATTTTAGAATAAAGTTTGTGTATATAGTATATATATATAGTGTTCATACATGTGTGTGTGTGTGGACAGGGATTCAGAAGGTTTTTGAATTAACAAAGTTTAAAAATAGTGTATAATAATTTAACGACAATTATTCACGATTAATTGAATAAAGAAAATGAAGAATACAAATTAAAAATAGAAATTAATTATAAATTATAATGAACTGAGCATATAATATTCTTAAAAATAAAAAAAACAACTTTGGTTAAACTGTGGTTTGACTGGAGCCAAAGAAGAATTAACCATGGTTGAACCATTTCTCTGGTTGACACGGTTCAACTGGGGTTGGGGTGTTAAAAATAAAATAAAATAAAAAAAACAAAATTTGGAGTACTACATTCGGGGGAATTGAGTGAATAAGCAAGGAGATATGTCTGATTTGACAATACGTCTTTTCTTGAGCACTTTGCTCTTTAGGAAAACATTCATTGTCACACTGCTAGAACAAAAATTAAAGGGGGGTAAAACAAAACGGAGGGACGGCATATTGTTCAGCATAGTAATTTAAAAAGGTCATTGGGACATGATCGATTAATTATTACACAACTATTATCATCTAATCACAATAATTATAAAAATCGTTACAAACATTTGTAAAAACGCTTTCGGTTTCAAATAATAAAATATATAATTTTACCTATATATTTATATACGCAATTACTGGATGCAAAAAGGAGACAAATCGGTCAATTTCCTTCTTACAACAACAACAAAAAAAAGAAGGTTGGACTAAAGACACAAACAGGTCAATTCAGGTTGAATTTAATTTTCTCTTATACAACAAAAAGAAAGGTTGAATTAAATTCTCTTAAACAACAACAAAAAGTTGAATTCAATTGACTGCATTGGAATGACTTGGGACTTGAAAACTGACTTGGGACTTCAAAACTGAGACATGAAACTAACTTCAAAACTGACTTCAAATAAAACTGACTTCATTTGACTGCATTGAAATGACTTGGACTTGACTTGAACTTCACTTGAACTACAACTGACTTGAAACTGACTACAATTGTCTTGAAACTGACTACAATTGTCTTGAAACTGACTACAATTGTCTTGGGACTAACTACAACTGTTTTGGGACTGACTACAACTGACTACAACTGTTTTGGGACTGACTACAACTGTTTTGGGACTGACTACAACTGTCTTGGTACTGACTACAACTTTCTTGAAACTGACTACAACTGTTTTGGAACTGAAACTGACTTGCACTTGAACTGTTATCAAGTATTTCTATAAATCTCTGGGGCGGTTGTCCCTCTGGATGCAACCTACTGACTTCAACTGCTATCAAGTATTTCTATAAATCTCTCGGGCGGTTGTCCCTCTGGATGCAACCTACTGACTTGAACTGACTGAAAAGTGACTTAAGCTTCAAAATGACTTAAACTTCAAAATGACTGAAAACTGACAGAAACTGAAACTGACTGAAATTTACTGCACTCGAACTGCTATCAAGTGTCTCTATAAACTATAAACTCTCTATAAACTCTCTTTCTTAATTTGCAAGTCAATTCAATTCATTAATTTGAAAAAAGTTGTAAACAAAAATAAAAAAGTGTAAACAACATTTCACTCGAATGTACGCGAAGGTACAGTAATATTAAGTTTGGTACATAAAATAAAATTATTCTATACTAACTATGACAGTGACAATAACTCTGTGACATTTAACTCTTGTGACATTTAACTCTTGTGACATTTAACTCTTGTGACATTTAACTCTTGTGACATTTAACTCTTGTGACATTAACTTCTGTGACATTAACTTCTGTGAAAATTAACTGTTTCAATAAAAAAAAATGTATCACTGGTGTCTGAAATGTTCACTGTGTTTCTTGTTAATTCTGACTTAATACTAGTTAACTGTTAATAATGCTATTTTTTCAACTTAACTTCTTGTTAATAATGTTACTATTTAAGTTGTATGTTTTATAAATATAAGATTAGTGTATAATAACATTATTAACAAGAAGTTACCGAATTTGTTCAGATTACTTTTCAATGAACGAAGAATTTAAATTTTTAAGACAGTACTTTATAAATAATTACTACCCTTCTAATCTTTCTGACGACCAATTAAAGAAATTTTTAAATAACACTTTTAATACTAAACTACCCATAACTACAGTACAAACAGAAATCAGATATAATAAATTACCTTTTTATGGTTATTTATCATTGCTTATTCGAGGTGAAGTGTCCAAACTGCTGATTCGCCCTCGTCAACCCACTTAAATTATCAAATTTGTTAAAGTTCAAAGACAAATTCCCCAAAACTGTATGCCCTAATGTTGTTTATAAATACACGTGCGACAGCTGTAACGGTGCGTATATTGGCAGTACTCAACTCCAACTGGGGGTACGCCTTTCTCAACATTTGGCCTTATCAGTCCGTACCAACCGTCCCCTCAGTAGCCCACCACAATCCGCAATTAGAAACCATAGTAATGAAAACAACCATCCCCTTCACAAAACTCAGTTCTAAATTCTAACTAGATCCAATAACATTACAGAACTCCGAATTTTAGAATCTTTGTATATCTATAGAAACAAACCTTCCATTAACAATAATAGTTCATCTTACAAATTACAGCTCTTTTAACTAACCAACCGATTTTCATAGACATATTCATAACTTCTAATTTACTGACCATACAGTTTTCTCTCAGTTTCTGCCAAGTATGGAGGATGACGTAAATATTGTGTATTTACCAGTTTAGGTAATTTTAATTTAATTTTAATTATTTTAATTTTTTTTATTGATGTAATTTTAATGATTTTAATTTTGTATTGATGTAATTTTCATTACTCTCATTTTTCTTTTAAGGTTTTAAGACTTATAATTCACTGATGATGACAAAAGATTTGTCGAAACGTCTGAAGTATAAAAAATAAAAGAAAATGTTTGCTGTTGTGTTGGTCGTTCTTTTCATATATATATAATATATATATATATATATATATATATATATATATATATATATACACAAACAGAGTATATAATATATATATTATACACAAACAGAGTATATATATATACATATATATATATATAATATATATATATATATATATATATATATATATATGTTATCCCCTCCGTCTATGGCCTGGGTTGGTTCGAAGTCGACAGGAGTTCTAGTTAGGTGGCAGCAACGGATGTGTTACTTGCAGTAGTTTTCTTCTATATTACTCCCCGAGTTCTTCTATAGTAGCTCGGAGGATTCTGGGAGGCTTACTAAATTCTCTGAAGATTCCCGGATTCTTCTTATAACGTATCGGGGAAGTTTAATCTCTAAGTTCTCTGAAGAGAGCAAGGCTCGAAGAAGATAAAGACTATTTCTTACTGTATTTTACTGCAAAAATGTACAGGTAGTGCTCAGCCTTTGAATCTACTTCTCAAATGAACATGGAAGATTTTTCGTGGGCTTATATACGCCAAAACTGCTAACACCATTATTATTAAATGTTGGAAAGGCTGCATTATTTTTGCACATTATTTGAAAATAAAGTAAATCTTTTAGCTGTGGTAATGTTTAAAGGAATAAACAAGATATTTGAAGATGAAGCCATATTTTTATCTTAAACCGCGTATTTTCAGATCTGATGCTATCATGATCTGCCAAGTTAATTAAAAGAGGAAATTGAACTCTGCATCTTTACACTAAAATATGCATACGAGTAAAAATTAAAGGTTTAAGATTTACAATTAAATGCTTAGGCAAGTCATGACTTCATCTTTTATACAAAGAGAGAATGTATACAAAATATGAACAGTGCAAAGCTTAAGCATGATTCATTATTAAGCGAAATCTAAAAAAGTGATTAAGAGATTTTAAGAAGAACAAGTCACCAATTATTTGGCAAAGTAGAAAGCAAATCAAAAATTTTATCCAAACTCGCGTTAGGTGATTTTGATCCTTATGTAAAAATGAATACATACACGTACATACAAATGAATATAGGTATTATATAAAGTTAAATATATACGAATATATAGGATTATATAAATATATGAACCAGATAAATACATGAATTTTAAAAATGGATACAAGAACTATATAAATGAATATAAGAATTTCATGAAAGAATAAGATAGTATAGGAATATAAGAATTACTCATGGTTCATTTTTACACACACACACACACATATATATATAATATATATATATATATATATATATATATATATACTGGGTGTTTGAAAACTTTCTGTACAAATTATAATGGGGGATAGGCAACACCAAGACAAACCCTTTTCGTCTATAAATGTATGTCCGCTGACATCACCATTCGGCGCGAGAGGGCGCCGCTGCAATTAGCTAAAAGGTGAAGTGGGCTAGACTCGCGCTAGCCGCGGGCATTCTTAAATCGGACGTAGTACGCGTAACATGGAGCGCTTCACGACTGCTGAGATGGCTGACATGCATATGGTGTATGGGGCTGCCAATGGAAACGGAAGAGCTGCTGTGAGGTTGTACCGACAGCGCTTCCCAAACAGACGTGTGCCAAACCACCAAACGTTTGCGTATTTGCATCGGCGACTGCGAGAAACTGGAACATTCCATGCAAACATGCATGACACTGGTCGGGAGAGAAACGTGCGCCCTCCTGACATGGAAGAAAAAATCCTACGGCGATTTGAGGACAATCCAATCGCAAGCACGCGAGGTGTTGCACGTATCCTCGGTGTGAACCACGACCTGGTCTGGAGAGTGTTGCACGAGCAGCAGTTACATCCGTTTCATCGTCAGAGAGTCCAGGCATTACAAACCCGTGTAGCGTGTGGATTTGCGTGCGCCCACACGTGAGAATTGTGCATGTTAAACACACCCTCACGTGTGAAACAGGCCTCATCTGAGAACAGCACATAAGCCGGAAAATTAGGCTGCACCGCTGTCTGCTCCAGAAACCAGCGTGCGAATTCCACACGAAGAGGGTAATCCCGAGGTTGTAATGCCTGGACTCTCTGACGATAAAACGGATGTAACTGCTGCTCGTGCAACACTCTCCAGACCAGGTCGTAGTTCACACCGAGGATACGTGCAACACCTCGCGTGCTTACGCTTGGATTGTCCTCAAATCGCCGTAGGATTTCTTCTTCCATGTCAGGAGTACGCACGTTTCTCTCCCGACCAGTGTCATGCATGTTTGCATGGAATGTTCCAGTTTCTCGCAGTCGCCGATGCAAATGCGCAAACGTTTGGTGGTTTGGCACAGGTCTGTTTGGGAAGCGCTGTCGGTACAACCTCACAGCAGCTCTTCCGTTTCCATTGGCAGCCCCATACACCATATGCATGTCAGCCATCTCAGCAGTCGTGAAGCGCTCCATGTTACGCGTACTACGTCCGATTTAAGAATGCCCGCAGCAAACGCGAGTCTAGCCCACTTCACCTTTTAGCCAATTGCAGCGGCGCCCTCTCGCGCCGAATGGTGACGTCAGCGGACATACACTTATAGACGAAAAGGGTTTGTCTTGGTGTTGCCTATCCCCCATTACTATTTGTACAAAAAAATTTCAAACACCCTCTCTATATACAATATTTTATATATATATATATATAGAGTGTGTGTGTGTGTGTGTATATATATTTTATATATATATATATATATATACCGTATATATATATATATATATATATAGATATAGTGTATATATATATATATATATATATATATATATATATATACATGTAAAAATGAACAATGAATAACTCCTATATGATCAGTATTCATTTTTACATAAGAACCCAAATCGCCTAACTCGAGTTTGGATAAAAAATTTATTTGTTGCTTCTATTTTTGCAGTTTCACAACCATGCTATCTACCATTTCTCTGGGTAAGTCGAGTCCATGTTTTTTTCATTGAAGATTCGTTGTGAGAAACGAATGTCCCTTAATTTCATTCCCTTAAAGTACAAACAAGACAATTGACGGTTAGATCGTTTAACATTTCCATCACAATATTACCCATATCTCCATTTTCTATTTGTTATAGAATTTATGATAATTAATTATTGTTGTCTTGCATCTAACCTCATCCCTAAATTTTATTAGATTATGCATACATATTGCATGTGGCATGATTTGAACCCTTGTTTGTACTTCTTTATTCATTACTGTATTTCTCTAATTCATCTCTTCTAAATTCTCCCAATAATGACTTGTACTGTAGGAACAAATTAAATAACTATGGCGTATTAATTATGAATTGACGTATGGCATAATTTGAATAACTATGACGTCATAAAGTAGCGTAATTCCCTTCACATTTTCCATACCTCGAATACCGATCATATCTTTAGTATTCAATGTATGGTAAATTCTTTAACATCATAATAAAAACATTGCACTCTGTACGTCATTATTTATATGTTGTTCATTCATACATCCATATCCTTTCTTGTCCTTTATCTTTTGTTAATTTTATTAATTATTCATTCAGCTACCTATTGTCTACTATTGTCAACCGGTTGTGTGACTACCAATATAGGTACAATACTTTGTGCACTCGTACATGTCCCCTGATGATCATGAAACTGCAATTGACGATAATAAGTAAATGTGAATTAATTGGTATTTATAATCATAGTTGTAATGAACCAAAATTACAATGTACTCAGTGATGCACTTGGGATTGTACTCAATGTACGACCCGACATTATGTCGCCATTTAGGAATATATACTCGGCGATATTATTATTTTTTTATTATTATTATTTTTCCGTTGGGATAAATTTTTTATTTACTTTCTACTTTGCCAAATAATTGATGACTTGTTCTTTTTTAGAATTTCTTAATCATTTTTAGATTTAGTTTAATAATGAATCCTGAGTAACTTTTGAAATGTTCATGTTTTGTATTCGTTCTCTCTTCGTTATAAAAGATGAAGTCATGTGTTGCCTAAGCATTTAATTGTAAAACTTAAACCTTTAATTTTTGCTCATATGCATATCTTAGTATAAAGATGCATAGTTCCATTTCCACTTCTAATTAACTCGGAGGATCAGGAAAACATCAGATCTGCAAATAAGCGATTTAAGATAGAAATATGGCTTCCTCTTCCTATATCCTGTTTATGTTTAAACATTACCACAGCTAAAAGATTTACTTTATTTTCAAATATTGTGCAAAAATAATGCAGCCTTTTCAACATTTAATAATAATGATGTTAGCAGTTTTTGGGTATATAAACCCACAAAAATTCTTCCATGATTATTCTGATTCAAACTACGAGCCTGAGTATTACCTGTAACATTTTAGCAGTAAATTACAGTAAGAAATAGTCTTTATCTTCTCCTTCGAGCCGTGCTCTCTTCAGAGAACTTAGTCATTAAAATCTCCCGACACGTTACAAGAAGAATCAAGGAGAACCCTCAGAGAATTTAATAAGCCTCAGAATCCTCCGAGCCTTTAAAGAAGAACTCGGAAAGTAGTATAGAAGAAACTACTGCCAGTAACAGATCCGTTGCTGCCTCCTAACCAGAACCCCTGTCGACTTCGAACCAACCCAGGCCATAGACGGAGGGGTTAACAATGTGACGAACCTTGCCAGGATAACAAAAACTGTCGAAACAACCCAAGACTATAGAAAGAGAAGAATTAACAAGTGGCGACCCTGCCCCAGGATAAGAATCTGACGACCTCTACATCGAGGATTCTTTCTGTCTTCCAGACACTGGAACTAGAACCAACATCCAGTTGGCCGGCGTGTCACGACTTCTAGTTCGTCATATCCACCCTTGAACCGGTGTGTCACGACTCCAAGTTCTCCACGCCAAGTTTTCATCCAAAAACAAGTCGCCAGCAAGACACGTCTTCAGGACACGTCTCCAAGGCTTTCGCCGTAGGATCTTGTTAAGTACAAATCTTTTTTTGTAAAAAGTAATCTCTAAACATTTGAAAAGTCAGTATTATTAACAGTTAATAATGGGTATCAAGCCAGAATTTACAAGAAACACAGTGAACATTCACTACACCAGTGATACATTTCTTTGTCTTGAAAGTTTTTTTTCACTATTATAGTTAGTATAGAATAATTTTATTTTATGTACCAAACATAATATTACCGTACCTTCGCGTACATTCGAGTGAAATGTTGTTTACATTTCTTATTTTTGTTTACAATTTTTTCAAATTATTGAATTAAATTGACTTGAAATTATTGTGCATTTATTGTGCATTATTATAATAGAGAAAGAGAGAGTTTATAGTTTATAGAGACACTTGATAGCAGTTCGAGTGCAGTCTGTGTCAGTTTTCAGTCAGTTTGAAGTTCAAGTCTTTTTGAAGTTCAAGTCTTTTTGAAGTTCAAGTCTTTTTGAAGTTCAAGTCTTTTTGAAGTTCAAGTCTTTTTGAAGTTCAAGTCTTTTTGAAGTTCAAGTCAGTTTGAAGTTCAAGTCAGTTTGAAGTTCAAGTCAGTTTGAAGTTCAAGTCAGTTTGAAGTTCAAGTCAGTAGGTTGTATCCAGAGGGACAACCGCCCCAGAGATTATTGAAATACTTGATAGCAGTTCAAGTCCGTTCAATTCAGTCAGTTAAAGTCCGTTTAAGTCAGTCAGTTAAAGTCAGTCAGTTAAAGTCCGTTTAAGTCAGTAAGTTAAAGTCCGTTTAAGTCAGTAAGTTAAAGTCCGTTTAAGTCAGTAAGTTAAAGTCCGTTTAAGTCAGTAAGTTAAAGTCCGTTTAAGTCAGTAAGTTAAAGTCCGTTTAAGTCAGTAAGTTAAAGTCCGTTTAAGTCAGTAAGTTAAAGTCCGTTTAAGTCAGTAAGTTAAAGTCCGTTTAAGTCAGTAAGTTAAAGTCAGTTTAAGTCAGTAAGTTAAAGTCAGTTTAAGTCAGTAAGTTAAAGTCAGTTTAAGTCAGTAAGTTAAAGTCAGTTTAAGTCAGTAAGTTAAAGTCAGTTTAAGTCAGTAAGTTAAAGTCAGTTTAAGTCAGTAAGTTAAAGTCAGTTTAAGTCAGTAAGTTAAAGTCAGTTTAAGTCAGTAAGTTAAAGTCAGTTTAAGTCAGTAAGTTAAAGTCAGTTTCAAGAAAGTTGTAGTCAGTTTCAAGAAAGTTGTAGTCAGTTTCAAGAAAGTTGTAGTCAGTTTCAAGAAAGTTGTAGTGAGTCCCAAGTCAGTTGTAGTCAAGTTCAACTCAAGTTCAACTCAAGTTCAACTCAAGTTCAACTCAAGTTCAACTCAGTCAATTTAATTCAACCTTTTTTTGTAGTAAAAGAGATTTTAACTTAAGAGATTTTAACTTAAGAGATTTTAACTTAAGAGATTTTAATTGGCGTGGTCAGTCGACTGTTTTCCGGCCAGATTGTGAATCCCCTGTAACCGTATGACCCGCATGCCCTATCGTATGACCACCTAACCATACACCAAATTTATCCTGCTCTGTATGTTCGTGAAATTTACCCGTATGCCACACATACCCTAAATTTAGGTTAAGTTGTGTTTTTTTTATTTATTTGTATTTTTAAGAGTATTATATGGAACCTATAACCCCATGTTCAGTCCATTATAATTTACAATTGATTTCTATTTTTAATTTGTATTCTTAATTTTCTTAATTCAATTATCATACTGATACTTCTTTTTAATATTAATGGTTAATATTAATGGTGATATACTGTTAATATATGGTTATGAATGTTACTTGTCGAATTTAATTCTGTGTCGAAATTCAATTTTAATACCACGAGATTTACTTTCATTAATTGTCAGTTCTTCTAAGTGCGTTTTTTTTATTACCTTAATATACGTGCAACTGATTTAATTAAGTAAAATCTATAATCCTAATTGAATTTTATTACTTTTGACACATATTCGAATTCATTTTCCTTCCGTACCTCAAGTCACTTTTACATTAAAACTCATACGCATACATCATCATTAATACTACCTGTATTAGAATTTAAGAATAATTCACTTAAACTTAAAGGATTTTATAACCCTACCCCCATTTTAATTATTATACATTTTTTTAAACTCTGTTAATTCGAAAACCTTCCGAATCCCTACACATACACAAGCATGTATGCACATTTCTCCACAAACATTACATACAAAAATATTACAAAGATCTACGGATACTGATTACACTTTCACCCAATTACAATCACCCATATTCTTGTAATCATTGGTATACTTATTGCAAAGGAAATTCACTATTCATATCCTGAATTTATTTAATCTTAATAATTGATGCTTAATATATATAATCTTGCTCATGCATTTATTAAGTTATTTTAACCAACCACTTACACTCTGTACCTAATACACACAAATACACACTTGACCACAGGTCTATATATCATCCATTACGTAATTCTATCTTTCTTCTCCCTGTATATTCTTAATGGCTAACAACATCTAAGTATCTAAAACTGTAACTAAATAAATTTTAATGATTTCACTAAATTAATTTTACTCTTTTAAAATAAATTTTAATATTATACTATACCAACTTAGTCGTACTGCAATAAGCTTACATTTCTGCGATCGTTCACCCACCGCTGAAGACTCTATCCAACAATAAAATTTAAGTCGATTTTTACCTACACTAGTCCATTAAATTAGTTTATTAAATGTACTATCATGGTAACTTTGGATATTCCTGAAAGTAAAATTTAAATTTTTCTTTTTTACCTACTATTCATTAGGTATGTATTTTTTTCCACAGGGAAATAATTTTTTTTTTTAAATTTAACAATATCATTGTTTGTCTAAATTAACGTATTAATCCTTTTATTCTCTTTGCATAAATTAAATTATTAATCTTTGATTTTTTTTATATTTTATAATTCCCTAAGCAAGTGTCGTGTTAAGGATTTGATTTTCTAATTACTGTGCATTGTAACTTAACCACCCCGACATATGTTGTGTATGTAAATTTGTGATTATAAAAACCATTACTCATCATCTAGTTTGAATTAGTTGGGATGTTATATTATTTTATTGTATTGTATTAATTATATCATTCTACAGAAGAGAGCCCTGTAAAAATGAACAATGAATAATTCCTATATAATCAATATTCATTTTTACATAAGAACCAAAATCGCCTAACGCGAGTTTGGATAAAATTTTTATTTGTTGCTTTCTATTTTCGCAGTTTCATAACCATGCTATCTACCATTTCTATGGTTAAGTCGAATCCATGTTTTTTTCATTGAAGGTTCGTTGCGAGAAACGAATGTCCCTTAATTTCATTCCCTTAAAGTACAAACAAGACAATTGACGGTTTAGATCGTTTAACATTTCCATCACAATATTACCAATATCTCCATTTTCCATTTATTATAGAATTTATGATAATTAATTATTGTTGTCTTGCATCTAACCTCATCCCTAAATTTTATTAGATTATGCATATATACTGCATGTGGCATGATTTGAACCCTTGTTTGTACTTCTTTATTCATTACTGTATTTCTCTAATTCATCTCTTCTAAATTCTCCCAAAAATGACTTGTACTGTAGGAACAAATTAAATAACTATGGCGTATTAATTATGAATTGACGTATGGCATAATTTGAATAACTATTACATCATAAAGTAGCGTAATTCCCTTCACATTTTCCATACCTTGAATACCGATCGTATCTTTAGTATTCAATGTCTGGTAAGTTCTTTAACATCATAATAAAAACTTTACACTCTATACGTCATTATTTATATGTTGTTCATTCATACATCCATATCCTTTCTTGTCCTTTATCTTTTGTTAATTTTATTAATTATTCATTAAGCTACCTATTGTCTACCATTGTCACCCGGTTGTGTGACTACCAATATACGACTCTCAACATTTATTAGCCAAGCGTTTCGGTCCACTCAGGGGCCATTTTCAGTGACTAAATAGAAGCATCTAAAAAAACAATATTAAAACTAAAGTAAATACAAATGTCATAAACTGTACAATAATAAAATCTAATACAAAAAAGTTAAAAAAGTTAAGTTAAAAAAAAACCTATCTGGATTATAAGACAAAATAAAAGTAAAAATAAAACAAAAACTAAAATTTCAAATATTAAAGATTTTTAAAAATGTTAAGTTTAAAATTTAAAATTTTTTTAAAAAGAAGTGACCAGAATGGTAAAAGTTACAAATGACAAGTGGAGAGAAAGGAAAGAAAAAACAACTTAAGTTAATGCGTTAGTTGCGTTAAAAAGGTGTTGGTTGGTTAGGAATTATGTAATTTTATCGAGGAAAGGCTATCGTTTAGTTCTGGATTTAATTTCTTGATAAAAAGGGATTCTAAAATTTTAAGATCAAGTGAATTAGAAGCAGACGACAAAATCGCAAAGGAGTCCTGGGGGCACGGGTGGTCATGGGTCTCCCAATGATGCCGAATAGCAGAGGATTCAGGAGTGGAAAGAGGGCGAGAAGTTCGATAAGAAAAACCCAAATGCTTCGAAATCCTAAGTTTTAACTGTAGGGCAGTCTGCCCCACATAACGACTTTGGCAGGTCGCACATGTATATAAATAAATAACAAAGGATCTCAAAAGCACGGGGAGGTGATCTTTATGGCGAAAAAAGGATTGCAGAGAATTAGAATTAGAATTAATAATTATAAAGTGTCATTGAGGGAAGTGTCTGTCCAAAATAGAGTGGACATCTTTATTAAGTTGAAAAGTTAGTTGGTCTAAAAAAGGAAGCTTAAGATAAACCTTCTGTTTCGGAACCGTGGACTGAATTATTTTAGGTGAATAAAGGTTATTTAAAAATTTAGAAATTAAAGTCTCAAAAGTCAAATTACAATAAAAATTATAGTTGAAAAATCTCTTAAGATACAAAATTTCTAAATCAAATAAAGACCAACTTGAACAAAGGTGATAGGCTCTAAAAATACGACTTTTAATACTAGCCAGCTTAAAACTAAGTGGAATATTGCTGAAAAAATGAGTACCGAGTTGGGTAGTAGTTGGTTTTCTGTATACTTGTGTTGAGAAGCCTGTACTATGTTTATTTATGGTAACATCAAGAATCGAAACTTTATTGTATTGTTCTACTTCCATAGAGAATTTAATATTAGGATGCTTAATATTAATGTAATTTAAAAATAAAGGGGCATGATCTTTATGCTTAAAAATGAAAAAACAATCACCTACATAACGTTTAAATAAAATAGGTTTAAAATCAAGCGGGCAATCCTTCAGCCACTTTTCCTCGTGAAAACAAAGAAAACTGTTAGCAAAGGACGGACGAAGGGGCGAACCCATTGCCATTCCCTCGTGCTGGTGGAAAAGTTCCTTATTAAAAAAGAATATGGTATCCTGGACTGATAACTTTAAAAGTTTTGAAAACAATTGGCTGCTTAATCCCAAAATGTCATTAGTAGAACCAAACAAAGAATTTATAATAATATCACAAGTTTCTAAAACAGGAACATTGGTAAACAAAGACTGAACATCAAAGGAAGCCATGAAACAATCCTTAAACTTCAACTTGGTGACAATCAACAAATTCAAATGAATCTTGCAAAGTGAAATGACTACGTGTGAGAGGGTCTATGATTGGGACCGAAAATTTTGCGAGGTTATAACTTGGAGTGTTTATGGCTGCTAGAATGGGACGAAGCGGAACTCCAGGTTTATGGGTCTTAGGTAGGCCATAAACAACCCCGGGGCTAGTACCTGAAGCAAAAAGCTCTGTCCTCCAGTTTCACAATATATTTAAATGGATCAGTCTGCAGTTTCAAAAACTTAGTAGAATCAGAAAGTAAATTATATATTTTATTTAAATAGTCTTGTCTGTCTAAGACAACAACACCTTTACCCTTATCAGGCTTACAAATAATTACATTTTTATCCCTCCGCAAGTTCGTGAGAACTTTAAAATCACTAAAACTAAAAACAGGACAAAAAAAACCTTAAACCCATCAAACTTATAGTAGAACTTGTTTGCCAAAAGTTTAATATCCTCCACTGGACAAGAGTGCTGAAGGAAAGAGAAAAAAAGACTAATTTGATGGCAAAGTTTTTCAAAACAAAAAATAACGACAAAAGTCAAGCTTAAAAATGGGAAGTTTAAAATCCAATCCCAAGGATAAAATTCTTTTTTCTTCAGTTGATAAAACCTTATTGGAAAAGTTAGAAATAATTTCATCTCTATTAAGAGACAGAAGGTTTATTAAGAGACAGAAGGTTTATATTAAGCTTCCATTTTTAGACCAACTAACTTTTCAACTTAATAAAGATGTCCACTCTATTTTGGACAGACACTTCCCTCAATGCGACTTTATAATCAATGCGACTTTATAATCATTAATTCTAATTCTAATTCTCTGCAATCCTTTTTTCGCCATAAAGATCACCTCCTCGTACTTTTGAGATCCTTTGTTATTTATTTATATACATGTGCGACCTGCCAAAGTCGTTATGTGGGGCAGACTGCCCTACAGTTAAAACTTAGGATTTCGAAGCATTTGGGTTTTTCTTATCGAACTTCTCGCCCTCTTTCCACTCCGCGATTTTGTCGTCTGCTTCTAATTCACTTGATCTTAACATTTTAGAATCCCTTTTTATCAAGAAATTAAGTCCAGAACTAAACGATAGCCTTTCCTCGATAAAATTACATACTTCCTAACCAACCAACACCTTTTTAACGCAACTAACGCACTAACTTAAGTTGTTTTTTCTTTCCTTTCTCTACACTTGTCATTTGTAACTTTTACTCTTGAGGTCAGTCCTTTTCAAAAAAAAATTTTAATTTTTAAACTTGACATTTTTTAACTTTTGAAATTTTAGTTTTTGTTTTTTTATAATTCAGATATTTTTTTTAACTTAAAATTTTTAACTTTTTTGTATTAGATTTTATTATCGTACAGTTTATGGCATTTGTATTTACTTTAGTTTTATGATTATATATATATATATATATATATATATATATATATTATATAATGTTATACATGTTATAATTTATAATCGAAGTAAAGCCGCGTCCTGATAACTTATGTTTATGTAATTTCATTCATTCACTATTTCCCAAGCTATGTATGACTCGTTTCCTTCCGAACGGAATTGACACGCAATGAAGCAGATGGCTTCTTGATTTCACTTGGGGAAAACAATGCTCTCAGGTGACGTCCACCGATTGCGTGATGGTGTAGCCAGGTCTCGTTCCTTTGACTATATAAGAAGGGGATCAGCGCCCTTATGGTAGATCCCTGGAGAGGGTCTCCGGGCTGGAAGGGTTTCGGTCCGTTAACGGGAATTGCTTTTGGAGATTGGAAGATTGGGTATCAATTTAAGTGACTGTTTAGAGAAAGATCAGTAGCTTGCAATTGATTCATAGAAGCTTAGAGACTCAGAACGGACAAGGGTGTCTTAGATGGATCTCTGGCTTATTTTATATCTTACAATTAAGAAAAAGTAACCATATTACAATTATGAAACTTTTATTATTATTATTATAACTCTGTTCTGTATAAAAGAAATATTTGATTCACGCTAATCAATTATTATATTTATCTCGCCTATATTCAAATTAAAAATCGTGTAAACCGTTGTTTATTTTCTGCTCTTTGGACTTTGATAACTGGGAAAAAGAAAATCACGGGCCCACACAGTACTCCACGATTGTAGGAATACGAAGAGTAAACTATTTCTGCATCCAGAAGTGCATAAAGTAATACCATCTCTCGAGTAACATCCTGACTTTGCCCGAACTCGGGGAGAGGCGTTATTATAGTGGTATCAGAAGTGGGATCAAATGTTTTTATCCCTTCTTAGCCAAAGACACCATCGACGGCTGAAACGAGTGCATGAGAACCACTTGCAGGGAGAAGACGACGGAACTAAGAGATCGAGGACAGCTGCCTAGGCCTGCTTAAAGCCCCCATCCTTTGAAATTTCAAGCAGCGGATGAACAGAAGGATTGACGTTTCTCTTCCGGAGAAGGAACCCGAAACTGGACGTAATAGGTGAACGACCCTGGTAGCATAAAGTGACCACCCCCCAAAAAATCCTCCAGAAGAAACCCTCGAGTAACCGAGCCGGACGATTCCGCCGAACCACGAAGGTTTTTATCCCACCTAATAGTCAGTGTAAAATAATGGCATTACTGCATATACTGCTTGCTTGAAATAAGTGATGGTGATTCAATATTTATGTATCTAATACGTGCTCAAATCCATAATTAAGTGAATAATCTCTAACTGAAGTGAATAATTTCTAACCGAAATTAGTGATTAAGTGAATGCTTAAAGGCAACTCACCTTTAAAAATAGTGAAAATCTTAACCTTTTATAATGGTAAATTTTAGTATACGTGCTTACATGTGCATTTTAGATTAAAATTGGTTATTAAATTGTGTTAAATTTATTATATAGACGTAGACTTGCTTTCTAGCTTAAATTTGTTCATTAATGTGTGTAGGTTGAAATATTTCTTTATTTACTATATACTTTATTTCCATTCCTGTTGTTCTTGCTTTTTTTTTAAAAAAAAAAAGATTATTTTATGTCGCAATGAGAACTTTGAAGAGATATTCGAAGAAATTAAACTTTTTTAGAAAACATATTCAGGATGTGACGTATACTTGTCAATAACATCACGATAAAGAAGTAAAATGCGTAAAGTATAACAATGTTAATGTCCACAAAACTGTTCCGAGTTTTATCTATTTAATACCTTTAAATTGTGTATTTCTGTTTTTTTTTGTCAAATTTAAAGTGAAATTAAAATGATTAATTATTTTTTAAGATTTATTTGCTATAATCATTGTGTACTTGTTTCTATTTTTGTATTTTTATGCTTTTATGCCAAATTGAAATTGGATTAATTATTTAAGTGTCTTTACGATTATTTGCTATAATTATTGTGTAAATAAATTATTTAACTAATTGCTCCTGCCTACTGTTATAAATTAACGATTAAAAATGTTCGTAACATCCGTTGTAAACAAAGATCACCTTAAAATACAATAAAATAAATTAAGATGTCTTTATTTGTAATGTGATCTAGACAATTGATTTTTCCAATACTTCCTTTTCCGATACAGATTGTTTTTTGTTTTTTTTAAAGGTTGGGCGAAACTGGGGGCCTGTCTGGGATAATTAAACCCCATTTTTCCTCCTTAAGCATTCAAACATAGGCGAAAATTTTTTTTCCCTGAAAACTGGTTGAAAGGCATGATTCGTGTTAATGTAATTCATCAATATAATAAAACAATTCTGTAACACAATAAATTAATCATATATATTTGATGAAATGACAGCTTTCATGAGTTCTCTATTGTCATGAAAAACATATGTATATATAAACAGGATGTTAAATATAATGCAACGCATGTTTCATGCGTCTGAATCAGTTCTTTAACTCACTGAAACGAATGGAACCAAGTGGAAAGTTCATTTAAAATTTGAGTAAAAAATTTTAGAATTCAATATCACTACTCGTACCAATATTATTTTTATTCTTTCCTAAATAGACAATTCCCAAAAGGTTTCCCCCTTTCGCAGACTATGACTCCCGTCCTCTTATTCCTGTGCGCTTTACGAGCTGGGGCGTAAACCCTCTCCAACCACGGGATACTGTTTCAGCCCATGGGCTCACTAATTCTTCAAGGGCCAACTTATACTTTTAGCGTCCGCTTGAATATGAATCCTTATTACCAAAGCTTACGATTCCTGGATAACAAAATGAGCCAGCTGATACTTCGCTGTCGAAAGGAACAAGAACGCCTGAAAAGATAAAGGAAGAATACCTCGGACGAGACCGTGAAGGAACTTGGAATTCTAATCAACACCTTACACGGTGTACAAGAGCAGATTGCGGACACCAAACACGAAATTACGTGATCTGTTACCACCCTAAATCAAGAAAATTCCATGCCAGCACAAGCTTTGCCGAGGAAGAAAAGAGGCCTCATCAACACCGTTGGAGGATTCCTGAATTTTGCCTTTGGCACAGCCCAACAGGGCTCGGGTGACGACGTGGTCCGTCGTATCCAAATCATCGAATCAAATGAGAAATCCGTCGTCGACAGTTTGAATTTCCACATCACACTGTTAAATGCCACAGTTTATGATGTCAGCAACTTAAAGAAGTACCTCAAGCTCCTTACCACCAACGTAGAATCATTTCAAGAAAAGGTGGGTGTGTGTATCGCCAGTTTAAAGGAAGCGGTGAAGGAAGAAAAATACCTCATCTTCCTCTCGATCATAGCAAACAGTCTGTCTACCTACACGGAGGGACTTCACCTGCGGCTTAATCGCTTGAAAACAGCGTTAGTTAATGCCAATAGAGGCCGCCTGGACTCCTCCTCGTTCGACACTTCTTTGTCTACAAGTTTTAAAGAGTATCGAACCCAAAGTGGGTCGGCTCTTGCTATATATACTGAACGAGGCAACAATACCTCTTTATTTTTGTTAGTCAGGCACGATTGAGAAAGGTGACACCGGGAGAGTTACGAATAATAATTTTCGCTCCTTTAAAGGCCATCGAATCCCCTATGGCCCTTTTTAATGTGAACCTTCTACCAGTTTGGCCTAACAAGGATGATCTCTATACGGACATCATTCCGGACACTCGTTACCTCGGAGTAAGCCAAAATCACCTAAATTACGTCATGTTCGAAAATTTAAATGGTTGCTCAAAAATAGAGGAAACTCACCATTGTAACTCCCCAACCTTCATTCTATCTAAAGGACCAGACGAATGCTTAATCAGACTTTTCCAGGCAAGAGAAGAGACGAACCTAACCACCTGCCATCGCATCTTAAAGCGAAACTTCTCACCCGTACTTATACGGTACCACCACCACATATAGTGTGCCCCAAGCAACCACGCTGTTGCTCCGATGTCGACAACCGAAGAAAGGAAGTGCTGATCTCCAAAACAGGTTACTTTCCTCTTCCCGAAGGGTGTAACGTCTTCACTGATCATCGAATGATACCCTCCGTCTCAATCTTTTCCGCCCCTCGGAACTTTACCTTAAAAACACACCTCCCCAAGCCAATCAGCGATTTAGAAATCGCTTATATAGTAAATGCTTCGTTTACAAAGGAAGCTTTGCATCATTTCAACGCTTCCCTGTCGCAGGGAATAAATCTCAGATATGACCCAGTATCTACGAGGAGTCGCCTTCGAGAAATCAGACTACGGAACGTCGTCTTTCATCTCCTACTCCGCCCACCCTCTGCTTCCTCCTCGGAATCGCCTTAATAGCAATTGCGGTCTGGAGGAAATGCTGCTGTCGCCGCAACCTTCCACCAGTACAGACCATCAGCATCCCGGAGGAAATTCCTATGACAAGGTCCCCAACGCCTCCAAGGAGCCCTCCTCATAGAGTTCACTTCTCGCCGATGAGTCCATGTTAACCACTGCCGTTCGGTCGTATCGCACGCCAGAGCCAATACCTAATCCTGGCTATGAGGAGATGGGCTACTCACGAGATTAAACTTCCACGTTCCCCCCTGATTAATTACGTTAAATACTAGTGATTTACTACACTATTTAGTAAATTAATATGCCTAGACGCACCTTCATAAATGCATAAAGACGCATTTTTTTGATTAATAATGAGTGACTAAAAGGTTTAATAAGTGATAAGTGCATGGAATAATTTTAAAAAATGACAAGTATTTAGTTGATAAGCATCAGTGCAATAAATGCTTTACTTGTAGTGCCAAAATAGGCGTTAATGCAATAAATGCTTCACTGGTGTTAATTAATATAATAATTAATATAATAAAGATTAATTAATATGAGGCTGCAAATAAAGGTTTTCGAATTAGTCGTAAAGGGAAGGTATCAACCTTTCTAATGTATTTATTAACTCTTACAGAACAAAGACACTGGAAGCTCAAACGATAAAGCTAGACGGTCTCCCTGTTGAGCTTTTGTTTTACATTTTTTCATATCAACAAGAGCACCTGTTTATCCTGCAGTTTGTATCCCTAAAATGGAGACACTTACTCTCCTCCGAACTGTCCCGGAAAGATCTCAATTTCGAGGAAAGTACTCCAAATTTAATGTTTATTTTGAGAAATTATGCGCCCCAAAGACCAAATATAGACCGCTTAAAAGTTTCCACTTTTCATGGTTGTCGCATCTTCCGAACGAGAGAATTAAATTCTCTGCGAATTTTTGTCCGTTTAAAGGAATTACACTTGGATAGAATACACTTTGAGTGTACGTCTGAAAAAGCGTATAATTATTTTCTACGAGCCTTTCCCCGCTTGAATAAATTAACGTTATCAAATAGCAATCTCACCTCAGATTTTCCAAGTTCTTTATTTACCACTAAGGATTTAAATTCATTAGTTTAAGATAGTGTAACTTTTACGGGATTTAATGTGACTAAAAAATTGCTCACTCTAATAAATGAGCACGATTGGCTGAGAGAATTAAACTTAGCCAACCTGCCTTTTCGCGCAGGTCTTGTAACGTTTTTGCAATGTATATATGAGGAAAAAGATGCCACAACCAAGATGCGGAAAAAAAAGACATACTTCACTGGTCATTACCAATTAAAGGAATATCATATCATATATATATATATATATATATTTATTTAATATCCACTTGTGGACCAGTCATTCAGACGATCTGCACGATTCAAATGATTTGACAACGGACAGTGAGATATAAATTGAAGGATTTAAGGAACTCTCTCTATATTACTTGTAAAATTCTCCATCTCTTTGTTTCAAAATTTCTTCCCTGCGATACTACCTTCTTTTTAATTTAATAAAGGAGAAATTAATTCGTGATAGCATGTAAAATGTCATTTAACATCGTAAGGCGAAATTGCGAAAGTTATCTAACGAAAACAAGCTTTCTGTAAACAGTAACCGGAAATGACGATTGTTTTCGATAAATGATACAAATGAAAGATTTTATATTAAATTTACATGATAATGTTTAATTATAACTAAATTGCTTAAATTACTATCCCAATTTCATTCAGTTGGAGAATACAGACGAGACGTGTCCCATGGTCAGAAAATAAATTGTGCTAGTTAACAAATTTAGGAAAATTAGTATATGAAAGTGTTTTTTCGTGTCGCCCCAGGTTAGCGAATTAATTATTGCCTGGAAGTGTTTTTCGTGTCGCCCGTGCTATTGAATGATTTAGTTACCCTTTCAAAGAAATGAAATGATCGCACTTGAAAAATGCGACCAATCATACAATTCCTTTTCTTCGCGGAGATTATTTTACTCCCAAGTTGCTCGAGTTAATTGCCTATAACCATCAAATAAATTAGCCATGGTCTCTAAGACAACAGAAAAAAAACTTTACGAGCAAGGAACCTCAGTTACAATCCTGGGAGAACTCATTTTTTTAAAGGGCTCTCTGCTCTTATGATATATTGGAATTTTTAACGAAAATTACCTTGTACGTATAAACACTCAGGCTATGTTTTTCTTTTCTTAAACTCTCCCTTAGCCTTTCCTTTAAAATGTATATTACATGTACGGTAAGTTAACAAGTGTTTTGAGTCTATGTTTTCAATGTATGTCTTATAATGTATGTCCTATAACTTTATATATACTTGCACCTGTAGGCCCACTATGATTTCCCACACCAAATTCTCTAAAAAGATTCCCTCGAAATCACGCAACGTTTTTTTAATGAAAATTCCACCTCTACCATCTTCGATCGACGATCGGAGAAGAATATTTTAGTTACCCTTTAAGAAGAAAGAATTCAATTGAACCTTATCCTTGACCGGGATTCCCCCGAGATGGATTGAATAAATTAATTTTCCCCAACGCAACACTTAACCCATGCTAAATTGCATTTTCGAAGTTTTAAACCCCGTTACTTTCCTGATTTCATTTAGAAAAATACTGCTAATTCCAATACTAGTGCTGCTATATATATATCGTAAATCTGCAGCTTCGCTGCTTAAAACTTCAGTAAACCGTCAGGACATCACTACTAATGATATCCTAATTTTTGAATGAACCGACGGGCTCTGAAACCACCCAATTAGAAAAAAAAAGGGAATCAGATTAGAGGCAGAGGCACTTAAAAAATGAAAAAAAAAGAATTCTCACCTCCTATCCGTTAAAGTTTATAAACAATCCTTACGACTTAACGTCCGCCGTTTTGCGCGATTTATGTTATCTTATGTGTTCTATTGTAATTTGTCTTTATCCCGTAAATTCTATTCCTCAATCTATGTTTTTATTTACTTGTACGACTTTCCTACCTCCTCTCCAATCATGCATCTCCAGACTATGTATTTAATTTCTTCGCATTCTTTCCTGATTTCGATTCATTAAACTTTTATTATCAGTGTGAAGACTGTGTACTCCTTTAACGGATGCTGGTGGCATGGATGCATGCCCCCGTCCTGAGTGCGGAATCGCCGGAGATAGCCACGGTATATCTGCCGACTGTCTTGCATGGACCCGCACCCGCGATCAACTTATAGGGTCCCAGTTCACTCACAAAGTCTTGTGGGAGCACGAATATGATGCACGGATGGAGACAGACGGGGCGTACCGTGAGGAAATAAACACGATCAAGCGTTCAATGGTAATGGATCCTCTCAAATGAGGTGATAGCTTGTTCGGTGGCCGTACAAATCCCTTCAAGCTATGGTTTCCACCTACGGAGGGTGTGAAGCTTCACTACTACGATTTCTGTTCTTTATACCCATACGTGATGAAGAATAACCCGTGCCCCGTGCGCGCTCCTGAGAAACTGTTGGGGCCTAGCCTACCCTCCATCGCCGAGTTTTCAAGAAATTTGAATAATCGCTACTTTGGGCTCTCTTTCATAGACGTGCGCCCCCCTAACGATTTATGGATGCCGATCTTATCCGTCGTCATCGGTCACAAGTTCATGTTTCCCCTGTGCGTGAAGTTTGCAGAAGAGAACAATTGTGATTGTGACCATACGCCCAACCAGCGTAAGATCAGAGGTGTAATCACAAGTCGTGAGCTGGCCCTAGCCGTATGCCATGAGTATAGAATAATGAAGATACATGAGGTGTGGAGGTTTTAGAAGTTACCCAACCTTTTCACACCGTATATACTGTAAACGCATTTTTGAAGGATAAGCTTGAGGCATCAGGATATCCGAGAGGGGTTGAATCCGAAGACGAAAAAACGTCTTATATTCAGGGTTACCGTGACCACGAAGGTATACAACTTGATCGTGCCCAAATTACAAGGAATCCTGGCAAGCGCTTTAGTGCAAAATTGTGCTTAAACAGCCTTTGGGGAAAGTTTGCGCAGAATACTGGCGCAAAGTTATAGTGAAGTATGGGATCACGCCAACGCACCCGATAAAGAGGTCATGGAGATTGTGAATGTAGGTAATACTTACATAATAAAGTACAACAACACTGAATTGGCCACAGATACATCACGGGTTGCAAACATTCCTGTAGCCAGCTTCACAACAGCCTATGCCCGCATCAAACTTTGAGGTCTATTGCATTCTCTTGGGCGGAGAGTATTGTATGCCGATACAGTTAGCGTGATATTCACAGCGAGGAGTGGTGAATACATGCCTGCTATTGGGGAGTTCCTCGGCGAGCTAACTGACGAGATCAAGGATGAGTATGGGGACAACGCATACGCCGACTCGTTTGTGTCAACAGGACCGAAAGCCTATGGGGTACGGGTGAGGATAGGGAATGAAACGAAGTATATCGTGAAGGCTAAGGGTATCACGCTTAACCAGGCGAATCGGCGGGTCGTCAACTTTGATTCGCTGAAGGAGTTGGTGTGCTTGGAAGATGATGAGGGTGATCGACCGCCCCAACTGACTGTAGGCACCAACAATTTTCGGGCGCAGAAGCTAGGGTGTGTGAAGGAACTTAGGGGTACAAAGGTGTGCCGTAACACCTATAGGAAACGTTACCAACTGCCTGGTACCTATGACACCGTGCCCTTTGAATACCACAATCTTTGATATGTCTATTAACTTATTTATTACACGTATTTGTAAATATATACATCCTGATTATTTCGTTTATTAAATAAATCTTGTTTCAACTTGTGTTTCACTTTGCGTGTGTGCGTGTGTACAGTAAAAAGTTAAGCCCCGCCCACTGTAAGACCGGCGACGTGATTCATGCCGCAACCTGAGCAGACCTCTACCCTTCCGTACTCAGTTGACCTCTGTATACCCTTGAGCTCAGACGTGTATTCTCTCGCATAGAAGAAAATGGCCACCTTTAATATCGCGTGTTCAACATTTATGAATTGGTATTCAGCAAAGTGTGTAGATGTAGTGAATACTGAAAAACTCTCTATTCCTTCCTCCTTTGACTCTTTTAAGGCTGCATTGAGTCGTGCGAAGGGTCAGGCTATTCAAATACTCTACAGATATTCTGGCGAGGGGATTGTAGGATTTCGCAGTAAAGACGATGTACTGAAGTATGTTATAGAACTAAGCTTTATAAAGGTTCACGTGCACCGCGAGGTAGAAGAAACGGCACGCTCAGAAGCTAAACAACAGTTATGGGTAGTGAGTCTTGTGGGTGAGTGGTGTGATAAACGGTAGTATATCATGCTACACCATGTCGATTACTCATACCATACGACTGAAAATGTGAATCTCGTCATCATGGACAATCTTAAGTATTTTTACCACTACATTAATATACTGTATATCATGAGGTTTGTAGTGAGGTTGTGGCTAATGGGCTATGTGAGTTTTTAACAGATTTTAGAGATGAGTATCGTCTGCTACACAAAAAGGATAAATATGAACATATGTTTCTCTCTTATAGTGCCCCGCAATGTGAAGATATTTAGGAGAGATAAAACGTTATAAAATATGTTTAGTTCATGAAGATCCCCCTTTGCAAAAATGTCTGGTGCGTATTCAGGGGAGTGGGAATGATAAAACACTAAAACCGAAATTAATTCTTGTACCGGAAAATTTCTCAAGACACCTGCCCGATACAACAATTCATGTTGGGTCAGCGCCGCACACGTTTCATTAGATTATGGTGCGACTCACTCCTCACGGATCATACGAGTTCGAA
Source organism: Bathynomus jamesi (assembly GCA_023014485.1). NCBI lineage: Eukaryota > Metazoa > Arthropoda > Malacostraca > Isopoda > Cirolanidae > Bathynomus > Bathynomus jamesi. The sequence goes on from JAJOZX010000226.1 coordinate 57,328, forward strand.
CAAACCCATTCACGTTTCATCAGGGTGAATCACCCGCCCGTCGACCCGATCCTGCCTACCTGCCTGCCTCATGTGGCTCATAGCCTTCTCAGAGCTTGCACCGAGTGGTTGTGCCGTAGTCATCTCGACCCGTGTGAACATGCGAATACGATGGAACTCCATTTGAGAAGCAATCTCAACGCCTCGTACGACGTCTCCGTGACGAAGTCGTTGCGTGTGTTCAGGCGGGAAACCGGCACCATTAACTGTGTGCTTGAAACGATCTGCAGGCATGCAAGCAAACGTAACGTTATTTATTTAAATCTTGAGGAAATGCATAAAATCTTCGTGGTAGTTCAGAGGTGGGCTGAGGACCGTTATAAAATACCAGCTGATGTAGATATAATAAGAGAGGTGATTAGTGACACCTCCTCATATACCATTGTTTGTACATTGAGTGTAAATAACATTCAACCATGTATTGATATACGACTGATGTGGAAGAACACAGCTGATAATGACGTTCTTGTTCCTACACGAAACCAATTCATCCTCGACAGAATGTTTGAGATCGTCGGATTCCGTAAGCTGAAGCCTATGTTAGATGCACGTGTTACAGACATGGTTTATTTTGACACAGTGCTTGAATACGCTTACATCGCTCTGCTCGACGGATATGTTGAATGTAGGAATGAACAGGGGGAGAACGGTCTAGATCTGGATGCATATTTAAAGGTTTAGATTCTTCGAAATATCCTGAGCTTTGGTACAAAGCACTTGAGAGGTACAGAGCTGAGCTCGTATACACTGTTCACCGTGAAGAACTGTACCTCTATATAGTGGATAGGTGTCGTTGCGACTTGGAAGAATATTTCAATTGCCGCTATGTCGAGTGAAGAAGAGTTCACGATTGAAAAGTTCGGGACGATAAGAAAAAAAACCCGATTGGAAAGGCATGTTTATAAACGTGTGTTCAATGTATCGCCCCACGATGACGTTTTTTTGCGTGCTTTTGAATGTGTTCTAGCTGCGCTTAAAGACAACTTGCCTGCCGAGTGTAAAGTGGTACAAAAATAGTGTTGAATGATATGAAAGCCATTTATATCCAGTATAAGCCGCCGTATCAATTAAAAGGTGAAGTGATGCTTGGACGGTTTTATCACATCGTGCAGAGTAATGCCGATGTGGATATAGAATCAATCACCGTTGAATTTATCGTTTTGCACCGTAGAACTTAGACAATATAATATATATATATATATATTTTTTTCCTGTAATATTTTGTTAATACTATGTTTTGTACAATTATATATAATTAATATAAATATATATTTTCCTGTACTAATATTTTGCTAATACTATGTTTTGTACAATTCTATATAATTAATATAACTATATTTTTCCTGTACTAATATTTGATAATATAACTTTTGATAATATAACTATATTTTTCTAATATTTTGCTAATACTGTGCTTTGTATGATTATGTATATATATATATATATATATCAGGGGCGGCTTCTTAATGAATGCAAGGCATGCACTGCATGCGTAAATAATATACTCAATGAATTTAAAATTATAATTTAAGTTAAAAAAATAAAGTTAAAATTATTATTAATATTATTAATATAATATTGGTTCTATCCTCGGTTACTACATAACTCATAAGAATACCATAAAAGACAAAATACAGCTTATCTAATATGTACTACACTGTAATGCATGTGACTGCATGCGTAAGTAAAATTACCACGAGCCGCCACTGATATATATATATATATAATATATATATATATATTAATATATAAATATATTTTTCTAATATTTTGTTAATACTATGCTTTGTATGATTATATATTTTCCGTTCTATTATTTGATCATATATACACCCCATTGTATAAATATTAATTAATAAACAAAACGTTGTAATGTGTTTTATTTATTCCTTGAACACGTTTATATCATTTGTTTCTAAAACAGAATAATTAATTAATTGCTATTTGTAAAATTGGCCTTCTAAACCAACTGGAATATATGCTTTAAATAAAATACATGGCGTCATCTGGCAACTCAGCAGCCAAATGGCTGAATAATAATTAAACACATGGCGCTATCTGGCAACACAGCAGCCAACTGGCTGAATAATGATAATTAAAAACATGGCGTTATCTGGCAACTCGGCAGCTGACTGGCTGTGGCGCCTGCTGGCTGATTGACATATGCTTATTTAAAATAAATAATGAATCTGGCAACTCAGCAGCCAAATGGCTGAATAATAATTAAATACATGGCGTTGTCTGGCAGCTCAGCAGGCAACTGGCTGATTAGGGGCCTATAAGTAGCGGCGGGTGGCTGAAGAACCCCATATGAGCTCGGCAATCAGCCGAGCAAGGACCTCTTGGTCCTCTTTTCCTTTCTCTCTTCCTCTCTTGCTATCTCTTTCTGCCCCTTTGGAGGGTGAGGCACTCCCAACTTCTCCTCCAAAGAGGTTCCCCTTAGGTTAGGCATGCCCCTTTGGGGGGTTCAGTTTGGGGGAGAACTCCGATCCAATTTGCATACCCCTTGCAATCCCATTTTGGGGTTGGCAACAAAGGAGGGTGGGGGATGGCATTAAAAGGGGGTGGGTGTTGGCATTAAAGTGGGGTGGGGGTTGGCACTCTTGCTGCAAAGGGGGTGGGGTTGGCACTCTTGCAACAAAGAAGGGTGGGGGTTAGCACTCTTGCAAGATTACGTAATATTTCTGCACTCTGGCAATTTGTGACTATACTACTGAAATTTACCATTACTTATTCGGATTATAGTGGATTTAATTTTCCTAGAAGAGTTCCTTTCCATGCACGGTCTGTGTGTATCATATATATATATATATATATATATATATATAGTAGTGTAAGCCAGGCTTTCATATTTCAGAAGCACAAAAACCAAATTTAGAACTCCTTCATTGCTGTAAACCTATAGTTGAGATAGCTAAACTGTATTAACTGTTATTCAAGTTTATATTATATCTGTAAAATAAAACTTAATATATGCTACCATCAAACTTATGTATCAGCGCATTTCTTCCAACAAATTCTGTGTAAAATTGTGCAATACACAATTACAAACAGTTAGGAAGACCAGCCATGAGTGGATTCTAGAGCCTTTGTTGGACTGAAACATTATAACATTACAACAAATGAACTGCATTAGATTTTAAAAACACCATGCGTCATGACTTTTTAAAAGATGAAAAATAAACATACTGCAAAATTCGTGGTAATAACGCATAAGAAAAAGTAATTTTTAATAAATAATCTTATTGACGATTAAAAAGGGACGAAGCACGCTAGATGCAGCAATTAATACAAGATAGTTCGTTGATAATAATAATATTGAACCCCACTTTACCGTCAATTTTGAATTCATACCGTCACCCCTTAAATCGGTATACATCTTCGTTATATATTGCTACAAAGAAAACGGAACAATGTATTTTAACGCTTTGCTTTAAAAATCTTATTCAGAAGCTTATGAATAATAAGAAAATGTTGTACGCAGGCAATCTGAAATATTGCATACCTAGTTTTAGCATAATATATATATATATATATATATAATATATATATATATATATATATATATATATATATATATATATATACAGGGCGTCCCAAAAAAATGTATACACACTTTAAATAATTATAAAGGCAGTGTTTATTAAAATACATTTCATTTTCAAAATGTAATAGAATCTACAGACATTATTTAATTGTTTTGTCAACGCCTGTTTTCAAACTGACGTCCGTTCTGGTCCAGGCACTGCTGATAACGCGAAGCAATGGAATCGCAAACATCACGAAACATTTCGTTTGGTATTTGTGTGCATTCTCGTTCAATGGCTGCTCTCAATTCAGCGACTGTTGCAGGTTTTATAGCGTAGACTTTGTCTTTTAAGTATCCCCATAAAAAAAAGTCTAGTGGTGTGAGGTCTGGTGAACGCGGAGGGTATTCTACGAAACCCCTTCGTCCAATCCACATCCACATCGTGCCAAGTACCACTCGCAATACTCCACTCTTCGGTCCGGATCATCTTCATTAATAGCATGGACTAATCTTGGAATGTAACTTTTCCATTGACAGCGCTTCAAAATGCGTTGGACAGACGATTCTGAAATTCCTACCTCACGACTCGCTTGCCGCACAGATTTTCTTGGACTTTGGTGATACGTTTCCAGTACTCTTTCTTGCTTTGTGGGGCTTGTCGATGTCCGTGGTCTTCCGGAACGCTTCTTGTGGACATTCTGAACAGTTCCATCGGCTTCAAACTTATCTCTAATTCGAGCGATGGTAAGTCGCGTTGGTGGATCTGTTTGAAACTCCCTCCTAAACTGTCTTTGCACTTCAACTGCGTTTTCACACTTCAGTAGCATTTTAGAATGAATTTCCTTTGTTCAAAGCTTAGTCTGACTGCCATTATTAATTCTCATGGGTTTAACTTGGAAAGAAAGAAACATCAATTGAGCTATCAGCTGTTAAAGTGTGTATACATTTTTTTGGGACGCCCTGTATATATATATATATATATATATATATATATATATATATATATATATATATATATATATATATATATATATATATATATATATATATATATAGTGGTGACAATTTGGCCCACTAGTTATCCTATAAAAACATGTCATGTATTCTATAAAATACGATAGCGTTTTTAATACCTTTAATAAGGTTTTTTTTTTTATTCCTTCACATCGATATGTTAGTTTTCATATTTCTGTCATAACTGTGCCCAAATAAACATAGATATTTATGTCCTTTTTAAATATGGTCCACAATTATAAAGTGCTTTGAAAGATTGTGTGCCATATTCAGCTTAATTTATATATATATATACTTCCGAACATGCCGTTTTAATTTGAACTCTCACTTGTTTTCAACAGGGCAGCAATTAATATGTATATATAACGTATATATACGGCACTCGCCGATTAATATAAATTTTCATTAGTTTACTAAGCTTTATTTTCATTAGCAGGATTTCAAACTCAACTTTTCCATGGGTGATACGTATATCCTGATGAAATCTTTCACTATGCCCATCGCTGACAGCGCACAGGTTTTGATGAGGTGGGACTGCAGGATCAGCATTTTTCAGACATGTTATACACCCCATGGCTTGGTAAGCAATATGCATTTGCTCCATCAGGGGAACATAGTTTTTGGCTTCACAAAAATTTTCATCAAACCAAGTTTGATATGGAGAGGTGATGAGAACACTTTTGCAGGATCTACCATGGCTTGATGGGCAGCAGTTTTCTGTCCTGAAACCAAATTTTGTCGAAGTGGACACTTCTGCTGACCCACTTGTAGAAGAAACAAGAGAACTTTGTGTATCCAAACTCTAAGCCAAAGAGAAGTGCAATGACTTTCAGACACTACAGATATGTCAGGAGTGTTTATCATAGATAATATGTTTCAAAAGTAACTGCATATTGTTACATGATTCATTCATATGAATGTTATGTGCAAACGGAGCCGAAGGATAGATATTACCGTTGTGCGATAGTACAGCTTTCTTTCAAACTCAACTTTGATGAATCGATTAAAAGTCTGCATTCCTTAGGATTGTGCTTCAACACCATATATATATATATATATATATATATATATATATATATATATATATATATATATATATATATATATATATATATATATAGGCCTAATGGTGGACTGGATGTCAGTTTTTCAACATCTGCGGATGCGGACTTTTTATTTCAATTTCCGCGGATGCGGATGCAGATGCGGATATTTAGTTAATCTATCAATATAATATAGAATTATGAATATATGACATAATTTTACAAATTTCGTGATAGTACTATTAAGGTAGGCAATGCATTAGAATTAAAATTAATATTAATGTTTTCATTATGATAAAAATAATAACTTTCTCAAGAGTTTCAGCCACAGAAAATTCAATGAAACAAATTTCATTCAATTTTCTGTGTTACCAGTTATTTATATTTTGAGGTTTATATATTTGTTTGTTCATTAATAATTAATATTTTACATGAAATGTGCATGACTAGGCCTTATAAGGTAATTTAATTGTAAATTGCATAATTTATTAGAGGTAATATCCGCATAACATCCCCAGTTAGAAGTGCGGATGCGGATGTTAAAAATGACGCGGATATCCGCATATGCGGATGAGGATATCCGGTCCGCCACTAAATTATATATACACTGTATATAGTGTATTGTCCCCAAGTTAAGGGAGAGATATTGGCTCTATTCAATACTGAAGGAAAATAGCTTGGTTGTCAGCGAGCCAAGACTTTTTAACCAGACTCCAAAGAATCTCAGGAGCGCCACAGCAGGAAAAAAGTTAATCTTCAGAAGAAGATTAGATGCTTAGCCCAGTACGGTATCAGATGAGCCAGGAGTACCTGGCTATGCGTGGCAGAAAGTGCAAGAGAACAATTCGCTCATTCACCAGGCCTAGAGGCAAGGGCCCCAGCATTGTCTGTGTGTGAAGACAGACCAATACACGGAGCTGCTACAAGGTTGCGAGGTATATATATATATATATTATATATATATATATATACACATACAGGGTGTCCCCAAAAAACTATATACTCTTTATAGCATCATATATTTTATAATTAAAAAAAACCAAACAATATATTGTTATAGCAATTGCCAATGAAAGGTAAATTAGTAATCTAAGTGATCAAAATGTTATAGCGAGTTGTTTGCATATAAAATTTAATTAACTACGCCAAGTGCTCAAAATGTTCTCCGGCGGCATGAATGCACTTTTGAATGCGTCGACCAACTGATTCGCAGACATGGACTAATGTGGATGCTGTGATGGTCCCGCACTTTTCCCTAATTGCATCCTTAAGGTATTCGAGTGTTGCAGGTCTTGTACCATAAACTGCATCCTTCAGGTAGCCCCACAAGTAAAAATCAAGTGGAGTCAAGTCCGGTGAACGTGGATGATACTCAACGCTTCCTCTTCGTCCTATCCAACGGTTAGGCAACGTTTCATCGAGATACCTTCTGACATCACAATGATAATGAGGGGGGGGCTCCATCTTGTTGAAAGTAAAAGTCGTCGTTTCCAAACAACTTCCGAACTGCAGGTATAATTTCTGTCCGCAGCATGTCGAGATATGCGGCACCGGTAACTGTCCCATTAAAGAAAAATGGTCCAACCAAACCCCTGGATGATAAACCAACCATGCTGTTAATCCTGGTAAATTAACATGTTTATCCACATAAACGTGTGGATTATCAAGTGACCAGCACCTGCAGTTGTGTCGATTTACTGTGCCATTCAGCTTGAAGGTAGCTTCATCAGACCACACGATTTTGTTGGCAAACTGTACGCCTTCGGCTTCCATTGACTGAAACCATTCACAAAATTCGAGTCTGCGATCAGGGTCATCTTCAGTCATGGCGTGTAACAGACTTGGAATGTAGCTTTTCCATTTTGCCGACTTTAAAATCCGGTGAACACCTGATTTGCTGATTCCGGTCTCACGGGCGCATTGCCTAACTGATTTCTGTGGTGATCGATTAAATTTTTGCAACACTAAAACGGAGTTTTCATCACTCGCACTTGATTTGCGTCGTCCAGATCTTCGCTTGTGTATATCTTGAGCAGATCCCTCTGCCTCAAACTTGTCACGGATGCTTGTAATGGCGAGAAGTGTCGGTGGCTTTGTACCAAATTCCCGGATCCATTGCCGCTGGACTTCGGACACATTCTCAAATCTCCAATACCATTTCAGAACACTTTTTCGTTGCTCCAGGGTCAAACGTTTACGCAACATGGGTTCTTTTGCTGAACTGAATAAAGTTGAATGCTGTAGAGTTTGTATCGTGGAATGAGTGCGTAGGCTAAGTCCGAAGCAAGCTAGTGAGTGACTAGACTACGTTCGGTCCATAGGCTTCGCCATTACAAGGCCTTTGATAAAACAAGGCCAGGCTTAGTCGACGCATTCAAAAGTGCATTCATGCCGCCGGAGAACATTTTGAGCACTTGGCGTAGTTAATTAAATTTTACATGCAAACAACTCGCTATAACATTTTGATCACTTAGATTACTAATTTACCTTTCATTGGCAATTGCTATAACAATATATATATATATTTTTTTTAAATTATAAATATATGATGCTATAAAGAGTATATAGTTGTTTGGGGACACCCTGTATATATGCTGAAAAGAACCATTAGATGAAAGCGCTTGAGCACCATTCTGTGATTCCTTTTCCTTCGTGGTTCTTTTCACCATAAATAATATTCACATGTTACTTTCGTGAAATAATTTTCATATATATATATATATATATATATATATATATAAGCAATAAAGGAAAATCCAAATTACTTCTATAGCTATGCGAAAAGGGAAACAAAAACAAGCGACGCATCGGGACCTTAAGGAAGAGAAATAATGAACTAACTGACGATCTAAAAGAAATATCTGAAACATTGAGATCCCAGTATGAATCAGTTTTCAGTACCCCATAAAGTGACAAAGCGATACCCAACATAGACACATTCTTTGAAGAGAAATTGCAAGGAGAGTGTATAACAGACTTTGATTTTACCCCAGAAGATGTAGCGAGTGCGATAGGACAAATGAAATCGCATTCAGCTGCAAGTCAGGACAATTGGATTGGAAGGCATTATTGATTAAAATTTGTAAAAATGAAATAGCTACACCTTAATACTGGATATGGAGAACATCCCTAAACACTGGGGAAATATCGAGCATCTTGAAAAGAGCAAACATTGCCCATATATATAAAGGAGGGGATAGATCTCAAACAAAGAACTAGTCATTGACGTCCCATCTCACCAAAGTATTTGAAAGAATAGTTAGGGATAAAATCTACGATTTCTTGGAGACACTGGAAAGATTCACCGAAAATCAGCAGGGATGCCGATCAGGTAGATCATGCCTATCACAACTAATAGAACACTATATCAATATCCAAGATGCATTGGAAGGCAATGACAACTACGATGTCATATACACGGATTTTGCCAAAGCTTTCGACAAATGTGTTCAAGGTATAATAACACATAAAATGAAATATGTGGGAATAACAGGCAAAGTGAGAAAATGGATCTCCAACTTCCTCAAAGAACGTCTACGGATCGTCAAAATTCAAGGTATATCATCATCAGAATCGGAAGTACGCAGCTCAGTACCAAAAGATACAGTACTGGGCCCCACTCCTGTTCATTATCATGCTAACAGATATAGACAGTGAAGTAAACACCAGCGGTATAGTAATATCCTTTGGAGACGGTACAAAGATCAGCAGAAAAATCACCGATGTAAATGAAGTGGAGGGCTTGCAGAGGGATACGAACAAAATATACAAATGGTCAGAAGACAACAACATGACATTTAACACCGAGAAATTTCAGCTCTTGAGATATGGTTGAAATGAGGAAATTTAACGGACTTCATATTATACCACAAATAGACGTGGAAATTCAGAGAAGCACGAACGCGTTCGATCTGGGTAATAATGAACGATGATGTGAAATTCGAAACACAAAATCAGATAACGGTAAATAAAGCAAGAAAGCAATTCGCTCTTCCACCAAGCCAGGCCTGGAGGATGAACCACCAGCTTGACCTTCGTGTGAAAATAGACCATCACACGGAACAACAACGAGGTTAACGAGGAGGTACATAAAGTATATATATATATATATATAAATAATTTAGGGTGTCTCTTATTGGGTAGTCAAAAATTTAAATGTTGAATTATTTTATCTGCTCCCCCTAAAATAGTTCCATTTAGCATACAAACTAAAACTTGAAAGTTTGACACAAATTGGCTCATATTTATCGGTCGCCCCCGGGTAATAAAAATGGTGACCATGGCATAATAGCTCCTGACATATGATTATGCTCATTATACACATAATTCCTTCCTTCTTTTTTTAGTTTGATTCGTTTTTATAAGTATAGGCCTTCTTATTTATCATTCATCCTTTTCTAACCTATCCTTGATGTTGTTATAATCCATCCTTTGGTCCTCAATCCTTCTTTATCCCAATCCTTTTTCTCCTATCCAAAATCCTTCCTGGCTCTTTTTTTATATACAATCAGCAATGAAGCATTGCTACGAAAAAAAACCATTAGTTTATTATATAGAGATAAATTCAAAATGCCAGTGCTATTTACATACTTTAATTACTTTAATTAGCATTATTTCCTAATACAACATTTATTTAATATACAATGATTATACAATATGGTGTATTTTAAGGTGCGACCTCATTGATGGTTATTTTTTGAGAAGAACAGTTTTTGATGGAACTGGGTGACTCTGGCGGTGTTTTGCAACAATTTGGAGCAGGAACTGGAGCTGCTCTTCCCCCACTGTCAATTTCTTATTCAGCTCTTCAACTAAAGCTACTGCACGTTCTGCCCGGTCATTTACAACAGATAGAGCTGCAACAATAGCTCTGGCCCTTAAATATTCACAGTTGGATGTCCAAGTGCTGGGTGCCTTGTTCAGAAATCCTTCTGGCAAATTCAGCTTAGTAAAGAATTCTCTAGTATTTCTTGTAACAAGTTGGTGTAGTCCTTCACCAGAGCAGAAGGTCGATTCAGGAATCTGAGGACGCTTGGGTGGTCTATCAGTGGACTCATCTTCTAATGCCTTTACCATGCGTTTCTTTACATCTGTAGTAATTCGCTCATCAAAGAAAGCAAGACCAACTGCTTCTTCAGACAGGTACCATAAGTGGTTAGAGAGCTTTTTTTTAGTTGCATCAGAAATCTTTTTGTTAGGATAATTAATCAATGACCTCATAAGGAGCCAGTCATTAAATGGGGTTTCAATAGGGAGTGAGGATGTTGTCCAAGCCTTCATATAGATGAGAACAGAAAAAAGGGAAAGATCTCGAATTCCTCGTTCTTCAGTCTTAGTCATCTTGAACTGGTTTCGAAAAAGCCACATCTTGATAGAATAGAGCGCTTTGGACATCCAGCGAGCTCGATGCATGGCACCTGGTGCACGAAACTTGATGCCTTTATTGGGGACACCTCCAAGAAAGATGATGGACAGATCCAAAAGTTCTTGATAGTCATCCCGTAGCATAGGTGCCTGGGATCTAGCAAACTGAATTAGTTCAGTTTTAGACTGGATAATTGCTCTTTAGTAATCGTGTCTGTCTCACCTGTTTGGAACTGGCTTTGATCAACAGAAGTCCAATTGTCACGAAAACGCTTAAAGATCAATATCTCTGGACCAGTTGATGTAGATCCCAATGTTGCTTCAAATGCAGCTCCCAACAATAAATCTAAAACATGATGTCTACAAGGCAAGTACAAAACATCATGTCCCAATTTTGCTTCGATGAGAGCACAGGCTCCACTATATTGACCCGTGTTTGAAGCTGTTGTATCGAAACAAATATTCATTTAATTGAATTCATCATAAATATGATGATTAATTAATTAAAAACATATGTTTAGTATACTTGACAACTGCTAGTAATTTCAAATATTAATTGCATAAATAATAGCTATATTTTATGAACTTTAATAAGCGGGGGCGACCTCTAAAAAGTGTTCAATCCAAAAGACATTTTATATGTGATGTTTTTTCAACCAATGGAACTGGTTGAGGGGGCGCAACCTAAACAAATCAACACTTCGAAAATAAGAGACACCCTAAATTATATATACTGTATATATATATATATATATATATATATATATATATATATATATATATATATATTAGGGTGCGTCACTGCATAAGGGAGAAAACCTGAAGGTGGTCCATTTCTTTCGCTCGCTTTCTCAATTAAGCCACTGAAGGAGAAAACACCAGAGAAAATTTTCATTTGAGTAGCCGTTTATTTAGGGGTCGCGCATCCACTACAAAATTTGTACACTACATACTACATATATTCTGGGATTGGTTTCCCCGTACTGATTATTTTCAGGGGAAGTAACTCTGTGAAAACTATATCTTGTTTAACACTCTTAATATTTAAAACATTACAGCATATGAAGACATAATTCATGTTTTATATTTATAAAAATACATTTTGCTAATACACTTTGTTAAGGATGTATTGAAAAACAGATAATTTAATAAAACAAAATATACTATAAAATACATTTCCACAAAAACCTATAAATAGCAACCACATTCCAGACTTCAGAATTAATGGTAATTCCACAACACATGTTAATCATTTCAATTTCCTAGGCATTTACTTTGACAAGAACTTAAACTGGAATGAACACTGTTAAATAATTGGAAACAAAACAGCTAAACTTATATATTATATTCTGGGATTGGTTTCCCCGTACTACGTGAACACCAACAAAACGAAAGAAATTGACAAACAATACTCGGAAATGGCATGAAAAGAACTAAAAGCCTTCAGAAAGAAAGTATTTTTCAGCGAAGAAGGTCCTTCTTGTTTGCTGTCTTCGGGTACGCTCGCCGATGATCCTCTGCCACCTGGATCATGTATTGGAGCTGAGTGCTTGGTACGCCCCTTTGCCGTAAACTCGTGGATGAGGGCCACTCCTCTTTTAGCAGTGTCGTTAGTCACGAGGAGCTTCCCGACCCGTTCCTTCCCCAGATTGTACCCGTCTGATGTTATCCAGGCCGCAGGGGGCATTGACAAGAACGCAGTATCGATTTCAAGATGGTGGAAGATCCTCTTAGTTGTGGAGGTAAAGAAGTCCGGAAGATCTTTTGCAACGTCTCTTGCGACGGCCAACACACGAGGGCTGAGCTCGAGGGATCCTTCCACAGAGTTCATGTTAGAGACCATCTTGAGTTTGTCAGCATCTGCAACATCGTCGTCGAAGAGAGCGAGACCGACTGTAACTTCAGACAAGTACCATAGATGCCGACTCATCGCCTTCGTGCCGGCTTCCTTGATGATGGGATCCTCATGTTCCGCGAGTTCCTTCAGCAGCGTGAGGTCCATTCGTGCTGCTGCGGAAGCTGTCTTGGCTGTGAACCAGACGCGTAGGTAATGTTTTACGACGAAAATGCAGAAATCTCCGAGCTTTTCCCAGAGAAGTCCCATGCGGTTCGGGCCACGAGAGGAAGAAGGACGTTGCGGCCGCAAGAATCTAAGAAACTCCTCCTTGAACATCCAAATCTTCAGGGTTTCCCCAACAACCAGATTTCATCAGCTAGCTTCTTCACTTCCTTAGCACCTTTCGTCGCCATTTTCATTAAGCAAACCACCTGTGGAAGAAAAGAAACCAACAATTAATAGAGAGCCTCATGTAGAAAATCTTAACCCCATGTATTCCAGGGTATTTTAACGAAAAGAAGAGCCGAGGTGGGGCAATATGACATATATACTGATAAACCAGATCATATGGCCTCACCCCGGTATAAATAGGGTTATTAATTCACTGTGCGCGACCCCTAAACATTGATATATTGAACTGATTTTTATACTGCCAGGTTTTCTCATTAAGTGGATCAAAATTGCAAGCGAACGAACACGTGTGACAACTTCATGTTTTTTGACGGATCCTAATATATATATTCACATTTTAACTGCAAACAACACGTAGTATAATTAATGTAAAGAACGACGCTTGTGTAGAAGAGCGTCAGCACAAGAAGAGGAGAAAGAACGTACAAATGAAAAATGAGGCACCTCCCAGGAATCGAACCCGGAATCATCCAATTGCCGGTCGGACATGCTATCCACTACACCAATAGGGCGGGTCGTACTCAGGTGACAACATGAATCTGAAGGAAATCCTACCATCAGGGGTGTCTAAATTATGTGTTTTTACATGGGGAATTCAAATTTGAGCTTCTTTTTTGGATAGGATAACTCTAACCTACATCATTTTGTATTTCTAAATTGCCAATTTTACCCTTTTGAACCCCTTTATAATATATTAAAAGATATAAGGTAAATCATTTATATTGACAAGGCCAAATCAACTTTACATATATTATTAATAGGTGAACTGCATGTATCACTGGATATAATTACAAAGATCATTCTCCTGACATCTTGAACTTTGCCAGGTTGCACAAATCCTGCTTTGACTCAGACTTGGACATCAGCTTCCTGCTGGTCCTGAGCCCTGATCCCTCCCTCCCTCTTTTCCTGTGAGAAGTACTTAGCAGAAGCCTCAGTCACCATTTTAACAACCCTCTCAATGCTTTGTGTGTGGCAAGGCCAGTTGCGCACCTCCATGGGGGTGTTGATGAAGTTTTTCACCTCTGAGGTGCTTAGAAAGCAGGTGAGAGGTGGCTCTGACACACCTTCTGACAAGCTGATCAAGTCACCGATGCTGGAAGCATCACAATTGATGTCAGGTGTCCTTCTGCTCCTAACAGAGGAGTCCCCCAGCTGAGTGTCCGGGTCCCCCTCTCCCCTGATGGCCAGGATTCTCTCCACCCTTAATCCTCTCCTTCTGATCCTCAGAGCAGAGTAGTGTTTGGAGGATGACTTCACTGTGGGCATACCAAGCAGATCTTCTCACAGCTGGCCTCAGCCATATGCCATACCTTACACTAGCAAGGGCAATGTTTTGAATCTCATCATAGTTTTTCTGTACCTTTGCCGAAGCTGCTGGCTCAGGGTCAGTTTGAGGGAAGAGCTCAACTTCAGGAACAAACTCATCTTCATCACCACTTCTCTCCAATTCCAGATCCTCATCACCACCTGCCAAAAATCTCTTAACATCCTTCCTGGCTGCCTTCTCTACTACTGCAGCACTTTCCTCCTTGCTCCTTCTCCTTTTCTCTGCCTTCCTTTCCATCCACTGCCTTTTCAATGTCCTCACCTGTCTCTTGTGCTCTGGTAGATCAGGACCCCCTATTTGGTGGGGTCCCTTACTTCCAACCTTCTCTTTCTGTCCCTTGATGTAGGCAAGATCTTTCACAGGAATCTTTTTCTCTCTGCTGCAGGAACAGTTAATGTGGGCTTGGATAACACAGCCCTCACAGCCTCCCCCCTCACAACTGGTAATCTGACACTTGCAAGTCAAAATATCAAAGAACTTGTCTAACTTGACAATGAACCTCTCTTTGGCATCAAGTTTGCCCTTCCCAAGAGAAAACTTCACTGCCTGATTCCAGACCTCCTTCAGCTTGGACATGGTCACTTTTTCATTGATAACAGGTGGCTTCAAAAGAGCATTAGCTTTGCTCCACTGACAAATCAGACAAGGGTAGATGTCACTCACCAGCTTGTCCACTGGGTAGTTCCTCCTGTCATCTTCACTTTGCTTCCTCAAGTAGATGCCATACCTCAGGATATCCCTCACAGTTGGCAGTTCAGACACCAACAGCTCCCGGCCAGTGCCAACAAGATTACTCAGATGAGAACTTGATTTCGTCCTTGTTCTGACTTGAGCCATTTTCTTAATGAGTTCACACTGAAATAAAAACAATAATACAACAGTTAAGTATCCACTACAGACAGGTATTAACTCTTTTCAGCGCAAAATTCTTGGTTAAAAAAAGAGCTGAAATGGGCAAGAACAAATTTATCTGCAAATGCTAAACACATTATGCTTTTTTGGTTTCAAAATGTTATAAAATGCTGATTTATCTGTTGTCTGTAATGCAAATAATTTGTTCATGTACTCTAAAAAAACTAGAGAAACACATCCTAAAAATATTCTTTAGAACATTGAAATAGGCCTCATACTGCTCAGCTGTACTAAAAATGAACCACCTAATTTTAGCTCAAATCAAAGTTGTTAATTAAATTTTGCTCAATGTATCACTATAATATGCGTAGAAATAGCTTTTTCTAAAATATAACAGAATAATACTCACATGTGAACAGTAACAAAAAAAATATCAGTAGATAATCACTAAATCTATCCCCTCACTGCAAGCCGAGGTGGTAAAATAGCTTCATAAATCATGAGTCACTTCAAATATTTCACAAAACGTTTTAGAATGTTCTGAAACGTTACATTCTAGCCTCTGAGAAAGGTGGCTCAGAAAATGGCCTTATGCGCGCCAGGAAACCGTCAAAATATTTCATATACCAAACTGTATGATAATTACAATTAAGTGGAATGGCACACCTTTTTATTTGAGTATTTAAATATTATTATATGAATTACATTATGTGTTTATATGAATTAGTTAGAACAATGCTCTATGAGAGATAATGTGAAAGCCATGATAGAAAACGTGAGAAGACATATTCTGGGGTAACTACAATAGTAAAATAATCAACAATTTAATAATAATCAACTGCAAAATGATGTAGGTTATGGTTATCAGAATTAAATATTTTCTTCAGAATTGTGTTCTATACACGAAAATATGTCATTTGAACACCCCTCTCCATTGATTTAAAAAAAATGCATAGTATGACCCGCCCTACTACACCAAGGTCATCGATCAATCAGAAGTCGTAATTCTCCTACATACGAGCGGAATCGAATGCCCTGAGGGGGCACCTTCTCATGCCGTACATATATACATTTTAACTGCAAACAGCACGCAGTATAATTAATGTAAAGAACGACGCATGTGTAGAAGAGCGTCCGCTCGTATGTAGGAGAATTACGACTTCTGATTGATCGAGGACCTTGGTGTAGTGGATAGCATGTCCGACCGGCAATTGGATGATCTTCGGTTCGATTCCTGGGAGGTGTCTCATTTTTCATTTGTTCGTTCTTTCTCCTTTTCTTGTGCGGACGCTCTTCTACACAAGCGTCGTTCTTTACATTATATATATATATATATATATATATAAAAATATATATATATATATATATATATACACTATGTGAGTTCGAACGAGGGTTCAGGGTCGACCTACGGACGACCTCTCTGCAGCACCCCGCCTCATTTATATATACCGTATTTCCCGGCGTATAACACGCACTTTTTTTCCCCCAAAATACTCCAAAAATCACCCTGCGTTAAAATTAACTCGTTAAAATTGTACATGTGAAGTGAGGTAGGAGGTATATTTTTTCCTAAATTTTTATTTTCCTAAATTTTCTCTTCAAAAGTAGGGTGCGCGTTATACGCCGGGAAATACGATAATTATATATATATATATATATTACATTTCAAATGCAAAGAACACGCAGTATATTTAACGTAAAGAACGACGCTTGTATAGGAGAACATCCCTCCTCATCTTGCGCGGAAATATCTCCTATACAAGCGTCGTTCTTTACGTTGATATATATATATATATATATATATATATATATATATATATATACACCAAAGAAAGAAAGAACTTAGCAAAGCAAATAAAATAGAAATAGTAATACTTTAAAAATGAAATTTACGCATACCGATTCTTCACCAGCTGTCAGAGACGGCTTTTCAGAGGAGACATGGGAGGCCGGACCTCCTCTGTTTTTATCACTATAAACTATGAAAGAGGATTTTGTTGATAGTATTAATTCTACACGATTGTGACATGCCGAAAGTATGGTATCTAACACTTTGTAATCTATTCTATTTATATTGCATATATTATACGCAATTTTAGGCCTCTCTACTGTACCTGACCACCAACCGTCACTGGTGGGGTTGATAAGGGTTGGGAATGTTAAAATTTGAATACACACGCATATGAACGTGTAAAGACATAGTATGAGTTTTAACAAACAATTGTACGACGCTAGAAAAATAAATAAATAGATAAATAAAAATAAAAATGTAGACGGAAACGGAACGACTTGAGAATCTCCTCATGAAGACCAACTTAGTAATTTGTGAGTAAGACAACTATTAGTGTTTCTGGTAGAATGTCAGTTTCATGATCTTTTACAATGTATATTTGAGAATAAAGAGGAATCATTCTAGTCTAAATGCCTAAAAACCGCACAACAGAGATCACCCCTACAAACAGACGACACGTTTGCAGCGTCCTAAATTACATGAACAAACAGAAGCCCCAAATAAAAGTTCGCATACTTCACGTTCGTAGAACCATCTAGTTTTTATAATGTTAATATATGAATATTTTAGCAGCCTATTTTCGCGACTCTTTCTGTTTTTCCCTAAGCACATCCATGTCTATAGTAGGGTGTATCATGCTCATTCAAACGCGAATTTCAAGACTGGCAGTATGTATTCCTATGTAAAATTAAATTTTAGGAGGGGTTCGTTTCCTTGAACTTTTGGTAAAAATCACGTTTAAGTGTTCAAATTTCCACTTTTTCTTTTTCTGGTTATGTTCAGAACAGTTGTGCAGGACATACACTGTAGTACAAATGTACCAGACCGGTTTCTTACCAAACAAAACCATTGTAACAGCTGTTCTAGGCTACTAGAGTTTCACTGTGATAATTTTCTATGTTTCGGATAGAAAGCTTGGTGAAGATTGTGTAGCCACCATGGCTAAGCAAGAACGAAAGACCAGAAAAAGTTCTGGTTCAAAGCTGAGTGATCTGGTGGGTCCAGGCAAGCAGTTATTTCCCACAGAAGTTCCAACCTGGAGAGCTGTGTTTCAGAGAGGAATCCTCCTCCAGGAAGAGAAGCTGCTTCTGGATGATATGAAGAGAGCTCAGTACCCTCTGCAAGATTTGGCTAAGGACTTGGCATCACTGGTACTGGCACAGTGGCGCAAAAGCAATACCAAGTTCACTCCTCCTGTGATCATTTAAGAAAGATCCATTGCCACGAAGATTCTTGACAGGTGGAATGAAATGATTGACCTAGTGAATGGCAGAGCGAAGGCTGCAAAGAGAGAGAAGAGAATATCAGAACTTGATACATTGTTTGACATAACAACCTCTAGACATGATATCACTCTCTGTGGAACTGAAGCATCTGGCTGTTCTGGCTGTGCTGCTAGAGTTCATGTCAACTGTGACTGTCCTCTGGCTCAGAAGATTCCAAAGCTAGAGCTAGAGTGGCTCCATTACCAGAGAATCAACACCTCAGAAGTTTCTGGATTACGGATGGCATCTGTTGATGTGAAGGAAACAGTGAAGCAGGTGAAGGCTGCTAAGAGGAAGGAGGAAGAACAGAAGGCAGCTGAGAAGAGAAACAGAAAAGAGGAAGAAGAAAAGGAGCGACTGCTTAGAGCTGATGATGGTGTTGATGATGAAGATGAGGTGACTTCCTTGCAAGAGTCTCCAGGCAGAGCAGCTCCTACTGCTGACAAAGATTTTTCCAGTACTGCACCAGGTACACGCTCCAGTGTCAACACTGGCAAAGTCTCCACCTCTGCCAGGCGGAACCACATGGATATCTCAAGCACTGCTGCTGCTGCAGTCAGGTTCAAGGTGGCAAACATTCCTGCAGCAGCCATTGCAACTGGTTTCTTGCAAGATCTCATCAAAGCTGGCCATCTATCTGCTGATAAGGCATATCTAGCTGTTGACAGGATGAAGATCTGGAGGAGCAAGGAGTCTGTAATAGTTGCCTCGGTGGAGGCCCTGGAGAAAAGGACAGAGGGAGAGGAGATCAAGGGAATTTTCTTTGATGGAAAACAAGATAAGAAGACAAAGACCATGAGGTACAATGAAGAAACTGGCCGCTTCCATCCTGATATTACAACTGAAAAGCACTATAGTATCACCTGGGAACCTGAGGGGAAGTATCTCTTCCATTGTATACCAGAAGAACCTGAAGGAAATGAGAAACCTGCACTGAAGATAGCTCAGGCTCTGTTTGAGTGGATTAGTGCTCATGGTGCTAAAGATACTATTGTGGTCCTTGGTGGTGACTCCACCAACACAAACACAGGACCTCATCGAGGAGCCAGCACTCACTTGGAGAGAGTGCTAGGTCACAAGTGTCACTGGCTGATATGCCAGTTGCACATTAATGAACTCAGCCTCACGCACATGATCATCAAGCACGATGGTCCCTACACGCACAAGTCTGGGTTCAGTGGCCCAATAGGAAAATTTTCGGAGTAGATCAATGACATACCTGTCAACTTTAGCTTCAAGGCTCTGCCAGGAGAAGATATAATTGAACTGCCAGAAGCAGTGGCGGACCTAGGGGGGGCGGTAGGGGCGGTCCGCCCCGGGCGGCACGTTTTTGGGGGCGGCATTTTTTTGGTGAATCCAAGCCAAGGTCGCGAAGCCAAGTGCGCGGTTGTCAAATATCGTTCAGTATGTATTTTTTTCGTTTTCTTTTTCCAGACAAATATTATTTCATTATTATTATAGACAAAAGAAAAGAAACTGTACGAAACCTTGTGAAAAATACATATAATTTTCATCATAATTCTAAAAATAAATTTTAGTGTATTTTGAGATTCAAAAGTTTGAGGTTGTGCTATTTTTGCTAAGAAAGCAAGTTGATTTTTTACTAGTGCTTGCCACGCTTTTGAGGAGTGTTATTGTTTTTGAGTAGTGTTTGTGCTTTTATCTGAAGGATTTCTGTATAGAGGTAAGCAATCTTATCTATTGTGTTCTATATAAAAAGGTAAGAATCTATAGTTTTCCTATCAGTGGCGACTGGTGTATAGTGGCGATGGAGCGATCGCTCCCCCTTGCCTCTTGTTGGAATGGATAAATAATAATTATCATTATTTTTTTAGTTGCCCATCGTGTAAGGAGTAATTTATTCCTATATGCTCACAAATCTATTGTCGTATAGTCGCCTGGAGTGGTGCATTTAGTTAATCAAAATCAGCTGTCAGCTCGTCACTGTGACTTAACATATGTTTTTTATTCGTGAACTTGTGTATTAAATGTGTTTAAATATAGCTATATAATCTATTGGAGTGTTAGTTTAAATCTGTAGGATAAAAATTATTAATTAACCCTCAATACGAATAGTGTGTCAAGACTACTAAAGGAAAAGTTTTTCAGATATACACTTGAAGACAAATTGAAAATAAAATTTAAACATAACTCAGTCAGCAATTAAGAATAATAAACCATACAATCGAAAGTTTAACTATGACTTATATGAAAGATACAGGTGGCTTTGTGGATGCCCAGAAAAAAATTAACTATTTTGTTTTCCATGTTTACTATTCGGAGGTGATATATTGCATATATTAGCCTATATATATACATACTCGTATATATACTTTATTACACATTTTTGGCCTCCTTCCACAGATGAAGCGAACGAAGGAGAGCGGTGCTGCATTCCGAAAAATAAGGAAAATGAGAGAAGAGGAAGCAAAGAGAAATGAAGGTGCCTTGCTGAAATACATCACGCGAAGAGAGGAAAATGAAACTACTGCAGAAGTTCCCGGTGATGTTCTTGCTGAAACTGAAGGTGCAGTTTTTGATGCTGATGATGCTGAAGTTGAAGATGTTGAAGGTCAGCCACAAGCTGTTGAAGAGCGTGACGGGAAAACTGATTTGAAAGATATTGGGCTGTGGCCTGCCAAGATTGATCACAGCATTCGGGCCATGCTTTTACGACAAGGATCGAAAGTTGTGCAGCATATAGATTGTGAATTCAAGGAAGTCGTACGGCCAGGCACGAAAACGAAAGGGGAAACTAGAAAGCTGTCAAGAAACTGGTTTTTTCGAACTCTACAGAACGGGGAGAAAAGCTTGAGAACGTGGATGATGTATTCCCCTTTCAAGGAAGCTGTGTTCTGCTTTTGTTGCAGACTATTTCCAGCTGGAAATTCAAGTTTTGATTCAGTTGAAGGTTTCAAAAATTGGTGGAAGTTGAATCCTAAGATACATGAACATGAATCCAGTTCTGCGCATGCCCAGGCGTTCATTCAGTGGAAAGAGTTGGAGATCCGCCTTGCTCAAGGCAAACTAGTCGACAGAGAAGAACAAGACGTTGTTGAGAAGGAAGCAAAAAAGTGGCGGCAAATCCTAACCAGATTCCTGGACATCATTCGGTTTCTCGCTAAACAAAACCTGGCTTTACGAGGCCATCGAGAAGATGTTCATGATGATGCTGCTGAAAATAAAGGGAATTTTTTGGAGCTAGTTCATTTGATGGCGAAGTTCGACCCAGTGCTACGGGAACATTTGGTGAGAGTGAAGCTTGGGAAAAAGTTCACAACTTCCTATCTTTCACCAAAAACTCAGAATGAATTTGTGAACATTTTGGGAGATCAAGTCAGGAAGAAAGTCATCGAGCAAGTGAAACAGAGTAAATACTTTTGCATTATCTTCGACAGTACTCCCGACATTTCTCACAAGGACCAAATGAGCCAGGTCTTACGTTATGTCAAAATGGATGGAAAGGAAGTCAAAGTAGAAGAATCATTTCTTCGTTTTATTGAAACGAAAGGCAAAAATGCTGAGCAAATTGCAGCATTTATTTTGGAGCAGTTAGGAAAGGACGACATTCAGATTCAAGACTGTCGTGGACAAGCATTTGATAATGCGGCCGTAATGGCAGGTCATCGATCTGGTGTTCAGACGCGCATCAGGGAAGTCAACCGAAAGGTTGTATTTATACCATGCACCAATCACTCACTGAATTTGGCAGGTGTGCATGCAGCTTCAGTGGCTGTCGATTCTGTTACATTTTTTGGAACATTGGACCGTTTATTTTCATTCTTTTCAGCCTCGACTCATCGATGGGATATCTTGATTGCGACAACTGGTCAAACTATCAAACGGGTTGTGGAAACGAGATGGAGTAGTCGAGCAGATGCTGTGAATATTGTACAGAAAAAATTCTCGGAAGTCGTCGTTGCTCTGGAACGGCTAACGGAAGATGGAGAAAACGCAGCTACCAGGTCAGATGCAGGGTTGATTCTTCACGCGATGCTATCATTTCCTTTTTTGTCTTTCCTTGGGCTTTGGAAAGCTGTCCTCCCCGAAATTAATGATGCTCAAAAGTACCTCCAAACGAAAGGACTGGATTTACAACAATGTGCGGTTAAACTCTTGGCTTTGAGAGCTGCTCTTCTTCAGAATCGGGACAAGACTGTGGACGATGCAATGACCTATTCCAAAGGAAATTGTTCTGAACTGGGGATAAGCATGGAGCGTCGAATTCGCAAGAAGAAACGAATGGATGGTGAAGGATCTGGCGATGCAGCACTAGGGTACGAAGCTGAGCTAAGAAGAGAAATGTTGTCTGTGCTAGACAGGCTGATTGAAGAAATATCTTCTAGATTTGAACAAGTTCATGGTCTTTCAGAGAAATACGACTTCCTTACACCTTCAAACCTGTTAGATAAAGAATATGATTGCCAGTTAGATGATGTTGATGAGGATATAGAGAAAGACGAGTTCCTCGTCGAGAGGAAAAGCTTGCAACATTTTGTGGCGGCTGCTGGAACTAAAGAGATGGGAGGTCCTTTGCAACTTCTGCAGTTCATTCAAAACTATAATCTCGGTGACTCATTACCAAATATAGTCGTACTGCTACGTGTGTTTCTGACTCGTGCCATTAGTGTTGCGAGCTGCGAACGGTCGTTCTCTAAACTAAAGTTAATCAAGAACTACCTTAGGGCAGCAATGAATCAAACAAGGCTAACTGATCTAGCAATACTTTCCATTGAGCGTGACCTTGCCGAAGAAATAGATTTTGATGGTGTGATTAAAGATTTTGCGGAGAGGAAGGCCAGAAAAATTAACTTTTAAAATTATCGCGTTTGTTGTTGTTGCTGTTTTATTTCTGCAATCAAAACAAAATAAATGGATGTAATTGTAATCTTTCTTTATATTTTCTTTCTTTCTTTCTTCTTTTCTTTCTTTCGTTGGCGGCAGGGGCTCCGCCCCGGACCCCGCTGGTAGAGCTACCACTCACCCCAGACCCACTACCTTAGAGACGCTCGCTACAATCGCGTCGCTCGCTTCGATCATGGCGTCTCGATTTGAAATTTTTGGAAGTCTTGGAATTGTATGTTGTTTAGAGGGCGGCAAATTCTACGACCGCCCCGGGCGGCACAAACGCTAGGTACGCCCCTGGCAAGAAGACATTGTGCAGAACATTAGCACTGACCAGAAGAACTGCTACCTACTGATCAAAGCTCTCAAGACAGGAGATTTGAGCAAGGAAGTTGCTGGTCTGAAGTGTGGCCCACTGAATCAGTCACGCTGGCTGACTACAGGTGAGGCTCTGTTGATGCTGTGGATGAGGCAGCATGGTCTGAAGGGGGAGGTGTTGAAGAAGCTGGAGGTGCTGCTGAAGTTCTGCCTGGACTTCTACTTCAAGATGTATTTTGAGATCAAGGTGAAGCACCACATGAGGTATGGACCTCACCATATTGTGACCGCTTTGGGACTGCTGAGAAGCCAGACCTCTGAAGTCAGGAACATAATCACTCATATGATAGTTCGTGGAGCATATCAAGCTCACAGTGAGAACATCATTGCCTCTCTCCTGTGCAGTGAGGATGAGGAGGAGAGGGCATGGAGGTTTGAGATGATCAAGAAGATCAGAGGTAAGTCTGAGTATGGAGACATGAGTCTGAGAACTCATAGAAACCCTAAACTGAATTTTGATGCCACTTCTCCAATTACTCTGATTAATTGGGATAAGGAGAAACTGTATGAGCCACTCTTCACTTGTAAGATGTCAAGAGAAGTTGAGGAGCTTCTCAGGTCTCCACTTGAAGTTGAGAACTTCTCAGTTCACACTCAAAGCTGTGTAAGAGCAGTCCAGGAAGTTTCAGCTGCAGCTCATGTGGGCAAGAGAGAAGAGATGGTTTTGTTCGTGCTAGGATCGATCACAGAGAATTGTTGCCAGTTTTCAAGTCAAAGCAAGACATTATGAACATGTTTTAGATCTCTACAAGACCTGCTAGACAAATCAAGATGCTTTCAAAAGAAAAAATCTCAAAACATTCAGTTGACCAGCATATTATTACAAGCTGGCTTGGAGTTGGGACTTATACAAATATTAAAGAAGAATTGCAATTGCAAAAATAAGGTTGAACGTCACAGTAGCTTGCGGAAAGGTGGGGGCAGCTGCCATCACACTCAGTGATGCCGAAAATAAAATAAATAAAAATTGGTGGAGGCATTTCTAAAAAAAAGAAAATGCAAGACCAAGAAAGAAGAACAAAAAGATTCTGCCTGATGAAGAGAACAGCCGGAAATGTGGTGTAAAGGAGACTAAAAATCATACAATTCCTTAGTTTTGGGCCATTTTGGGTGATTTTGGTTATTTTAGGGGTTATGAACCACTTTGGCTGATCTTAAATGGGTCCAAGCCTGCCCCTAGAAATGCTTAAGGGTGTATCTGAACAATATAGAACATATGGAGGTCATTTGAGGCTACCAAGTCTTTGAAATTGGCCAAAAATCCCATTTTTCGACAAAAAAGTGCGATTTTGAACACTTAAATGCGATTTTTCGCAAAAGTTCCAAAAGACGAACCTATCTTAAAATTTAATTTTACATAGGAATTCATACTGGCAATCTTGAAATTCCAAGTTTTCAATATTCGACCTAAGCATGATACACCCTACTGTACAATTAGTCCCTCACTACGTTAATAATTTGGTAAGACCCTCCTCATTTTTTGCCTATTTTTTAACTGTTTTATATTTTGTTTAGTGTTCACACTTTTATACTTTATATTATTTCATCTTTGATTTTAATTTAATGCACACTGTAATTGCATTATTAATTCTCACTAATTAATTATCACCAATTTTCGCATGTTCATTTTAATATATTGTGTTTTTGTTCATTATATTTATTTATCTTCATTTGATTTTAAACTTTTTACCATTGATGATGGAAACTGAATTTTTCCGAAACATCTGTAAATAAACATGTACCATATTTTTGTCCTCCTATTCCTCGCTAAGCTACGTTTCCCTAAGAACAAACCATTCAACCAAGTTATATATATATATATATATATATATATATATAATATATATATATATATATATATATATTCCTTGTTCAACTTGTGTATTTTTTATACTATTATTATTTTTATTATATATTATATATTCCTCGTTTAAACTCTGTATAGAATGAACTATTTTGATTGTGTATTTATTTTCTATATATTTCATTAAATTTATTCCAATAATTCCAATAACTCAAAAAAATAATAATAATAATATAGACCTGAACAAGCTATTTACGCCTTCTAAGCCAGATTAAGCCTTCATAACCAACTGGCGGATTAAGCCAACTGGCTGAATAAGCTAATGTGAGTGTGTGTGTGTGTAATAATAGGGGATTTATGAGCGAGTAAAAAAGTTAATTTCTTGGGATAACTCTTTTAAGTGCACATTGCGGTATAAAAGAATTATCCCTTTTTTACAAAAGGAAGACTAACAGGAATGGAAATAAAGTATATAGTAAATATAAAGGAATAATTTCAACCTAGAGACATTAATGAACAAATTTAAGCTAGAAAGCAAGTCTACGTCTCTGTAACAAATTTAACACAATTTAATAACCAATTTTAATCAAGAATGCACATGTAAGCACGTATACTAAAATTTACCATTTTAAAAGGTTATTAAGATTTTCACTATTTATTTTTAAAGGTAGGTTGCCTTTAAGCATTCACTTAATCACTAATTTTACTAAAAAATTATTCACTTCAGTTCGAGATTATTCACTTAATATGGATTTGAGCACGTATTAGATATATAAATATCGAATCACTTATATTTCAAGCAAGCAGTATATGCAGTAATGCCATTATTCTACACTGACTATTAGGTGGGATAAAAACCTTCGTGGTTCTGCGGAATCGTCCAGCTCAGTTACTCGAGGGTTCCTTCTGGAGGATTTTTTGGGGTGCGGTCACTTTATGCTACCAAGGTCGCTCACCTATTACTTCCAGTTTCGGGTTCCTTCTCCGGAAGAGAAACGTCAATCCTTCTGTTCTTCGTCCGCTGCTTGAAATTTCAAAGGATGGGGGCTTTAAGAAGACCTAGGCAGCTGTCCTCGATCTCGTAGTTCCGTCGTCTTCTCCGTGCAGGTGGTTCTCATGCATTTGTTTCAGCCGTCGAATGTCTTCGGCTAAGAAGAAGGGATAAAGAAAAACTTTTTATCCCACTTCTGATACCACTGTAATAACGCCTCTCCCCGAGTTCGGGCAAAGTCAGGATGTTACTCGAGAGATGGTATTACTTTATGCACTCCTGGATGCAGAAATAGTTTACTCTTCGTATTCCTACAATCGCGGAGTACTGTGTGGGTCCGTGATTTTCTTTTACCCAGTTATCAAAGTCCAAAGAGTAGAAAATTAGCATAACGGTTTACACGATTTTTAATTTGAATATAGGCGAGATAAATATAATTGATTAGCGTGAATCAAATGTTTCTTTTATACAGAACAGAGAGTTAATAATAATAATAAAAATAATAAAAGTTTCATAAACGGTCAGACTTAAATTGAAACCTCTAATTCTTCCAATTTCCAAAAGCAAGTCCCGTTAATGGACCGAAACCCTTTCAGCCCAGAGACCCTTTCCAGGGATCTGCCTTAAGGGCGTTGATCTCCTTCTTATATAGTCAAAGGAACGCAACCTGGCAACGCCATCACGTAAGCGGTTGACGTCACCTGAGAGCATTGTTTTCCCAAAGTGAAATCAAAGAAACCGTCTGCGTCACTGCGTGTGAATTCCGTTCGGAAGGAAACGAGTCATACATAGCTTGGGAATTACTGAATGAATGAAATTACATAAACATAATAGTCATTAGGGCGTGGCTTTACTTCGATTATAAATTATAACATGTATAACACACACACATATATATATATATATTATATGTATTGAGAAGGAATCATATCACACATTGCCCAAATAGAGAGAATAAAACAATTGAATAAAACAACTGAAGAAATGCTAACAACCTTGAAAGAAAAGACGTTGAGAATTTTAAGAAAATATGCCCCGAAAGCAAAGCCAAAAGGAAAGAGGAATTTGTTCGAGAGGCAAAAGAGAAGAATATTCCGCAAAAAAAGAGAGTACTGGCGAAGTTAGCTCACTGCGGAGACAACAATACCAGGAAGGTAATATAAGAAAAAATGGAGAGTATCGAGAGGGAAATACAAATCCTGATTAAGGGCCATACAAAGAGGGAAGAGGAAAAGGTGGTCGGAGCAATAAAGGAAAATCCAAAATACTTCTATAGCTATACGAAAAGGAAAACATAAACGCGCGCCACTATCGGGCCCTTAAGGAAAGGAAATAATGAACTAACCGACGATCTAAAAGAAATATCTGAAACATTAAGAGCCCAGATGAATCAGTCTTCAGTACCCCAAAAAGTCACAAAGTGATACCAGACATACTGCACTGTAGATGCATTCTTTGTAGAGAAATTACAAGGACATTGTATAACAGATTTTGATTTTACACCAGAATGGGAAAAGTTATTGCCAGGTATTGAGGGACAAAGTTTTGCCACAATTTACTAATGGCGTTGCCAGGAATTGGCTTTAGGAACATGATGGAACGAACGCCCGCCACATTACTCTGCCCGTGAAATTCTGGATACGAACCTTGAAGGAAGATGGCTTGGGTGGCGAGGTCCCATCGAGTGGCCAGCCAGATCACCTAATTTAACCCCATGTGATTTCTCGCTTTGGGCTTATTTGCGTGACAAACTCTACACTCCTGGTTTCATCTATCCAAATGTGAAAGCATGCCTTGGGCGCAGAATGAATGAACAACTGAAAAGGATCCCATTCGATATGTTCAGAAGAACAATGAAGAGTTTCACAGAGAGAATCCACAAATGTATCATAGCGGATGGAGAACTCTTTGAAGATTAAATTACAATTTAACAAAATATGTATATGAAAAAAAATTCTTGTAGACTTTTTGTTTGATTTGTTTCATCATTTGAACACTTATCTCTATAATGCTGTTAACTAAATAGTTGTATGTATAAAATCCTTAAAGACTCTTGCCTGCATAATTTATTGGCGCCCGTTCATTATTAATGTACTATGGTTATACATTAAAATTAGGCCACTGATAGATATATATATATATATATTATATATATATATATATATATATATATATATATGTATTTTAACTGCAAACGACACACAGTATATATAATGTGAAGAACGACGCTTTTTAGAAGAGTGTCCGCTCAAGAGGAGAGGAGAAAACGAGCAATGAAAAAAGAGGCACCTCCAGGAATCGACACGGGATCATTCGATTGCCGGTCAGATATGCTATCCATTACACCAGGAGGTGTGGAGGCTCTTTGTGTAATGGATAGCATATCTGACCGGCAAACGGATGAGCCCGGGTTCGATTCCTGGGAAGTGCCTCATTTTCATTGCTCGTTTTCCTCTCTACTCTTGTGCGGACACTCTTCTAAAAAGCGTCGTTCTTTACAATATATATACAGGGTGTCCGAGAATTATCTGTACAATTTTTGGCTGTTATTAAAAGTCAACCATGAAGTGTAGAAATTCCAGTGTTGTCCCATTTTACAGAGAATCTCATTAAGTTTTTTCTGATACCAAGTTTTGACAAGTTTTTTAGAAATTCCAGTGTGTCCGAACATTATCTGTACAATTTCATCTTTTAATAAAATTCTTGATAACACACGTAAAATTCTTAAACAAGATTATTTAGAATCTGTATTTTCAAAAGGTTCTTTTATTAAAGTAACGTTGTTACAAATATTCGATATGTGCACCATTAGTGATTCAGAAAACATCCAATCGATACTCCAAATGTTGCCATGTACGCTGCAGCATATCCACATCAATTCGCTCAATAGCAGCTGTGATTCTTGCTTTTAAATCATCAATGTCTGTCACCCGCGTACATTTCTAAAAAACTTGTCAAAACGTGGTATCAAAAAAAACTTAATGAGATTCTCTGTAAAATGGGACAACAATGGAATTTCTGCACTTCATGGTTGACTTTTAATAACAGCCAAAAATTGTACAGATAATTCTCGGACACCCGGTGTATATATATATATATAATTTAGTGGTGGACCGGATATCCGCGTCATTTTCAACATCCGCATCCTCATATGCGGATATCCGCGTCATTTTTAACATCCGCATCCGCACTTCTGACTGCGGATATTACCTCTAATAAATTATGCAATTTACAATTAAATTAGCTTATAAAGTAGCTTATAAGGTCCAGTCATGCGCATTTCATGTAAAGTATTATTGAATGAAACTTGTTTCATTGAATTTTCTGGGGCTGAAACTCTTGAGAAAGTTATTATTTTTATCATAATGAAAATATTAATATTAATTTTAATTCTTATGCATTGCCTGCCATAATAGTAATATCACGAAATTTGAAAAATTGTCATATATTCATAATTCTATATTATATTGCTAGATTAACTAAATATCCGCATCCGCGGATATTGAAATAAAAAATCCGCATCCGCATCCGCAGATGTTGAAAAACTGACATCCGGTCCACCACTAAATTATATATATATATATATATATATATATACACATCATCCAATATTGACATGCAGAGACGACCTCAAAGAATCATTTCTGTAAATAATCCCAAAATTTATTTGGGTAGTTTGTGTGTGGTTTTCATTAAAAATTTTCATAACTTTCCAAATATCTTCAAAGGACAATTTTTAACCAAACTGACCTGACATGAAAAAACTAATCCAATTTTCGTTGAACGTTTTTACTAGAAAAGAAAAAGAAAACTCTTATGCGTTCTCAAATATTATCGTTCTTTACTGAAACCTTTATATATATATATATATATATATATATATATAATATATATATATAGAAGAGAGAGAGAGAGAGAGAGAGAGAGAGAGAGAGAGAGTTACAAGGAGTTACAAGGAAAGGAAAGTACCTCAAAAGGCCTTGCGGCCCATACCGAGGAGGTACCAATGGCAACGGGTGCCAGGGAAAGTTTTGTACACACTCAAATAGTGTGCAAGATTTGGTCTACCCTTTTCTTGAACTGATCCACAGAGGAACTGTTCACAACTTCCGAAGGTAACCTGTTCCATGTGTCACAGATCTTATACGTAAAGTAATTCCCACACACACTAGTCCTAAACCGTTTCAAATCCAACTTCCAACCATTGTTGCGAGTTGGGTTATCATTTAAACTAAACATACTTCTAAAATCGACATCGTTGAACCCGCGTAAGAGCTTGAAAACCTCGATCAGTTGACCGCGCAGCCTCCGAGTTTCAAGCGAAAACAAGTTCAGGGCGCGTAACCGTCGATTGTAGCCCATATGCCTAACGGAATGGATTAACTTTGTGGCCCTCGCCTGCACTCGCTCCAGCGTCTCAATATCTTTCCTGAGGGTGGGCGATCAGAACTGCACAGCATACTCCAGGTGCGGCCGAACAAGGGAATTGTACAGTGAGAGCACAATCTCTTGTTCCGAAACTGAAATTGCCACCTGATTTAACCCAATAGTTTCTGGGCTTTCTTTTCCAACTCTACACACTGTTTCGTAAACTTAAGATCGCTGCTAATTAGCACACCCAAGTCCTTTTCTAAATCATTCACCTCGATATTACTACCCAACATCGAGTAGTCCGACTTGGGATTGGCGTAGCCAATGTGCATCACTTTGCATTTACCGAATTTAAACGGCATTTGCCATTTTTCGGACCACTCTCCTATCCTACCTAGTTCCGCACGCAGTTCCTCGATCGCTTCGGGCGTCCCAACATTGGCCCCAAGCTTGGTGTCATCAGCGAATTTGGCGATCCGACTGACGATGCCACCGTCGATATCATTTATGTAAATGATAAACAACAGTGGCCCCAAAACGGAACCCTGAGGAACCCCACTAGTGACCGAGGCCCAACCTGAACTAGCCCCTTTAATTACCACCCTCTGCCGCCTATTCCTCAGCCAGTTTTCAATCCACCTACCTATTTCCCCACCGATACCCAGCGCGCGCACTTTCGCCATTAGCCGGCGGTGAGGTACCTTATCAAAGGCTTTCTCAAAGTCGAGATAAAGTATATCAATCGCCCTACTCTTATCGTACTCACTCAACATGACGTGGAAAAACTCGAGCAAGTTGGTGAGACACGACCTATGCCGTCTAAACCCATGTTGGGAGTCCCCAAGCAGCTTGTAGGAATCCAAATGGTCAACGATCCTATCAGCTATTATCCCTTCTAATAATTTACCTACAACTGAAGTAAGACTAATGGGACGATAGTTCCCTGGACTTTCGTGATCCCCTTTCTTAAAGATAGGGGTCACGTTGGCTTCCCTCCAGTCACCAGGCACCTGGCCCATCTCCATCGATTTGTTGAAGACTGTAGCCAGGTGGGGAGCCACCTGGTCGCGCACTTCTCGGAACACTCTGGGGAGAAACTGGTCTGGCCCAGGAGCCTTAATCGCGCTCAGTTTGTCTATTCTATCGGCAACGACTGTCGCGGTACATCTAACACTATCCAGGCCAGCACCTTCGTGCCTCACGCCTGGCTCGGGGATGACGCGGGTATCCTCCCTGGTGAACACTCCCGCAAAGTACTCATTAAGCACATTAGCGATGTCCGCGTCTACTATTAACATAACTGAAGAATTCCTTAGGGTTCCCCTTGCAGAGGCTTGCCACCCGTAGTTCTACGTTACGTTTCGCTAG
Source organism: Bathynomus jamesi (assembly GCA_023014485.1). NCBI lineage: Eukaryota > Metazoa > Arthropoda > Malacostraca > Isopoda > Cirolanidae > Bathynomus > Bathynomus jamesi. Next base: position 89,783 of record JAJOZX010000226.1, read on the forward strand.
CCTAACCTTCGCCTTCACTTCCCTACACAGTCGGACATACGCTTCAGTGTTCTCGTGGGAACGATTGGCCTTCGCCCTCCTATACGCTACTTTCCTATTTCGGATAGCCGAAGCGATGTCTCGATTGAACCACTTAGGCTGCGTTGAAGCAGGGGTGACCGGTTTTGAGGGTATGGCAGCAGACTGCAGCACCATAAACTCGTCCAGGAATGCACTCGCACTCCACACTCCCTCAACATCGCCGCCAACCTCTAACCCCATCTCTCCTACGCTATCCCTGAGGCTAACAAAGTTCGCCCGCCGGAGATCGAGCTTACTGCCTCTCCAGTTACTACGCTTCACCCGAGGGACGCACACACGGAACCTAATAAGACCGTGATCACTCCCGCCCAATGATTCGTCAACGGTGAGGCCAATGACGAGGTTGTCTTCGGTCGTGAATACTAAGTCTAGAACGCTTTCGCCTCGTGTAGGCTCGTTGACCCACTGAGTGAGGAAGTTCTCATCAGCAAAGTCAACTAGCCTCCTCCCTTCAGCATCGGCAGTCCTGTTTTCCCACTTTATGCCGCGACAGTTGAAGTCTCCTAAAACTACACACACCCTATCCCCTAGCAGGCACTGAGTTCGGTGTACAGGGCTGTATCCTCCTCGAGGAGGAGATGCGGAGGTCTGTACACCAAGATTAACCTATAGTTCGTCCCTCCCACGTTCAGATCGACGCCAAGCAGCTCCCGTTCCGACCGGAACTGGCAGTCAACCGGACCCAACGTGTCTCTGACGTATATTAGTACCCCACCCCCCTCCCCACGGGAGAGAGAGAGAGAGAGAGAGAGAAAATTGGATGTCCTTCAGAAGAAGAACAATGCCCTGATAGCATATTAAATTATTACAACAACCGACTTTGGCCCTTTTTATCGACTAATAAAGAAAGAAATTGTGAAAAATGGGACTACAATCTTTAATTCTTGTTCAAAGATGTCATAGATGGGGAATCACCACTTTACAGGCAATAGATGAACAACTCATGCGATGGTTTCTTATGAGAATTCCTTACTGAATCAGAATCAGAACCACATTCCTTTTCACACAGCGACCTTGTACAAAAATGTATTAATTCATATCGATTTGCAGGGACATTTTAAGGATATTTTTCAAAAATTAACTTATAAGGTTTGACTTTTGACCATCGTACGTCTTAATAATTTTAGAATTGTAAAGCTAAGTAGTGTGGGCGCCAAAGGTTAGAGTGCAATGCAGCGATGCAATGTTGCATGTTGCAGTGATTGCCAGTGCCAACCCCGCTCCCCCTTGTTGCAATACCCTTCCCCTAGTGCCAACCCCAGGATGCCAATTAAAAGGAAAGGGGGGTACCCCCCCAGCAAGCTGGGTGAGTGCAACTGACCTCTTTCGGGGAGAAGTTGGGACGGCTTCACCCCCCAAAGGGGTATACCTTACCTAAGAGAGAGAGGAGAGAGAGAGGAAGAGACCATCCAGCTTCCGCGAGAGGCAGAAGCTCAATGAGAGATCATGGTAGCAACACGTGACTTAGAACTCGAAATCCGCCAGTTGGCTTAGAAGGCTTAATCTAGCTTACAAGGCGTAAATGGTTTGTTCAGGTGTACATTATTATGGCTTAGTTGCCAGATTGCGTTATTTATTTAATTAAAGCATATATTCTTGAAGTTGGCTTAGAAATCCGTCAGTTGGCTTAATCCGCCAGTTGACATAGAAGACCTGGGAGGCAGGTGTATGTGTATATACCGTATTTCCCGGCGTATAACGCGCACTTTTTTTTCCCCAAAATACTCAAAAAATCACCCTGTGTTAAAATTAACTCGTTAAAATTGTACATGTGAAGTGAGGTAGGAGGTATATTTTTTCCTAAATTTTTATTTTCCTAAATTTTCTCTTCAAAATAATTTTCTCTTCAAAATTAGGGTGCGCGTTATACGCCGGGAAATACGGTATTAATTAACTTTTCAGCTGCCAGATTTCGCTATTCAGTTGGCTTAGAAATCCGTCAGTCGGTTTAGATTGCGTAACCAGCCATTTGGTATACATATAATTAAATAATAATACGGTTTATATATACAACTAAACAGAATTAAATAAAACACCATTACAGCATTCTGTTTAGACGAATTATTGGAATCAATTTCACGAAATATATAGAAAATAAATACACAATCCTATACAAATGAGGAATATATGCAATAAAAATTGATAATAATATAAGAAATATGAACGATCGAATATATATATATATATATATATATAATATATATATATATATGGGAATGAACTCAGAATATATATATATATATGTGTATTAGGGCGGTTCATGTAATAGGGGTGAAAAATTTTATTGCAGGTAAGTCACTGAGCATGTGGATTTTTTAATTCTACTTGTTTACAAAAACCTTCATGGCAAATTTCTACTTGGTAGCAAAACTTATAGTGGGTGCTCAAGCTCATGTTCGATTACTCCTAGATTGCTGATTTGTCGTATTTCAGGAGAAACGAGAGTTCCAGCATTCCCCTCTCCTGCTTAACGTTCCCCCCCGGAGTACTTCCCTGGTCGATTGGTGTCTACAATCTCTTCCTGGTTTGGCTTTGTTTCGTTTGAAACCTTGTCGGTAAAATAAGATGAAAATGGTTGAGGCAGGAAATTTATTACAGAGAGGAACACTAAACAAAGATCGTAAAAAATACAAAGGAAACATTTCAGTAGAGAGGATGGATCTCAGACTTTGTCGATTCAGCGTCATTCAAGTTATTTGAGACTTTCAAGATCAACCGAGGGTTCTTAGGACATCTCCTGATGATTGGAAAAATCACCAAGACGATAGACGATCCCTCCTATCCCTGTAAAGATTCAATGTTATCAACGACCGTGCTGGAAGCGGCGTGTCCATGATAACGAATTTCAAAGCAACCATTACCAAAGCCGAGACTCAAAAGCAGTTCCTCTTACACGTAGTGGAAATGCACCGGCACTAATTTCCTGACCAGAATAAGTCGACATTGGCCACCGGTAAATGATCAGGCGACTAGATTTCATGTATGATATTAAGGTGATATCAATGCATTTGTGCCATCACTGAATGTTATATTGTGCGAATTCGTTGGTTATCTAAATGTTATTTATCCAATTCACCAACTGTACATATTCTAATGCTTGAGCACCGAGTAAATACTCGCGGATTCCACTCAAATTCGTCTCAGAGTTTTATGTTCTTAAGTCTAATAAATAAAGTACATGCTTGCTTGAATTTTTAATTTTCATTTATTTGAACCGCCCTAATATATATATATATATATATATATATATATATATATAGTTGTAGTGATTACTGTAATTAATTATTATATTTACTTATTTCTTTAACTTTATACACTTTATTTCATTTTACTTCTAAAGTTAATCATTTATCTTTACACTCTTTTCGCTATAAATGCTTTATAAATATGGTAGCCGGCCGAGCTAGCAGAAAACCGTTAACCTAATGCAAGGTGGAAGGGGGGTAATTAACACTCTATTTACGCTTTTTTACACTTTATTTAATTACCGAAATGACTTTTAATAAATGCGGGGGACGCGAGTGGGAGATTCAATTATCATATTTTACGTCGGAGAGGCACAAAAATAATTTACAGTTACGACTACATTTTACATCTTACACAGATCGCGCCGTCCGAATGACTGCCGCATTTTTGGGTAGTCCACTCTCTCGAGCCTATGTTCAGGTGTGCCAACTATTCCAATTTTACTGTAATTTCAATTTAAATACAATAAACAAACATTATTTAGATTTTTAATTAGACATTAATATAAACAAACAATTTATCGTAATTACATTTATTATTAAATATTATAATCTTTATTAAACAAAAATTAATATTCTTAATTTATACATTACTACACTCGCATCATCCCCTTCAAAATAAGTTTTTCACTAGGAAAACTTATTAATATCGTTTAACAAATTTATTTATTTATTCAAGTTATTTATTTTTCTTTTTTTTTCTGTAACAAATTCAGTTTAGAGATAGATAAGAAATAATTAGAATGACAAATTCCACACATCAGATATTTTGTATCATTATATAAAATCGAAAACAAACTCAATAATTTTCTCAACGTTTGCATAAAATAACATTTCACACTAATAATCAAATTTACAACCTGTACTGAATCTATAACGTGCCAATAAAAATAACAAAATTTTCGTACAGTGGCCACACAAATTTCAAGTTCACAATCTATTCCAGCGATTTCTCATCAAAGATCGCTTTACATCTGAAACAATTATTTATATAGTTATACAGTTACTATGAGGGCAACAGAAAAATAAGAAAAAGTTTACATAAAATACTGACCAGAGCGCACATACTATTTCACGAAACACAAAACAATTATGGGCAATAATCACTTCCAATTTCATTACATAATAATCAGTACATTAATTGCTGGACGTTGTTTAGATCACAATCCGCACAGTTGACAACGGACTTCTTCAAATTTCAATCACAGCTCCTGCTCACTTCGCTAGAATGCAAGGGATTGCATCAACATGCAACAGGTCAGCGCGCTTTAGGTTGGTTCCGCTCTCTCTCCAAATGGCGAAAAAAAAAGAGAGACGTCCAGTTCTAAAAGGATCAGGGGGGGATATATACTGAAAGCGGGACCACGCACCGGAATTGGACGGAATTTGCAATTCTAGAAGTCGATGAAGAAACTCGCCTGTCTTATCTTAACTTTTGTCGATGAACGCTGCTCTTCCTACGTCCTGCTGAGAGACTTTACCACTGGCAATAATCAAACGATCACTTCGCCGTAGGCCGTTTCGCAACGAACCTACTTTATGTCTGTATGGACAGTACAGCCTTAGACACCCGTTCAAGCTCTCGTGGCTTGCCTACCGCGTGCTAAAACACACATTTAGCGAAGCATTGAGCAGCGTGAGCAGCTACTGCCCGAAAAATACCAGTAGACCATCGAAACTGTCCTGTGCCAAGTCCCTGCACATTCAGTTTCTCTTCTCTGTCTTTTCCGAAACTGTCCTGCGCCAATCTCTGCGCATTCCGGTTTCTCTTCTCTCTCTCTCATCATTGGTGATCGATCACCTATCCGATCGACTAAACTCAATGAATGGAATTTGCATCCAACTTAGTTGCCTCCAAATGGAGCCTCTCGAAATTTAATAATAAAAAAAATTATTCGAAACATTTTTCTGTACTGCTTATCATTTCATATTTAATTTACCGAATTTTCTCGACAGTTCATTTCGAAACCATAACTACAAATTTGCTCTGGCCAAATTGACGGAAAAAACTATTACAAATTTTACAGAATTTAAAAAAATTTAATCACAGCCTAACTACCAATAAGGTCACTTATGGCAGTTACATCGGAGAAGATAAAAAAATTCATGAAACGAACGAAACAAAACTGTACAGTATAAATATAAAAGTGCCCATACATAGTAACCGTTATTATAATTTCACAAATATTATTATTCAAACTACCTTCAGAAATCACATCTATACATTTAAATACAAAAGACAAAAATGAACCCCAGAAACTTCATGTCATCACTTCTCTGAAAATCACAAACCCCTCTTACACTTTGGGGGGGCACACTATAGACGCCACAAAAACGTTACTGGCTAAGAAGGCACCATTTACGGGTGAACACTCGAGCCAATGTTTCAACTACATGAGTAAACCTGACTGAAGTTTTAAACAATAACAATTTTCCAAAACAGTTATTAAAAAATTAAAAAAATAAATTAAATATTACTATCGAAATTATTTTAATACAGTAATTCCAACCTGAGAAAGCTAAATTTCATAGGAAGCAACTCGCAATTCACAAATTATATCTGAGAGACAACTCTCTCCTGCAACACAACCCAGTATGGTTTGTAAATTACAAAAATCCTAACCATTTATCGTTTCCAATTGAAACCACAAATTTACATCGTTATTTTAAAGAAGAACAGACAATATGAACTCAAAATTACACGCAACCTAGTATGTAAACAAAAAATTTTAAAACCAATCATTGTATACTGCGAGCCTCTATAAAAATATTCCTAAGCAAATGAAGCTGCATTACATCCTGACATAATTTTGTAATACTTTCTATGCAAACGCGCGAACATAAATTTTTTTTTTCATTATTTATAGCCAAATTAAAATGTCAACCTAAAACACCCCTAATTGCAATAAAATCTAAATTGAGAATAAAATTTTAACCATTGTAACATTTGTGCTTATTAAGGAAAATTCTATGATTATTTATGTTGAATCAATTAAAATTTTGTTAAGTAACTATCTAAGCAAATATTTATAATAATTTAAAAGGTACTATAATTTAATACAAAATATGAGTCGGAATTGTCTTGAAAATGAAAAAGAAAAAAAAAAGACAGACAACAAAAACAGCCCACCTATATAATTAATGAGTATATAAGAACAATCCAAAAAAACAGAAATGAATTTATCGAAAATTTTACGACACAATTTCTCTATTTCATTTAAACCAATTTAGCTTATTTTCAAGTCTCACACAATCCTATACGGCAAGCATAATAAATTTAAATATTCCGAATTAAACCAGTTTAAACTAGTATTTTTGAGATTTATCTTTTAACTGCCACTTAAAAAACTAACTTAATCCTATAAAGCAAAGCAAAGCGAACCTTAAAATTAACTTTCTGCCTCAATTGAATCATTTCAATAAACAATAAAATAAGCCTTTTAAATGTAACCTAATTATACATCCAGTCCAAAAAAAAAATCTCAAAAACTACCTAATAAATTCTGTAAAATTTTGTTATTGAATTTCTTAGAATTCACTACTATATATATACAGGGTGTTTGAAAACTTTCTGTACAAATTGTAATGGGGGATAGGCAACACCAAGACAAACCCTTTTCGTCTATAAGTGTATGTCCGCTGACGTCACCATTCGGCGCGAGAGGGCGCCGCTGAAATTGGCTAAAAGGTGAAGTGGGCTAGACTCGCGCTTGCCGCGGGCATTCTTAAATCGGACGTAGTAAGCGTAACATGTTTATTTAAAGAAGGCATGTTTATTTAAAGAAGGTGCTGAAAGTTGCGACCGGTAGCATCAATGCATGCCCGACAGCGTAGAAGCATTCACCGACGTACACGTCGAAAGATTCCCGGCATTTCGGAAACAGTTCCAGCGGCGACAGCGATTCTTGCTACGAGGTCTTCTTCTGAGTAAATGGGAGTCTCGTACACGAGGTTCTTCATGTGTCCCCACAGGAAGAAATCGAGGGATGTTAAATCGGGCGATCTCGGTGGCCAGGCTACGGGCCCACCCCGGCCTATCAATCGTGTAGCATGTGGATTTGCGTGCGGCCACACGTGAGAATTGTGCATGTTAAACACACCCTCACGTGTGAAACAGGCCTCATCTGAGAACAGCACATAAGCCGGAAAATTAGGCTGCACCGCTGTCTGTTGCAGAAACCAGCGTGCGAATTCCACACGAAGAGGGTAATCCCGAGGTTGTAATGCCTGGACTCTCTGACGATGAAACGGATGTAACTGCTGCTCGTGCAACACTCTCCAGACCAGGTCGTGGTTCACACTGAGGATACGTGCAACACCTCGCGTGCTTGCGCTTGGATTGTCCTCAAATCGCCGTAGGATTTCTTCTTCCATGTCAGGAGTGCGCATTTCTCTCCGGACCAGTGTCATGCATGTTTGCATGGAATGTTCCAGTTTCTCGCAGTCGCCGATGCAAATGCGCAAACGTTTGGTGGTTTGGCACACGTCTGTTTGGGAAGCGCTGTCGGTACAACCTCACAGCAGTCCGTTTCCATTGGCAGCCTCATACACCATATGCATGTCAGCCATCTCAGCAGTCGTGAAGCGCTCCATGTTACGCGTACTACGTCCGATTTAAGAATGCCCGCGGCAAGCGCGAGTCTAGCCCACTTCACCTTTTAGCCAATTGCAGCGGCGCCCTCTCGCGCCGAATGGTGACGTCAGCGGACATACACTTATATACGAAAAGGGTTTGTCTTGGTGTTGCCTATCCCCCATTACAATTTGTACAGAAAGTTTTCAAACACCCTGTATATATATATATATATATATATATTATATATATATATATATATATATATATATATATATATATATATATATATATTATACCTAGAAATGCGTTACAAACTTACGCTCAAACATTTTTAAACTTTACCATATGAAAATGCGTGTGACACTATTTAAACAACTAAAATCATGGAATTAACATTTATTTATTAATCATTATTATTATTATTATCATCATTATTATTACTAATTCCAAAATTGTAAGCACAAAAAGACAAACATATGTAGGCTTCGACAGGAAGAACAGTAGAAGAGACGAAAAGAAAAGAAAAATGAGCCAAACGGACAGTACGATCAATTTTGAAATATTTCCTCTCCGGCGGAACGAACGGAAGCTAACGGACTAACAACTCGCGCAAATTTTTTACTCCAACGGAAAACCGACTCAGCAACGACTAAAAGAAGTTTTGAGTCCCTAGACTCCAACTCCATCAAGAAGAGAAAAAAACAAAAAATTTCGAAGCTACGCGGAGGATAATTTGGAAAATAATCGGCGCCATCTTGGATCATTGAATTTTGACGAAAAGGGAATCAGAATTGAATTTTGCCTGCAAACGGGGTAGACTTTGAATTTTGATATTTTAATAACCGAAACAGATTATTCATTAATGCTATAAGCCAGGGGTTCCCAAATTGTGTTCCGCGGAACACCTCTCACGGTATACAAATGTTCCGCGGAACACCAATTTGGGAACCCCTGCTATAAGCTATAGTACCAGTAGATAGCACAATTTAAACCGAAATAATAGGCCAGTGGATGTAGGCCCCGTGGATGTAATAGGCTCACTGCATGCCACCAAAAATGTAGTGATTACTTTATTTAATTATTATATTTACTTATTTCTTTAACTTTATACTCCTTATTTCATTTTACTTCTAAAGTTAATCATTTATCTTTTCACTCTTTTCGCTACAAATGCTTTATAAATATGGTAGCCGGCCGAGCTAGCTGAAAACCGTTAGCCTAATGCAAGGGGGAAGGAGGGTAATTAACACTCTATTTACGCTTTTTGACACTTTATTTAATTACCGAAATGACTTTTAATAAATGCGGGGGACGCGAGTGGGAGATTTAATTATCATATTTTACGTCGGAGAGGCACAAGAATAATTTACAGTTACGACTACATTGTTACACCTTACACAGATCGCACCGTCCGAATGACTGCCGCATTTTTGGGTAGTCCACTCTCTCGAGCCTATGTTCAGGCGTGCCAACTATTCCAATTTTACTATAATTTCAATTTAAATACAATAAACAAACATTATTTAGATTTTTAATTAGACATTAATGTAAACAAACATAATTTATCGTAATTACATTTATTATTAAATATTATAATCTTTATTAAACAAAAATTAATATTCTTAATTTATACATTACTACAATGTAATCGAAAAATAAAATAAAAAATAATATAATACAAAAAGATGGAGAATAATCATCAATATATTAGTACAGGAAAAAAAATATATATATATGGGCGTCTATACTCGATGTAAATGGCCTTCATATCGTTCAATACTATTTTTGTGCCCACTTTACATTCGGTTGCAAGTTATCTTTAAATACGGACAGAATACATTCAAAAGCACGCACAAAGAGGGTATCGTTAGGAATCACATCATTATTAAATACAAGTTTATAAACACTCCTTCCTAATCGAGGGTTTTTTTCTTACCGATCCGAGCTTTTCAATCGTGAACTCTTCTTCACGACGCATAGCGACAATTGAAATAATCTTCTAAGTCGTAACGACAGCTGCTCATTATATAGAGGTACAATTCTTTAGGGTGAACGGTGTAGGCAAGCTCGGCCTTGTACCGCTCAAGTCCTTTGTACCAAAGTTCGGGATATTTCGAAGTCTAAACCTTTTAAATAAGCACCCAACTCTAGACCATTCTCGCCTTGTTCATTCCTACATTCGATAAATCTGTCGAGCAGAGCGGTGTATGTGTATTCAAGAACCGTGTCAAAATAAATCATATCCATAACACGCGCGTCTAATACAGTATAGGCTTCAGCTTGCGGAATCCGACGATTTCAAACATTCTGTCGAGGATAAATCGGTTTCGCGTAGGGACAAGAACGTTATTATCAGATGCATTCTTCCACATCAGTCGAATATCAATGCATGGCTGATCGTTATTTATAAACAACGTACAAACAATGGCATATGAGGGGGCATCACTAATCTGTTCTCTTCTTGTACCTACACTGCAGGTATTTTATACAGATCCTCACCCCACTTCTCAACTATCACGAAGACTCTATTCATCTCAACACTTAAATAAATAACATTACGTTTACCAGAGTTTGCTTGTCTACAAATCGTTTCAAGTATGTAGTTAATGGCAGCGGTTTCACGCCTGAACACGCACAGTGACTTCGTCACGGACACATCGTACGCGGCATTGAGAATACTTCTCAATGGAAGTTCCATCGTATTCGAAGAGTGCACGTCCAGTCAGTTCAAGTTCTGAGATGACTATGAGCCACGGGTGGACGTGTCGGATCGACGGGGGAGCGAGTCACACCATAAGCTGTTGAATCGTGTACGGATTTGTTCTAGCATGAATCACGCGAGTACTTGTACCCATTATACCGGGCAATTTTCCGACATATGGGGTATTTTCAGTATTAATGTTTTATGCGCACTAGACGTTCTCCATACACTAACAATCCGGTGCACTATTTGAGAGAAACATGTGACCGAATTTATCCTTTTTGCTTAACAGTCGATGCTCGTCTCTAAACTCTTAGAAACTCACACAGGACTTTAGCCACAACTTCACTGCGAACCTCGTCATGATATATATGAATGTAGTGGTAAAAGTACTTTAGCTTGTCCATGATGACAAGGTTTACATTCTCAGCCGCAGGGTATGCGTACTTGGTATGATGCAGCATGACATAATACCGCCTGTCATACCACTCATCAACAAGACTCATTACCCTTATCCGTTGCTTCTCTTCCGCAAGCGTTGTTTCTTTCACATCACGGTATATGTACACTTTTATACAGTTTAGCTCTACAACATAATCCATTACATCTTTTGTGCCGCAAAATTCGACAATACTCTCGCCAGAATATCCATCGAGTATTTGGACATCTTGTTCCGACTTTACCGAATACCACTTTATAAACTTCGAACACGCAATATCAAAAGTAGCCATCACTATTTTTCGTCTACGTGAGAAAATACACGTCTGAGCTACAGGGCTTGCAGAGGTCAACTGAGCACGCCGGGGTAGAGATATGCCCAGGTAGTAGCAGGAGTCACATTACCGAGCTCACAGCGGGCGGAGCTTAGGATTGTACATACGCACGCATACAAAGGAGAAAATGAAACCCTAATTGAAACAAATATACGTAATAAATAAACATATCGTTAACAACACACATACACACACACACACACACACACACACATATATATATATATATATATATATATATATATATATATATATTATAAGCAATCAAGGATTAAGGTATCCAAATGGTACGGTATCATATGTACCAGGCACCTGGTAACGTTTTCTATAGGTGTTACGGCATACCTTCGTACCCTTAAGTTCCTTCACACACCCCAGTTTCTGCGCCCGAAAATTGTGGGTCCCCACAGTCAGTTGGGATGGATGGTTGCCCTCATCTTCCAAGCACACTAGACCCTTCAACGAGTCAAAGTTAACGACTCGTCGGTTCGCATGTTTAAGCGTGATACCATTAGCTTTCACGATATATTTCATATCCTCCCCCACCCTCACCAGTAACCCACAAGTTTTTGGCCCTGTTGATACAAATGAGTCAGCGTATGCACCATCACCATACTCATCCTTGATCTCGACAGTTAACTCTCCGAGAATTCCCCAATAGGAGGCATGTATTCAACCTCCCTCTCTGTGAATATTACGCTATCTGTGTCAGCGTACAGCACCCTCCCCCCCCAAGAGAGTGCAGTAGTCCCCAAAGCTTGATGCGGGCGTAGGCCGTTGTGAGGCTGGCTACAGGTATGTTTTTAACCCATGAGGTATCTGTGGCCAGTTCGGTGATGATGTACTTTATTATGTAAGTATTACCTACATTCACGATCTCCATAACCTCTTTATCGGGAGCGTTGGCATAATCCCAGACTTCACTACAACTTTGTGCCAAATGAACGTTCTCTTTGCCAGTATTCTGTGCAAATTTTCCCCAAAGACTGTTTAGACACAACTTTGTACTAAAGCGCTTGCCAGGATTCTTAACAATTTGGGAAGGTCAAGCTCTATACCTTCATGGGCACGGTAACGCTGAATATAAGCCGTTTTTTCATCTTCGGTTTCAACTCCTCGCGGATATCCCGATGCTTCGACCTCATCCTTCAAAAAAGCGTTTATATATGGCGTGAAAGGGTTGGGTCGCTTCTGAAACGTCCACACTTCATGTATCTTCAATATTCTGTATCCATGGCGAACGGTTAGGTCCACCTCAGTGCTTGTATATACACCTCTGCTCTTACGCTGGTTGGTTGTATGATTACAATCCCCGTTGTTCTCCTCTGCGCACATCACACACAAGGGAAACATGAGCTTGTGATCTATAACGACGGGTAACATCGGCTTCCATAAATCGCGAGGCGGGAGCACGTATATGAAAGAGATTCCAAAGTAGCGCTCACTCAAGTTAGCTGAGAATTCCTCGATGTTTGGTATTGCGGGGCCCACCAGTTTTCCAGGTGCACCTACAGGGTACAGATTGTTCTTCATCACGTAGGGATATAAAGAACAGAAGTCATAGTAATGGAGTTTCACGCCCTCCGTAGGTGGAATGTATAGCCTGAATGGGTTTGTACGCCCTCCGAACAAGCTATCACCGCATTTGAGAGGATCCAACACCATTGAACGCTTGATGGCCCTTATTTCTTCACGGTACTGGCCATATGTTTCCATCCGTGCATCATACTCATGCTCCCACAAGATCTTGTGAGTGAACTGGGAGCCTATAAGGCGATCGTGGGTGCGGGTCCATGCAAGACTGTCGGCAGGAGATCTACCGTGGATATCTCATACGATTCCACACTCAGGACGTGGTCGTCCATGCCACCACCAACCGTTGAAGGAGTACACAGTCTTCTTACCAGTGGTACGGTCTTCGCTTAGACCATTAGGGTGTGTCAATTTTAGTAAATTCAACAATTCAATAACTACTAATGCTCAAATGATGTCATATTACCTAGCAAACTTAGAAATATCTTTAGTGTTGTTTAAAAAAGCAATTTACCTCTTATATTTGACCATAAAGGTTTGAAATATAACCTAAATATGACTGTTGCATCGTATATCAATGTGCCATTGATATGTGTGGTCAACTTTGGTTATTTTTGGTGTGCAGTATGGTTTCTAAGTTTCACATAGTCACAAATGCTGGAGTTTTGATTGTGAATGCATGTGTTTTCCCTCCTTTTTGACAATTTTTGAAATGTAAATATTGTGTAATTCAAATTATTCAAAATGTTATGTGTGACCCAAACTTTCTGTATATTTTGATATGATAGATATATGAAATTGTCATTACTTTGAATAATTAATCTTGTACCTATAACAACACAACCTTTTATTTGAGCTTATAGGAAGATATTAAGAATTTCAATTAACTTACTGTAATTTTATGTAATCATAATCAGTAGGCCTATCCAAATTTCAATGACATTTCTTTTGTTCACAGGTCCACAGGATGAGTAAGAAAGAAATCAGAACCCGAAGCAAATCAAGTTGTCACCTAAGTCATTTGGTGAGGACTGGGAGGGAACTTCTCCCTGCTGAGGTATGGTTTGTTGAGGAGAGAGATGAGTGAGGAAGACAGGAGGAATTACCCAGTTAATGACCTGATTAACAACGGCATTGTTCCAGGGCTACTGGCTCAGTGAAGAAAGGCCAGCGCTCTATTCACAGGACCCGTAATCAACACTGAGGTCAGGATCAGGGTTAAAGTGAAGGCACTGTGGGATGAGGCAGTGAAGGTGTCCATTGGCAATGTGAAGCTAGAGGTCAAAGATAGGTTCATGATGAAGCTGTACAAATTGGTGGACATCCTGACCTGTCACTGTGTGATCAGAAGCTGCAGTGAGCTTGGGTGCAACCCTGTCTGCAACAGTGAGGTTCACATTGACTGCAGCTGCAGGAGCGAGCAGAAGATACCAGTGCAGGAGCTTGCCTTCTTTAAAGGTCAGAGAGAAAAGGTGGGCAGTGTGGGGGCATACCAGATGGGTCTAGCTGATCACCCTGAGACCAGCAGACAGGAAGCAGTGCTGCAGAGACAGGAGCAGAGAAGGAATGCCGAGGAGAAGAGGAGGAGGAAGGCAGAGGAGTCAGCCAAGAAAGAAGAGGAGTTGAGGGAGGTGTCACTGCTGGAGATGGAGTTGGAGGAGACTGGAGATATACTGGAGGAGGCAGGGAGGAGAGAGGAGGACGAAGACTTCATACCAGAGGCTGCGACATCTTTCTTGCCTGTGGCTAAGAAGAAATACAACACTGAAGATATCACCAACATAGCTTTGGCTAGCTTGAGACATCACACTGGGCTGAGAGAGACTGCAGAGATTGCCAATGCTGCCTGGATTGATGCTGGTCTTATCACAGAGTTTGACAGCACTGGTGATTGACCACAACAAGGTGAGGAGGGCTCAGGAGAGACTGACTAAGGAGCTGGTCAAGAAGTATGATGAAGAGATTAGGGAAAATGGCATTAGCTGTATCTTCTTTGATGGGAAAAGAGATGACACCAAAGTGATGATGGAAGCTGAGGACAGTGACAGACAGTTTCCTGGCCTCATTAAGGAAGAACACTACACCGTGTGCAATGAACCAGCATAGTGACTTTATTACAGTTAACCCATTAAACACAATTAGTCCCCCGAGTGCCCCTATATAATTCGTGATACCCAGCTCAGGCCCATACTTTTTTGATCCAAGCTGTATGCACATGTATGCTACACTGCATATAGCCAATTCAGATGGAATGGACTGCGATGATAGTTACTCTGCATACCCTGAAACCAATTTTCTACACTCCATATTCAGTCAGTGTGAGGTGTATTTAAATCAGGTCAACATCTCGGCAGGAACGGGCTATTATCACCTATGAGCCAAGGTGGAAAATATCTTCAACTTTCAAAAGAAGCGAAGGATACGTTTTTAACTGCCGAGGGCTATTATCAGACTAAAGACAAAAGTAGTATAAAGGATAAATTATAAAATTCTAAAAAGATATACAAGTGTTTAGGACGTCTGCATTCAGACTTCAGGTTCCAGGAGAAACTGCTTATGAATGGGGTGGATATGAAGTTGAAGTTCACCCGCACGAATCCTGAGATCTGCATAAATCTGGGACTCGATCAAGAAGAGGGCGCAAAACCCGTTGTGATTCACATCATGGAAACATATCTGCGCGTTCGGCAAGTGAAATTAAGTTCGCTGAAATATGTAGAAATTTTAAAAAATTTAATACACGCAACATTAAAATACCCAATTAACAGAGTACAGATCAAACTATACATGTTGCCTGCAGGGTTGGCCTCGAAGTAGCTAGAAAACGTGGCCCTGGGAGTTCTACCTAAAAAGTTATTAATTGGAATGTAGGATCACGCTTCGACGAATGGAAAATATAAAAAGAGCGCCTTTAAATTCGAGAATTTCGGCCTTAAAAATATAACTTTATATGTCAATGGCGTTGCGTTGGGGGGACTATGGATACGGACTACTCATCAGACGCTGTGTTCCCGTTCTGTGTGAGAACTTATAGTAATCTGGCTCATTTGGCTAGGGGCTGTGACGAGCTTCGGATTGGCGTAACGCAGAAAGAATTTGTCGATCAATTTAACCTTTACCCATTTGATATTACCCCCGACTTATCTGCTAGTGTAAATACACACTTAAGTCCACAACAAATTGGGAACATCTCAGTCAGATTGGAATTCGCTAACCCTATAGATGCGGCTTTTAGTGTAATAGTATACCTTGAATCACAAGCTCTAATAGAGCTCGACCCCTCCCAGAACGTAGTCACAGACTTTGAAAATGGACGCAAATACACTCCAGAGAGTAATGAAAAGTGACCGAGTCACACGCTCCAAATTTATCGGTATGTTTGCGAAGAATGAAACATTGAAATTACCAACTACGAGAGATTGGTGTAGTTTTATTGTCAATAAGGACACTGTGGGGGTTGAGGGTATTCATTGGTTTGCAATCTATTTTAAAAATAGGGAAAGAATGTACTCTTTTGATTCACTCGGCACTCAGCCCTGGAGTGACTCTGTTGTTGTACAAGTTATCGAACAGCTGCATGTCCCTGAAATTGTCTGAAATCCTTACCGTTTTATTCTTAACCACAAAAAAAACAACTTACATTAGTTCCTCGATGACCTGGCATTCGTTGGACCGGATGTGAGCCAATACCTCGACCTCGGTATTCAGGTCACTGGGTTGGCTGCGCGGAAAACCTCCAAATCGCCGTAAATTATTTGCCTTTCTTCAATGCTGTCGCGAAACGTAGCTATAACACGATCAAGTTCCGCATGGGTCCTTTAAGGAGAAATTAACATGATTAGTTCATACTGAATCTTTTTTAATTAAAGTCCATTTTTTCATAAATTGAATTGTATTCAGAAATCCTAGCTCAGTACTAATGCAAACTATTCTAAAATTGAGGATACAGGCTAATGAAACATTTACGATAAAATGTGAGGAGTAGAAATGTATTAGTGTTTTTGCAGTACATATAAATATCTGAAATGAAGCAACGCGCGTTCGGAGACGAACGAAATGATTAAAACAGCTTTTGGAAATGATGCTCTCAGTGTAGCTAACGTTTACAAATGGCACAAAAAGTTTAAAAATGGAGAAACATCACTTGAAGACAACGAACGTAGTGGCCGCCCTTCCATTTCTCGTACGAATGAAAATGTCCAACATATTCGATTTCTGGTACGAGGAAATGCCAGAGGGCAGGAAGACATATGCAAACGGTTTTCT
The DNA here is from genome assembly GCA_023014485.1 of Bathynomus jamesi. Taxonomy (NCBI): domain Eukaryota; kingdom Metazoa; phylum Arthropoda; class Malacostraca; order Isopoda; family Cirolanidae; genus Bathynomus; species Bathynomus jamesi. The sequence goes on from JAJOZX010000226.1 coordinate 106,958, forward strand.
TATTTGCATTCATTTTTCTGTAGCAATAAAATTATCGATACTTTTTTATCACTCCTCGTATATATATATATAGTATATGTATATAAATGAATAGAGAGAGAGAGAGAGAGAGAGAGACAGAGAGCTGCAAGGTGTTACAAGTACACTAATTTACAGCTCAAAAGGAAGATTAGCTCTGTGTACTACGCATCATCAATCAGCACAGGGTAACGAGCCCGGGACCGGGTTGTTAATACACACACACACACATATGTATATATATATATATATATATATAATCCACTTGCCATTTTGGTAACAGAAATTGTTAGTTGTATAAAGTTTTTTGGTAGAATCATGATGCTTAGGGCTTTCTAAACTCGGATCCGCTGGATGACAATGTGACATCCTTGGGCAAACCATAGCAAACGCCTAAATCCAAGATGGCTGCCCTGACGACCGGCCAATATAGGGAATCGGCCATAACTTTTGATCACAACATGTTAGAACTATGATTTTGGTATCTAAATCTATGTTTTTGGGTATGGGGAATTCAATAGAAGTATTTTCAAAATCGTCAGATGTCGATAACGACACCAAACTCCAAAATGGCCGCCATTCGGGACTAAAAATAACGAAAATGATCCATAAATTTAAATTTGAATGTGGTAGAACCATGATTTTGGCATGTAAACATGAGTTTTAGGGTATTGGAAATCTAATGAAAGTATTTAGAAAATCGCCAAATGTTGATCAGTAACAAGTGGCGGTATCTGTGTATAATATTTATCCAATGATGTATAATGTCTCCCAAGTGGTGTTTATCTTTTGCTAAATATGTGCATTTCTCTTTTTCTTTCAGGCGCTTTATGATGGCTAGGCGTGTCTGTCTGTTTGCCTCCTGCAGGGGTAAGGAACCCTGGAGTACATGTACCGCGACGGGTATTCGCACCATCATCACGTGCAGCAAGGAGTGAGATTATGACATTCACCTCACTCTGCAGGCGACACTCGACTATAATTGCGCTTCTGAAATGTAAACGTGGTGAAGGCACTGAAAAATTGCCAAGTGAACCCCCAGTTCGTAGGCGTAAATCACAGTTACGAGAGTTCAAGTTCCAGAAACATTGCTTGATTTGTGGTAATGTTCCCAAAGACCCCAAACATTGTGATAGGTGGAAGCGGGTCATAAAGTGTCAGACATTAGATAGACCTGGCCAACGAACATTTATGGCGATGCTCCTAGATCTATGTGACAGAAGAAATGATCACTGGGGCAGAAATGTGGAACTTAGGATGAAAGGGGCTTCTTCAAACCTTCCTGCAGCAGACGCCCAGTATCACAAGTGTTACTATGATAATTTCGGGAAAATGACTGCTAGTGAAAGTGTATATAGCCAGCCATGTATTGATGACTCTGCTCTCGGTGCATGTATTGATCATATGTACAAAAACCGCTCTCAGACGCTTACAACCATTGAATTGTATGACATGTACTGTAGCTTCGACGGTATACTCACAAAAAAGCAGATACTAGGTAATCTAACGGATTATTTCGGTAATGAAATTGTGGTGTTACACATGGAGGGTTGTGCATCTGTTATAGGTTTCCGAGATTGTGTTGGTCAATCAATTAAGCTTGTAAGGCGTGATGATGTAGATGAGGAGCGTGTGGATTCTGTTGTACGCAGGGTGAAGTCTGAGGCGAAGGCTATTTGTTATAATCGTGATTATGACCTTAGTGACTTCACGTTTGAGAAAACTGTTGCCAGTTGTAGTCCCACACTTCTAGCCCTAGTATCTAGGTTGTCTCAAATGGTGAAGTGACAAGGTAGCCGTGAATATCACACAGTGCATTCAGCAGCACATAGAGAAACCAAATCAAACAACCCTTGGCCTGGCTGTAAAGGTACATCATAAATTTGGCAGTTCCAATTTAGTCACATTACTCAATGAGCATGGCTTCATCACAACCTATGACGTGTTGCGGTTTCGGAAATCAGCGGCCAAGTTTGTGAGCGAGAATGGCAGTAAGATTCATAAAACTATTGGCTTGACGAAGAGAGTAGGACTCATATTTGGGCGGTTTGACAACTATGATCTCCTTGTCTGTACACCAAATGATTGCCGTGAGACTCGCGCCATGGCACTTAAGTTCCAACAACATTCTGCAGGTATCATTGAGACAGGCAGTGCAAAATCTGGGGTGATGAATATCACTATTCCTCGTCTTAGTAAATCTGCAGCTGCCTCTCTTCAATTGGGCTGTCGTTCAGTTGCCATGGAAAACTACACAGGACCAAAGAAGGGTAACCCTCGGGCTGTGGCAATGTGGCATGTACGTTTGGTCCTCCATACAATGATGTATGTGCGAAGAATGCAAGTCTGGGGTGTGCATTGCGCTTGGATGTTCACTGGCTGAACTCCATCCTTCGTGAGGATTTTCCTGTTGAGTGGTCAGGTTATAATGTTGCAGTGGCAAGAAATAAAGGCTCTCCAAAACCTCCCACAGTCTATATGTTTGGGCCTCTGATTGATGCACCACCCTCACATCCAGACACTGTTCTCACAACGTTGTAGTACTTCAAGAAATCCTTTAATGATATTGAGATGCGAACGACAAAGCTATCAGTGGATATGCAGCTGTATATTGTGGGGACACAGATCAAGTGGGCCCTCTACCGAATCGCTTTACATCTGTCGTTCTCCTACCAGGGGGCATGCACACGCTTATGTCCTTTTTCGGATGCATGTTACCTGATGGAAGGAAGTGGTCTAGATGTCCTTGTCGGCTCAGCATATGGGTGTCTGAGATCAATCATGAATGGAAAATCATGGGTTCGATCAATGCGTGCGGCACTTCTGCATGACTTCTTCAACGATGGGGAGAAGTCATTGGAAGAAATCTCACTCTACGCGGAAAAAGCACGAGAACATCCGACCGGAAGATTATGGGTGGACTGTCTGCTAAGACCTATGCTCATCGCCCATCAGTTCCTCCGTACTGAACGGGAAGGAGATTGGATTCTCCACCAACATTGTCTGAAGCAGATGCTCGGCTACTTCTTCGCTGCCGGCCATTGACAATATGCAAGGAACATCACCTGGCACCTGCTTGAGATGGACCACTGTCTGCCCGAAGATGCCAAGGCTGACCTTCTTGCTGGTGCTCATGTTTGCCATCACAATGAGGGGTCATGGAACTCAGTCTACAGCGATCAGTTCGGTGAGCAGACTTATATTAAGAAGGGAAAGTTACTTGGTGGGCTCAAAGGCATATCGTTATCGGCTGATCAGGTGGCCATTTGGGTTGAGTCCTACCACATCTGTACCCACATTACCCTGGCCATGGACTCAATGTACTCAGCTGAAGAATACGCAAAAACGGAGGGAAACACAAAGAGGAAGGTCAAGGAAGGAAGAGCTTGACAAAGAAGACAGAAGGCGGATACAAGACGAGTTGGCAAAGTACTTCCATCCTCTCAAAAATGTTACCTCCAACCTTTACAACATCGTAAATGGTAAGGTTGCGAGCACTGAAGTCAATGCCCACAACGCTTTGAAGATTGGTGAAGAAATGGCTGCAGCTTTTCGTTCCTCATTGCCAGATGGCTTCCACTCACAACGCACTCGTAGAGTGAAGACCATGGAATCCATCAATTGCGGTGTCAAGGTGGGCGACAAGTCCGTGTACGACATGGTTGCAATCTGCACACGTCTCCTGGTTGTCAACTACAGCTTCTCCACGTATTCCAGCACGAGCTATGTGCAGTTCCACCATCCCTCATTGAGGAGTATGGTTGTCTGCGGAAAGGGAAGAAGGCGGTGCTGGTTGATAGGTTGAGCGTAGATGAACATCACCCTGTGGATACTGATGGGGTGATCGTCGATACACTGCAGCTGCTGTATCATGTGGTCTGGCCGTGTGAGGGATCTGCCGCTGTCCTTGCCATAAGCATGAAGACCCGCCTCAGCTGCTACCGTTCTGAGGTTCTAGTGGCTTCGACCGGTACGACGAGCAGTCTACCATGAGCGGATGCGTCGTGCCGGCGAAGGTTCTGTTGAGTACAATGTCACCATATCAAACACGTTACCAAGTCGTGACAGCATCATGAAAAACATGGTGAACAAGAAGGCCCTGGCACAAGTACTGTGTACATTGGGGAAAATGTCACAATGGTGGGGAGAGATGAGGCCGTCTTCACTCATGACGAAGCAGATGTGACAATGGTCAGCTACCCGCTGCAAGCAGTTAAGAACGGTAAAATGACCATCCGAGTACTCAGTGATGACACCGATCTCTTTATCCTGCTCGTATACTGGTGTTGGAAGATGCAGCTGCAGCCCAGTGTGCAGTTGGAGCGGTGGGATGGACGCGTTCTGGATATCAATGCCACTGCAAAGAGACTCGGACCAAAGTGCCTTCAGATTTTAGGCATGCATTCACTGTCTGGATGTGATACCGTGTCCTATCCATTCGGCCGTGGAAAGGTTAGTGCCCTGAAGATCCTGATGTCAAGAGACATTCCTGGCCTGTACACTGTTCTTGGAGAGGAGGATGCCACTACTGAAGACTTGATGATGACGGGGCAGGCATTCTTCGTTGCACTCTATGGCGTAGCTGAAGGCACATGCAAGAATGAATCCAGGTATGAAATCTATTTGAGGAAATCAAAGAGTAAACCTCCATCAATAAAGTCGCTTCCTCCAACAGACACCAACCTCTTGTATCATGTGCTGCGTGCCCATCTCCAGGTAATGCTGTGGAAGGCGGCGGATCAGCAAAGCTCACCAGCTGTTGATATTACCAAGTATGGGTGGGAGATTGTGGACAGAGTTCCGTCACCGTGTACAGTACCAGGACCTATTGCTCCGCCCGATCTCATGGACGTGATCAGAGATGCCGATGCAAAGCTGAGGGAAAAGCATGCAGTACCCATGGATGCAGCTGTCGGTCGGCTGTATTATCCTGCACATATTATTGTCTGTGTTGGCGGAATTCATTGCTGCAATCCTTTGACAAAGCAAGTTAGAGACGATGGGAGTGAAGATTGGGAGGGAAAAGATGAAAGTGACGAACAGGTGTTGGATGAGAAAAATGATAAGGTTGATGAATGGGGAGAATAAGTCAATTGCCCCAGCTATGATGTATGTTGTGATGGCTGGTCCTGTAATTTTTTACTTTATTGCAATTTGTCATGTATTTCTAATCTCCGAATAAATCTGGTCATATGATCAGCATTTGACGATTTTCTAAATACTTTCATTAGATTTCCAATACCCCAAAACCCATGTTTACATGCCAAAATCATGGTTCTACCACATTCAAATTTAGATTTATGGCTAATTTTTGTTATTTTTCGTCCCGAATGGCGGCCATTTTGGATTTTGGTGTCGTTATCGACATCTGACGATTTTGAAAATACTTCTATTGGATTTCCTATACCCAAAAACATAGATTTAGATACCAAAATCATGGTTCTAACATGTGATCAAAAGTTATGGCCGATTCCCTATATTGGCCGGTCGTCAGGGTAGCCATCTTGGATTTAACACTTTGCTATGGTTTGCCCAAGGATGCCACATTGTCATCCAGCGAATCCGAATTTAGAAAGCCCTAAGCATTATGATTCAGCAAAAAAAAGTTTATACGACTAGCAATTTCTAGGTTCACTGAAGGCTACATAGGGATGGCAAACGACTAATATGGGAAGAGAGAGTTACAATAAGAAAAAATGCCGATTAGGGCAGCCTGGTCAAATAATAATCACAAAGCAGATATCCTAACTAGGGTCAAAAGTAAGATTAGCTGGATGTGCTACGCATCATCTGCCAGCACCGGGTAACGAGCTCGGGACCGGTTATTAGCACATACTTCCATATATATATATATATATATATATATACATATATAGGAAGAGACAGTTACAATAAGATAAAATGTCGATTAGGGTGCCGGGATCAAATAATAAACACAAAGCAACTATCCTAACTGGGATCAGAAGGAAGTCTAGCTGGGTGTGCTACGCAACGTCTGTCAGCACGGGGTCTCGATTCCGAGACCGCAGGCAATTCTTAAAAGTTTTAGTAATTCTAAAATCCTACCTGTAGAACTTTCTATAAATTTTTTAATTATCAGAAACAAGCGTGTAATAAAATTTCACTTTCAAAGGACACCTAAAAAGGAAAATAAAATTTACAGTCTAAATGACGTTATCAGGAAGGAAGATTAGCTGGGTGTACTACTCATCGAGCCCCGGCATAGCTCAGTACTAATGCATACTGACCTATAATTGATGATACCCGCTATGAAACATTTTACAACAAAATGTAACGAGTTGAAAATGTATTATCACTTCCACACCATATACAGGGTGGGCCGTAAGTTTCCATACATAGGAAAAATAAACATTTTTTTATGGACAACCATTTTTATTTATATAATATGCTCTACATGGTTGCCATTGTTTTGAAAACACATTTCAATACGTGTTCCCCACTGTTGATGAACACGCATTAGCACAGTTGACGTTATGCTTGTAATGGCGTTGGTGATACGTTCCTTTAGATGATTTATGTCTCGTATCTTTTCCTGATACACCATGGCCTTCAAGTGCCCCCAAAGATAGAAATCAAGGGGGGTGAGATCTGGGGATCTGGGAGGCCACTCCACAGGACCACGCCGACCAATCCAAGCATCCGGAAACTGCTGATCCAAATACCGACGCACGTGAAGACCATAATGAGGTGGAGCTCCATCTTGCTGGAAGTAAACTGGGAAGTTACCTTCCTCGTTTAGCAGGGATGGGAAAATCTCTTCTTGCAACATGTTAAGATACCTTTCGGCATTAAGATTTCCACTGACAAAAATTGGTCCAATAATTCTGTCACCCCATATCCCGGCCCACACCATCACTTTACCGGCACCTTGCATCTTCGTCGGACTCAGCCAGTTAGGGTTAGCATTACTCCAATAACGTATGTTTTGCCGATTAACCTCTCCATTGACGTAAAAATTTGCTTCATCAGTAAACAAGATCTTACGTCAAACGCATATTCTTAGGGTATCTGAAACATAAAAACAAACGTTTAATTTTTCCTATGTATGGAAACTTACGGCCCACCCTGTATATATATATATATATATATATATATATATATCAGGTCATCCCATAAGTAATGTCGTTTTTTACGATTGATTAAGTTTAAATTAGTCCTACCCGGTTTAAGCATAAATTTTTCGAAGGTTATATCTAAGAGGAGATCTATCGTGTTTCACTAAATACTTTACGGACCTTGACCAGTGAGGACGTGTGTTTTGCTCTATGTGAACCCCTCATAAACATGGCGGTATCAGAAGAGCATATCAGGCATATAATGCTTTATGAGTTGAAAAAAGGGAATAGTGCTACTGAAGCAACGCGAAACATTCAGGACGTTTATGGCAACGATATTCTGCATGTGAGGAAATGTCAAAGATGGTTTCAAAAGTTTAGGAATGGTGACTGCTGTTTGACAGATGCAGCACGCTCTGGACACCCTGCTGAGTTTGATGATGACCTGCTGTTGGCCGCACTTGAAGAAGACTGTTCAACAACTGTCGAAGAATTGACCCAGAAACTCAATTCATCCTCGTCCACCATCCATTGACATTTGCAACAACTCGGGAAAGTGCCTAGGTTAGGAAAATGGATGCCACATGAATTGTCGGTCGACAATCTGAGGGTGCGGGTAAACATTAGCACAGCTCTTCATTCCCGTGAACTCCAAGATCCGTTTTTGCACCGTTTAGTGACTGGTGATGAAAAGTGGATACTGTACCAGAATGTTAAGCCCCGTCGACAGTGGGTTTGTGCCGGAGAACCAGCTACACCACAGTCAAAACCAAATCTTCACCCTCGGAAGGTGTTGCTTAGTGTTTGGTGGGATAAAGGTGGTGTAATACACTTTGAAACCTTACCACACAACCAAACAATCACCGCTCAAGTCTACTGTCAACAACTGGATCGATTGAACACTGCACTAAAAGAAAAGAGACCTTCTTTGGTTAATCGGAAAGGAATCCTGTTCCACCACGACAACGCACATCCTCATACCGCTCGGACCACTTTTGAAAAAATTGAGGAGCTTGGGTGGGAAAAGCTTACCCATCCTTCATATTCTCCAGACCTTTTGCCTCAAAACCGCCTGAATTTTATAAACATGGCATTGAAAAGCTTGTAGGACATTGGCAGAGTGTCATTAATTCCGATGGAAAATATATACTAGATTAAAAAGTTTCAGTTGAGTTTTTTTTTCCTTCAAATTCCGATCTAAAAAACAACATTAGTTATGACATGACCTGACAATTTAAGGTAGGTTGATTTTGGAACTGTGATCTTGGACTAGTCTACATAGAAAGGTATTAATGTACAAAAAACGTTGCACCAACTCATATTTGTGAAAATGATTGTATTTTTTGAGGATTGTTAATTATTTTTAAGTTGTAAAATTGCCGAATTTTACGCATAAAATCGCGCGCGCGGCATTCGCGCAATGTAGACAAACAAAATATCGGACCTTATTTCATCAAAATAATCAATTAAAATTCGTTTTTTTTAACAAAACGATGCTTGAAACTTATTGTAAATGCATTATAGATGTTTATTAGTGTATTATTTTGTATTTTTTAATGATATTTACCTATAAAATGTGTATTAAATTAAGTTATTTTATGATGCGTTCATTTAATTGTGTTTATTTTCAGATATTTCATAAAAATGGGTGAAAAACGGAAGTCTGCAGTGTTAACTCGAAGTGATAGTGCCAAAAAATTCAGTGGCCAGCCTTCCCCTTTGGATAAAACAGAGCCTCCTATCCTCCGCCAAGTTATTCAGTACAGTTATTTCCTCCAAAACAGCCACCCGGACTTGAAAGACTATGATATTGCTAAAATGATAGCAAAGGATGTGATTGAGATGTGGCAGGCAGTGAACCCGCGGCTGCCCCTGTATGAGGAATATTATGTAGTGAAATTGGTGGATGAAGTGTGCTTCAAGAAAGCAAAAGAGATAAACAGGAAATCTCTTTCTACAGTCCAGGAGCAGAATCTGGAGGAAAAGCTAGATAAACTTTTTGACATTTCTGCTTGCACCTGTAAGCTACCTGTTCGTCCCTGTGATGACAATGCTGTGAAGTGCAAGAAAGAAAATTGTCAAACACAGCACATAATCTACACTTTTCCTCCCAGTAAGAAGGTAATGCTATTATTTTTTTAACTTTTAACTGGCCTAACTTAGTGCGATTAGGTGCCTTTTAAATGGAAGGAAATTCAATGCTTGTAATTGAAAAATATCCGCATTTTCCTCCTGTAATCTTCCTTTACCTCCCCCTGGTAATAGAAATTAATAATCAATTTTTTTTCAGGATTTTATCTCTTATTTTAGATCCGCTATTTAATATACTTTAATATTTCAGGCTCCAGTAGAGGAGAGGGAATACGTGAGAGATCAGAGGGCCAAAATAGGATCCAAGGGCTCTTTCCAAGTGGGATCTGTGGATAAAGCTGCTGTGAAGAGAGACCAGAGGGCTGCAGCTGAAGCAGAAAGATTACAGACCAGATTCAACAGCAGCAGGAAGTGGATTTGGCCACTTTTGCCTCCACACCTTCACAAGATATTTCTTTTGAATCCAGATCAAGAGAATCAGGAGAGGTAATATATTATTTTTCTTATATCTTATCCTATTTTTACCCAAATTTATCCCTACTTTTTGTCCCTATTTCCCCCCTTTTTTCCCCCATTTTCGCTTTATTAATTTATTCTTTTTTTCGCCGATTTTCGCCGACTTTTTACCTGAATTTTTACCCATTTTTCCCCCTATTTTCCCACTTTTTCCCCCATTTTCGTTTAAGTAATTTATTCTTATTTCCGCCCATTTTCGTCGATTTTTACCCATATTTTTCCCTACTTTTTCCCCTATTTTCCCCCATTTTCGCTTTAGTTATTTATTTTTTATTTTCATTTCAGCCATCTGGTGGTGAAGCTGAAGAGTTCAAGCCAAAGAGGCACCCAAATGGAGGTTACAGCATTTTGAAAACCCCCAGATATGCCATGGAACTGATCAGGGGTGATGTTTCTTCCAATCTTGGGGCAAGTCTTGCTAATGCCTTCCTCTTGGACTTACAAGCTATGGACCTGCTTAAGCCTGGCCTTGATGTGAAACAGATAATAGTTGATAAATCGAAAATGGACAGGGAAAAAGCTAGAATGAAAGTGAAAAGTGATGAAAAGCACAATGAGGGTCTGGAAAAGTTAGTCTGTATTGGGGTTGATGGGAAAGTTGACAAGGACACTTTGCTGTACAGAGAAGTTAAGGATGAAAATGGGGAGACTAAACTGAAGAAAGGAAAGGGACAAGAGCACCATTTGACTTTCACAAAGGAGCCGGGAACTGAAAGTGGAACATATTTTACTCACAGAGTCATCCCAATTAAAGGTGCGACTGGAGTTCTTCTTGGTGAAGAAGTTGCTAGTGTCTTGGAGGAGTTTAACAGTGTCCATACCCTGAAAGATGTCCTGCTTGACAACACAAATACAAACACTGGCTGGGAGGGAGGCCTTGTAACAGCTCTGGAAAATAAAATTGAGTGGAAATTGCACACCAGTGGCTGTTCACTCCATCAGAATGAGCTTCCTTTCAGAGCTGTTTTCAAGCATCTTGATGGCAGTACCAAAAGTCCCACTGCTTTCACTGGTCCGCTGGGAAAACTCTGGGAAATTGACTACCAAGATCTGCCACAAGTGGAATTCACCAAACTCAGTGGCCCCCTGGATGACATGGAATTTGCTGAGGAGACACTGAATGATCTCAGTAGCGACCAGAGGCTTCTTTTGGAGTATGTGCTTGTAATTTCCAAGGGCAAAGTCAATCCAAGATTTGCTGCCTGGAAAATTGGACCATTAAACCATGCAAGATGGTTGACTTTGGCAATTAGATTGATGTGTCCGTGGACCAGAGGTGCTTACCCTCCAGAACTACAGGATAAGCTTTACCAGGTCATCAAGTTCATTGTGGAATTGTATGCAGTCAGTTGGTTTGAGATCAAAAGGGACAGCAAGTTCCACAATCAGCAGCTGTACATCTTCAACATGATCCAGAGGATCAAGCAGCAGTCTGAAGAAATCCAGGGTGTTGCTTTCAAGAACCTGAAGTACAATGCTTTTGCCTTGCTGCCCGAGAATGTGCTGTACTCCATGATGAAGTCTGATGACTTGGAAGTGAGAGAAGGTGATCTCAAGAAAATTCTGTCCATCAGGCAAGCATTTATTAATTTTAAAAAATGTGAAAAAAAAATTTGATTATGGGGATTTATTCAATAAAAAAAAGGCCCGAGTTCTATAAATCCCCAGAATCGAAATTTTTTTCACATTTTCTTATCCCAATTCCCCACCTCCCCTCTGATAATGGAAATAATCTTACCTTCTTTCTGAAAAAAATTCGATTAAGGGATTTATACAACTCGGGTTTGTTTGTTTTTAATTTAAGTTAAATTAAATCAGCAATTCTGAGACTAATAGGGATTAAATCTTAAACTGGAATGAAAAATAAATTAATTATTATTCTTTCAGAAGTGGGAAGCCAGTCAAGAAGAGGCTGAAGAAGATCACAGCCATCAACATTGAAGCTACCCACTGGTCAGAACTAATCAACCTTTCTCAAAGTGGCATCTGTGAACCTACTCTCACAGAAGACTTTTCTGACCAGGAGCTTCAAGAAGCATTGCTGAATGGCACCAAGCTGGCTGGAGCTGCCTGACCTGCCTTCACATTCTCAGAGTGTTGAAAGGGCCGTGAAGCTGACATCTGAGGCTTCCCATACTGTTTATGGACTCGAATCAAGGCACAAACACATTCTGGCCAAAGCCCTAAGCCGCCAGATGAGGCCTTTCTTTGCTTCTAAGGGCTCTTACAGTGAAAATTATGATCTTGGGATCTAAATGTGTCTATTTGACTCTGTACATGTTTTTTTTTTACTTTTTTTCAATGAAATTGTAACTTTTTTCAGGATTTTTTTATGAAAATAGCATGATTTTTTCGGCGAAAATTGCGAAAATGCAGTATTTTTCGGTACGATTTTTTGACGATTTTTGAAATGGTTTCCTCAAAAAAAGTTTAAAGCTAGGGATCTGAAATATTTTGTCAGTTATTATCATATTAAGCCCTGACTATCTCGACTAGTCCAAAGTCGACATCTAAAAATATGCGGAAAATCAACCTACCTTAACCCGCAACCCGGAATACTCTGCCAATATCTACCGTGAAGTTGTCCATATTGAAGGCTTTACTACTTTGAGAGGCCTGCATTATACGCCCCAAGATATATTCTATATCTACAATGGCCAAGCGTCTGAATGGTATTACTACCCAAAAATCATCTACTTCCCCGTCAAATGACCCAAACCGAAGGACAACCTCGTCCGGACTTCACGTTCATCGCGGTTCTGAAGGGCAAACTCCAAAATTCGCTCAACTACGCGCAGCAGACCGTTGCTATCCAGGGTTCCACGGTCAACCCTGACTACTTACCGATTTCTAGTCAGGGAAGGGGTGGGGTTAGCGGTGCGCACCAGTTCGAATGTTATACCTTCCTCTACAGCACGAGAAGCTGCTGGTGTGGAGGATGTACCCAGAATTGAACAGGAATAAGGGGGGTACAAATATAATTGAGGAGGGAGCTAGTGTGGAGGTTGTGTTGTAAGTCGTAGAGGGCTGGGGCTCTATTACTGGAAGTCTAGCAACCGGTGCAATCCTAGGAACGTTTTATACCTGACGTGGAAGGTTCTTCATCATCGTGCCTCCGCTTTGAAATGTCACGTGGTGGAGGTGTCGCTAGTGAGGGTTCGTCACCGGGGGTGGAGTCTGTACCCACAACTACACTCTCATCTGTGTCGTCTGTAATATCGATGATAGGGTGCTATACCTCATCGTCATTCACGGTTTTGTGGAAGAAGAAGAAAAACAAGAATATGAGGAACATTACTTCAATTTTGTTACATTTTGTAAATGTTCCACTTAGGGGTGTGACGTGTTAGCGATGGAATCTGTAGAAAAATTCAGGTTCACAAGCCCATCCACATGTATTATATCTGGCCCTACAGGATGTGGTAAAACTGTGTTATGCTTAAAATCATTAAAGATAAGGGGGAGATGTTCTCAGAATTTGTGCATAAAGTAATATGGTGCTATTCGACGTACCAATCAGTGTTCAATGAGTACCAAGATGATATTTTGTTCCACAAAGGCGTATATGTTAATTTCTTAAAGAGAAATGAGCATAGTCATTGTAATTGATGAGCTCATGTTGGAAATGGATAAAACGCTTGCCGAGACATTTACATTGTTCTCCCACCATCTTAACATAATCGTATTCTTCATCAGTCAGAATCTATTTTTCAAAAATAGATACACGCGCGATGTGTCGTTAAATACACAATATCTAGTCTTATTCGCGCAACGTAGAGATGGCACAAATTGGAGTATTAGCCAATCAAATATTCCCGAATCAGCGTAAGGAGTTTGTGGAAGTTTATAAAGAAGCTCCAACTCAGCGTTACGGATATTTGTTTTGTGACTTTCACCCTCAAAACACGTTTAGGGCGCTTCTAAGAACGAATATATTCGCAAACGAGCCTGAAACGGTGTATATTGCAGAATGACAAATAGGCTAAAGAAATACCGTGAATTAATAAAAATCTATCATCGATTGCCCTGGGCATTGCAGCAGATGTTTGTTAAAAACATCGACTCCGACTTTTTAAAATGCATCTGTGAAATCTTAATGTTATAAAATGTAATGTACCAATGAAATTCCCTCAGAAGGCCCGCCCACGTCTTTACAAGAACATAATACGCACGCTCATTCGTAAAAGTCAAACTGTGGGGAAGAAAAAGCGAATTATTGTACAAAAAGGGTGATCATTCCTCCCCATCTTATTTTCAGGTTTGGGCCCTTTAATGACTAGATTAATATAATGAAGAAAGTGGCAATGATTCCGCACGAGGTGTATGCTTCACTGCAAAGTTCAAAGAGTCCAGACACGGTTCTAGAACCCCATAAAAGGAGGCTTAAAAGAATGGAATGCGAATTGATAGAGCTATTAAACAGTGAAAAGTCACTTGATGAGAAAAGGATCTTACAGTATAACAAGGGTCTCTGCAGAAATTTCTTCATGAGTACGAAGATTATAAAAATCCGACAGAGATCCCCGTGGTTATTAGGCACAGCGCGGGCAACGAAGAGCATGGCGACAGAGAACCTGGGCCCGACGTTAGAGATGACCAATCAAAGAATAACGGAACGCAATACATCGAGCATTTATTAAAAAGCAGTCTCCCACATATATTCAGGAATAAAAGCTTAAGGCTTCATAATCTATTAAGTGAGGACCCCACCATACAGTGGACTGATACTGGCGAGGTCATTGTCGACATTGTCTATGATCTGGTGAGAAAGAGGGACAGGCCCTCACCATCAGGTTCGAAGCATATTAAAGCAAGACGACAACAAATAAATGTCCCCAAAACATTGATAGGAAATCTGAATAGGTTAAAAGACTTGGAACAAGTCTCGCATGTGCCACAACTGAGTACGCCATCACTCCCATCGGTAGCATCTCTGAAGAGGAGAAAGAAGAGACCAAACAACAACGGCCAACCCTATCCACGTGACTAAAATACGCAAATGGCTAACATATTAAGAAAACGCTATTATGACATTTCTAACCCAGCCTCCTATGGCGGTGTTGATAGACTGTACAGAGGTGTTTACAATGATGGAGTCGGGAAAAAAGGTGTTGAAGTTTTTGCGTGAGCAGGATGCTTATACACTTCATAAGCAGGTGAGAAAAAGGTTTAAAACAGCCAGGACAACAACGGCTCCGATTGACTCTATTTGGCAGCGGATTTAACAGACATGCAAAGATATTCAGTATATATTGATGGCTATCACTACATCCTATTCATAATAGATGTATTCTCTAGATATCTGTGGCTAATTCCTCTGAAAAACAAGTCGCCTGAAACAGTTACTAGAGCTACCAAAACGCTGATATTGAAAGAAAACAGGGTTCCTGGCTATTATTGTAGGATATGGGGAAATAATTTATCGGCCGAGATTTTCACATGTTGGCAGAGTTTAATATCAGTTACTACACTAGCAATTCTATACATAAGGCCTCTTTAGCTGAAGAGTTCAACGTACCGTAAAGGAGCGCATGCATCGCTATTTTACACAAAAACACATACAGATATATAAATATTCTGGGGTCATTGGCCTCGTCATACAACCGTTCACACCATCGCGCGACTGGGACAACACCTAACGAGGTTTTAGAAAGAGGTACGCACACAGAGTGTGAGGTAAGAAATGATATTCATAGAGCACCGCCACACTCTACACGTTTCAAAATCAATGATTACATAAAGCTATCGCGTTCGGGAAATAAATTCGCGAAGGGATTTGAGCAAGGATGGACACGTGAGATTTTTAAAGTTAGTGCTATGAGACCTAAAGGCGAGATAATGATGTATTACGTTCAAGATTTGAATGGGGAAGAAATCGCAGGCTTTAACCGCGAGGAGTTGCAGAAAGTGATATTTAATTTAGGAAAAAATGTGTTTAAAATTTAACAAATTTTAGGCAGTAGAGGTTCAGGAAAGAGAAAAATGTACCTGGTGGAATGGCTAGGGAACCCAGAAAGTTTCAACACATGTATAAAAGCTGATGCACTAATGAAGATTAAATAGTATACAACATGTCGCCTATTCACTTCTGTGTCACACTCCCTTCCTCTTCTTCTCTCTCTGTACATCCTAACAACACACTAGTCAACTTTGTAACAGAAGTCCATGGGCCCAGTGAATTGGAGCGTGATTCGTATGAGGTGCTGTTATGCGAAATTCAGCGTTCCACCAGCTTCTTAACTATTGATTATAAAGAACCCGTTTTTACGATTCTTAGAGATCGTGATGAGTGTGAAAAGGCAAGGGTAGTTCGGGATGAAACCATGCGTGCCACCCGGAGTGGGGAGGCCCCGTATTACACTACAGTAGTAACACTAGGCCAGGGTTGTTATGGTGCGGCCGAGGAGGTTGTGAGAGACTTAAACGGAAATTTAAAAAGCTCAAATCTTACGGCTGATTTAGTATACGAAATCGCTAACAAAGAAACCCCTGCACATGCTCTGACCCTAAAATCACAGGATAATAGAACTATTAAAGACAAAGTATTGTTCCAAATTATAACCGAGGGCCGATATGGAGCAGCGTTCCAAAGAAATACCTTTCACCGGGCACAACATGACTTGTCCAGCTTAATGTATCAGTTGAAATTGGAGAAATTGGATGTTAGCTATCCATCCCCAGACATATGCTATATTTACAGCAATATCGTGGAGCATCAATTTGTTGGGGATACCCAGGCGCGTCTGCTCCGCATTGCACACATTCTCAACCATAGAGGGAAGACCTTGAGCATTACATATGACAAGCCTTATTATGTGAATGTTGCGACTAATCTATTAACCAGTATCTCATTATATATAAGAACGATTGAGGGAGAAATTTCCCATTCGGTGATTGGAGCTTAACAGTGACGCTACACTTTCGTCGCATTCAGTTATAATGACCAGAAAGCCTTTTACAGTATATCGAGGGGTGAGATATCAGCGTGGGAGTGGGCTTGGATCCATTTTTCAAACCATACTACGCACGGCTGTCCCATTGTTGAAGAGTGGGGCCAGATACCTCGGGAGGAAGGCGTTACAATCAGGTTTTAACACGGTAGAAGACATAATGGGTGGAGTTAAACTTAAAGAATCTCTAAAAAACATTTACAACGTACACGGGACGAAATCATCAAAGATTCAAAGAGAAACATGCGTGGTGGCGTGAAGAAGATGAAGGCTCTCCGGAAAAAGGGGATACCAACACCTGTCGTTAAACGTAAAAGGACATCAAAAAAAGAAGTGTTTTAAGTGAATAAAACGTATGGTTAATAATATTTTTTAACTGATATAAGCTGAGGACATTGCTCTCAAGAATCATCGACTGATTATTACTTATCGAGAGAGGTGGCACTATTTCTGACTCGTCATGGTACGCTTCATACGTCAGTGTAGCTCACAATGCTGTAATTCGGAGCTGTCCCTCTTTGATATGCCCCCAACACAAGTTTCTATTGAGCACAGTTACTTTATTACAATTAACCCATTAAACACTATTAGTTCCCCGAGTGCCTCTATAGAATTCGTGATACTCAGCTCAGGCCCATACTTTTTTGATCGAAGCTGCAAGCACATATACGCTAAATTACGTTTCGCCCATTCTGGTGGAACGGACTGCGATGATAATTATTCTGCATACCTTGAAACCAACTTTCTGCACTCCATATTCAGTCAGTGTGAGGTGTATTTAAACCAGTTCAACATTTCGGTAGGAACGGGTTATTATCACTTACGAACCTATCTGGAAAATGTTCTCAAATTTTCAAAAGAAGCGAAGAATACCTTTCTAACTGCCGAGGGCTATTATCAGAATACAGACGAAAGTAATACAGGGTGTTCATAAGTGTTTACCCTGAAAACAGTATGCTCTCATGTTTTAACGACGAATCTTACATCCGTTTTCTTTTTACAGGTGGTCTCGTACACGCATAGAGTTTCTGTGCTGGTGTGTTTCGTCTACCGCATTCGTTGCTAGGAGCGCTGTAGTAGCTGTTCAGTTAAGATGGTGTCTGTGACAGAGAAGGCACAATGTGTTGTGTGGCTTGCAGAAACAAAATCTCCTGTCAGTGTTCAGCGAAGGTTCAGAGCAAAGTATGGAAAGAATCCACCTGATGTGAAGTTAATTAAGTCGTGGATGAAAAAATTCTTGGAAACTGGAAACGTGGAAAAGAGAAAGAGCAGTGGTAGACCATCAGTTTCCGATGGAACGGTGGAAAACATTCAAACTGTCATCTTCCAACAAGATGGGGCACCCCCTCATTGGGCGCATGTTGTTCGTGAAACTCTCGACGCAACATTTCCAAATCGATGGATTGGCACGGACGGGCCAATCCCATGGCCCCCAAGATCACCAGACATTACCCCGCTGGATTTCTTTCTCTGGGGTCATGTTAAAGATTTGGTTTATGCAGCAGTTGTTCCAGATATCAGGACATTGCGAGAACGCATTACGGATGCAATTGCAACAGTTAACCCACAAATGCTGGAAAATGTGTGGCGTGAGTGTGAATACCGTTTAGACATTTTACGTGCCACTAGGGGTGCACATGTGGAAGCTTATTAAGTTCATTAACTATGTATCAAAACTTTGTATGTATATCCACTTATGATAACTGTTTGAATACGAGTGTTTATTTAAAAGTTATAGCATGCTTTAATCAGGGTAATTATTTATGGACACCCTATATAAAGGATAAATTTAAAAATTCTAAAAAGAAGATATATGAGTGTTTTGAACGTCTGCTTATGTATGAATGGGGTGAATATGAAAATAAAGCTCACCTGCACGAATCCTAAGATCCGCATAAATCTGGGGCCTGATGAAGAAGAGGGAGCAAAACCCGTTGTGATTCACATTATGGAAACATATCTCCGCGTTCGTCGAGTGCAATTAAGGTCTGCTAAACAACTAGAATTGAATATATGCAACAGTAAAATACCCAATTAACAGACTACAGATCAAACTGTAAACGGTGCCCGCAGGGTTGGCCTCGAAGCAGCTAGAAAACGTGGCCCTGGGAGTTCTACTGTACCTAAAAGGTTATTAATTGGAAAGCAGGATCACGCTTAGACGAATGGAAAATATAAAAAGAACTCCTATAAATTCGAGAATTTCGGCCTTAAAAATATAAATCTATACATCAATGGCGTTGTGCTGGGTGGGACTATGGATACGGACTACTCATCAGTTGCTGTTTTCCCGCTTTGCGCGAGAGCTTATAGTAATCGGGCTCATATTGCAGGTGCTTGTGATGAGCTCGGGATTGGGATAACGCAGAAAGAATTCAGCGATCAATTTAACCTTTACCCGTTTGATATCACACCAGACTTATCTGCTAGTGTAAATTTGATAAACAAAATTCACTCTATAAATACTTAATAGAGTATATTAATTACAGAAAGCCTAGCACAGTAACCTGTAGTAAACATGCATTTATATGTCAGGACCCCGCGATGCGCATATGAGAGGACAGAGAGTTACAAGGAGTTACAATAAAATAAAATGCCGATTAGGGCGCCCGGGTCAAATAATAAACAACAAGCAACTGGACTAACCGGGTTGTTAACATATACTTCCATAAACATATATGTATATATATATATATACACACACACATATATATATATATATATATATATGAAGAGCGAGTTGCAAGGAGTTAAAATAAGAGAAAATGCAGGATAGGTTACCCGGACCAATTAATAAACACAAAGCAACTAGCCTAAGTGAGCTCAAAAGGAAGATTAGCTGGTTGTGCTACGCATCATCTGTCAGCACCGGGTCGCGTACCCGGGACCGCAGCAATTACTTACCTTTAAAGTTTTAGCAATTCTAAAAACCAACCTGTAGAACTTACTATAAATTTTTAAGTTAACACGTACAGAGGAACAAGCGCGTAACAGAATTTCACTTTCAAAGGATACCTTCATCGCATAATAAAATTCACTGTCTAAATGGCATTCTCAGGAAGGAAGATTAGCTTGGCTACTAAGTCCCGTTGCAGAGTCTCGATCTCCTGGCAGATATCCTTTCACTTCGTTTATTATGGCTTTTTATAAATTAACTAACACTTGCAAGGGTTATAAAATTTCACTTTCAAATGATACCTTCATCGCATAATAAAATTCACTGTCTAAATGACATTCTCAGGAAGGAAGATTAGCTGGGCTACTAAGCCACTTAGCAGAGTCTCGAGCCCCTGGGAAGATATCCTTTCACTTCGTTTATTATGGCTTTTTATAAATTAACTAAAACTTGCAAGGGTTAAGCACTGAATGATACGATGTGTGTGTGTATATATATATATAGCCCAAGAATTAATCACAGACTAAATTATTGCGTAATTACTCATATTTCAATGGCCTCTTCACCCGCTTGTTCTTTCTCGCCGTCACAAATTTCTGCAATGGATTGCGTTGAAAGTAGGGCGTTCCGGTCGGCCACTGCGAAAAGATGGAGCGTAGCCCCTGCAGAGAGGTCCCCGTCTTCAAACAATTGCGGGGAGCAGTAAAGCTGATGTGTCTGACTGGAAGTGTTCACGATGAGAGAATGTGTAGTTACTCGTTGATAAATCACAGTTGTAGATCCAGCTGAGAATGTTCCCTCTTATATACGTAACCCCGATTGGCCCCACCCTCAATATTCGATTCGCGAGTTTCCTGTGTAAGAATGAGACTTTCCGCCAACCAGAGATCCTGGATTCTTTCTCATTCCTCACCCATTGGGTTGTAATTGGACGAGCCGCGAATTCTTGCGGCGTGTCTTTACCAAATATAACTTATTCATGCCATAGGTTATTTTGTTTTAAAAATTATATTAACGTTTTTATAAAATAGTTTAAGGATAAAATTGTATATTAAAGATAAATTTGTATTGAAGCAAAATAGTTGCGTAAAAGAGGGAAAATGAATAAGTTACCCCGAAATAGAACCTATTTTTATTATAAAGTTATATTAATTTTTTTTTGTAATAAGGTTTAAAGATATATTTGTGTCTTAAAGATAAATTTATATTTAAACAAAATAATTGGATAAAAGAGGAAAAATTAATAAGTTACACCGAAATAGAATCTATTTGGGCGAAAGACGAGAAATTAAATAGTTATCCCAAAACACAATCTATTTTTAATATAAAAATATATTAATATTTTTTATGTTATTGTTTAAGGATAAAAATGTATATTAAAGATAAATTTGTATTGAAACAAAATAATTGTCCAAAAGAGGAAAAATGAAATAGTTACCCCGAAATAGAATCTATTTTGTTTTAAAAATCATATTAATGCTTTTTATGTTATAGTTTAAGGATACAATTGTATATTATGGTGGAAATTTCTTTTGGTATTAAACTTAGTTTATCTTATTCGATTTATTTTATAAAAGATCTGGTACCAAACGTCAAATTGGTTTCGTGGCGTTCCACCATGAGAAGCTTAATAGAAAAACTATCAGCGTCGTCCTTTTTTTTTTAAACTTTGTCAGTCTACCCCCTGGTCCCTTAAACGTATTTGTTTATGCTTAATAGCTCTGTGTATTGGGTCGTATTTAGGGACCTTGTCGGTCTACCCACTGGCCCCATAAACGTATTTGTTTATGCTTAATAGCTCTGTCTATTGGGTTGTATTTAGAGGCCTTGTCGGTCTACCTGGAGCTGGTAAGTAAAAGCCATGGGTAAGGTGGGTTTATTCTGGTGGTGGTAAGCTATACTTACACGATTGGTGGTTGGGGTCTTATATATTTTGTGTTGGGGCTTTACATGCATCTGTTTATATACGTTGTGTATGTTTGTGTGTCTGTAATAATAGGTGATCTATGGGCGTGTATGTGCGGGGAATTTGTGCGGTTTTTGGCTGTTCAAATGATATATACACTGTGCCAACTGGCTGATAATGCCTGGATACACTGGCTTCTACGCTAACTGGCGGATTTCGGGTTCTGAGCCAAGTGATGCTACCCTGAGCTCTCATTAAGCTTTTGCATCTGGCAGACGCTGGTTGGTCTGTCTTCCGCTGTCCTCTCTCTCTCTCTCTCTCTCTCTTCTCTCTCTCTCTCTCTCTCTTAGGTTAGGTATACCCCTTTGGGGGGGGTGAGGCCGTTCCAACTTATCCCCTAAAGAGATTAGGTGGACTACCCCCTTTTCTTGCACCCTGGGGTGAACTGGGGGTGGCACCTTACAACAAGGGGGGTGGCACTGGCACTCATTTGATCAACATTGCAATTGCTCTGCACTCTCTCCTTTTGCGGTCATACTACTTAACTTATCTGAAAGAACTTTATATCCGTATGAGTTAAACGAAAATTTTAAAAATAATTTGGTTAATAACTTAATGCTATTATTATCATTTATAAAAGGTTAATATCACCTTTAACTTTTAAAATATTTTTACATGATTTCTCTGTTTTTCTGAATATCCCTTTCAACGCGAATAATTTCTTTTATTCAAGAATTGTTCTAAAGAAATTACTCCCCATTGAAACGAGTGTATTGAACAAAGAAGAGAAATCATGTAAAAATGCTTTGATAGTATTATTTATAAATTACTTTTTCCTGAAAACTTACTAATACTCGGAAAAAAAATGAAAAAGTAATATCAAAAGAAACGGTATTCATTTTTCTGATTTGGATCTTTTGGGTTTGACGATCGGCGGAAAAAAAAATAAAACGCAGCTTTTTTATTTAGTTAATGTTAATTGCACTTCAGAATAATACATTTTAGTTTACAGAAATGAAAAATAGTATCAAGAAAATAGAAATGAAACTGGAAAAAAATTAAAAATAAAACATTATTTGCAGAAGCCCGTGGTAAAAATACCAAGCTTAAACACGCAACAGGGGCAACCGATAGGAAAATTATTGAATGTTAACTGAATGCCGGGTTAGGTCAACTGTACGACTTGGTGATTGGGTTGTTTAAGTCGTGATATTTTCGTTAGTTTTGACACTAAACTAACGAAAATATCACGACTTAACCTAATCAATCATCAAGGGTGCACAGTTACCCTAACCGGGCATTCATTTAACCAGTTTGTAGAGTCTAGAGTTTGACGATCCCATAACCATGACTTGGCACGGGGCTCCATAACCGGCGCGACGGTCGCGTAGCTTACAGACTGCGGGACCATCGCGACTGTTCTGAAGCTACTTCAAAATTATCTATATACTGTATATAAAGTTGATATCGAACAATGTTTGTTTGTTTGTGTATGTGCTCATTCTGAGGAATATTATTAAAAAAATAAAATTTCATGGTACTTGCTGTACTATGAAAGGCTTTTTTTTTAAATGAAATTCCATTTCCAAACCATAACACTAAAAATAAAAAACTATATCCGAATATTCCCAACTATCTGCCACTGTCTGTCTCATAATATGAAAACAACCTTTCGGGTTCATGGTGTGCAGTTATTATGAGATACTCTTATACTGTACACGTATAATAGTAACGAAAATGATGATGTGCCTTGTAAAACATTTAAATTTAAAGATATACGAATAAAACACGGAGATTTAACAGTTTCAGAAGAACCTTAATTAATTTGAATCTTGAATAAAGGTTCTAAATTTCATGTAATACTAAAGTCACGGAAACGTTTAACTTCAAAAATGTTTATTAATGATATTAAATAATAATTATATTTATAAAGTTTCATTTCAATTTAGTATTTTGCCTTTTGAATTTTCAGAATGGAAATCGAAATTAAGTAGATGTTTTAAGTACTTTGAATCTTTTATATTTTATTAATAATAATTAATGCTTGGTTGAAGGAAGCTTCTAGCTGAAACCCTTTATGTGGGAGGGTGGAGGAAGATTTTATTAAGCATCTGGCTATTTATTTTTTTATGTGGGAAGGAGGGGTCAAAGGCGAATGCCCGCAAAAACGCGCCCCCACCCCCCCATCAATAGGAGAAGAAGAGAGACAAAATCAATGTCCACGGTTTTCGACATGCCTGGACACACACTGCGTTTGAAAGATTGGAGGTCATGACAGAAGGAAAGATGGATTGAGGAAGATTGTTCAAGAGTGGAATGCGAATGGACAGGTTGAATAGATGAAAGATTGAAGATAGCGATTAACCCTTACATTAGAGAAACGAACAGAAAAGGAATGAGAATGTGTCGAAAGTCTGGTGCTGCGTGCTCTCCTTAAAGAAGGAGTTATGCAGTTACAGAGTTTAGAAGAGCAATGTCCGTTATAACAGCGATAGTAAAAGGAGAGAGAGAGAGAGAGAGAGAGAGAGAGAGAGAGAGAGAGAGAGAGAGAGAGAGGCAACATTGCGGCGAAGAGAGAGGAATTGAAGACAGTCAGTAAGAGGTGGGAAACTGATGAGACGAACTTATTATGTTTTAACTTCATATATTTTTTTTACTCTTCAGGACTTGGTATTATTAGATTTGGGTAGTTTCGCTGCCTTGCTTTACTTGCCTCATAATCTGATTTGTTGGTCCCAAGTTCAAAAGGGTTAGTGATGCGTGTGTATCTATACTATTTTTATAAATTTCATATACACAGCGAGGCGATTCCTTTCCCCATTTAACCTTTTTGTCTGGATCAGTGCCGAGATTTTTTTAATTAGTATTCCAAGCTGGTCTACGCTTGGTTTTTTTTATTTTTTTATTTTTAGCCGAATTGATTCCTTTTACAGTATATTTTAAGATTAGCTTTATTTCTACTAAGTTAATTTTTTGTTTTTCTTACACTATTTTTGGCATTTTTTTATAGCTTTTATATATATATATATATATATATATATATATATATATATATATATATGGGATGAATTTCACAATTAAACACGTGAAATGAATGAAGGAGGCAAACCCACAAGAGACTTAAACGGAAATTTAAAAAGCTCAAATCTTACGGCTGATTTAGTATACGAAATCGTTAACAAAGAAACCCCTGCACATGCTCTGACCCTAAAATCACAGGATAATAGAACTATTAAAGACAAAGTATTGTTCCAAATTATAACCGAGGGCCGATATGGAGCAGCGTTCCAAAGAAATACCTTTCACCGGGCACAACATGACTTGTCCAGCTTAATGTATCAGTTGAAATTGGAGAAATTGGATGTTAGCTATCCATCCCCAGACATATGCTATATTTACAGCAATATCGTGGAGCATCAATTTGTTGGGGATACCCAGGCGCGTCTGCTCCGCATTGCACACATTCTCAACCATAGAGGGAAGACCTTGAGCATTACATATGACAAGCCTTATTATGTGAATGTTGCGACTAATCTATTAACCAGTATCTCATTATATATAAGAACGATTGAGGGAGAAATTTCCCATTCGGTGATTGGAGCTTAACAGTGACGCTACACTTTCGTCGCATTCAGTTATAATGACCAGAAAGCCTTTTACAGTATATCGAGGGGTGAGATATCAGCGTGGGAGTGTGCTTGGATCCATTTTTCAAACCATACTACGCATAACAATTTCTTTGAGTTCTTCATAGATTTTGGGTATGACTTTTTCTGAAAAATATGTTCGATTTGGTAGCAAATACCTTGGCTGTACGTGGGCCATCAGTCCTATAAAGCCATCTTGTTCAACTAAACTAAAAGGATGGTTGTCCAATGCCATCATTAATCCTATCTTTTTATGTAAAGCTTGAGCTTTTGAGTCATTTATATCCCATATTTTCTTAAAGGAAAAACTTTCTTCTAACGTGAGTTGCTTTTCCATGGCAACTAATTTTTTCTCCTTCGGAGCCATTGAGGTGGTCGCTATAGGTTGATTTTGATTTTCAGATGATTTGTTAAGTTGAGACACTTCTTTATATTCTTTTGAATGCAGCATCTTTGCATGATTGTGCAAAGGTTTTGTGCTATAGCACCTAGCACCCAATTTCTCTGATCCCCTTTTAATCTGTTTGGAACATAGGGAGCAAATAACTATCGTTGGATTAGTCTCATGTATTGTAAATATTTTCCAAATAAAACTAGCCATTTTAGGGGGCAAATAATGTTAAAATATTGCTGTAAGCCTGTAACTAATACTAACTAGCTATATAGCTACATGATTTAGGCAATGAAACAATCCTGAAAAGGATAAAATATTGGTAATTAGTAAAGTTATTGAAAGATAGCTATAATTTACATCAAATAGTGATTAAAATTTGATAGTATAGTCAATTAGTCAAGTAATAGCTAAATAATAATATATAAAAAATTCTGAATTATTTGAATGATATTATCCGGTATCCGGCCGGATATCCGCCCGGATATTCTTTTTTTTATCCGGCTATCCGGTATCCGGCCGGATAGTAAAAAATACTATCCGGCACACCCCTAAAAATAATTAGTAAAATTGTTTCAAATAGTTTATCCTATCAAATAGTTTATCCTATCAACAATTGATGGAGTGTCTGGGGAAGTAGAAATAGCTCAGTTATGGAGAACGAAATACGCAGACATCTTTAACAGGGTGGGGAGAGTTAATCTTAATGTAGGCTACAATGGAACGACATTAGGTGAAGCCGGTGAAAAAGCGGAGACTTCATGGCCTGAAATTAAGAGTCTGATTAAGAAGTAAAGACAGGCACGTCATCAGGGATAGATGACCTCTCGAATGAGCATTTAAAGTATGCTAATGATGTGATCAGTCTTCATATCTCATAACTGTTCTCATCCATGGATGCTCAGTTATATTCCTGCAGAATTTATGAGGGTTTATATCACACCCCTTGTTAAAAATATATAAGGGGACATTCTATCGAGTGATAAATACAGGCCTATTGCTGTTGCTTCCTGCTTCTCAAAACTACTTGAAAAACTTTTGCTACGCCCACTAAATGATTACACTGGTCAACAAAGATTTTTCATCAGAGTAAAATTTGTGGTGGCTGGATAGCATTTTCCACGCTGATTCCAAAACTGCATTCAGATTTTTTCTAGCACGTATAGTTTTCAAGATGAAGGCATATATATAACTACACAGATTTAACCATTTTAAATAGGCAAAATACTAATATTTCAACATTTGATTGTGTTTATTTTATTGCGTTTTTTTAGTTTATTCATCTTATTGATTTCAATTATCTTAATTATACATCTTATGTATTTCAGGTGTGAGCTTTTACGTCTAGCAGCATTGTGATTCAGGCAACAACGCCGTGCTTTGTGTGTCAAAAGATCAGTCCAGTCCAAGAACTTGTTGTGTCAAGTTGGTGTACATTTTTTTTGAATTTATAGTTTGCTCAGGTCAGTCAACATGCCTCGACAATGTAAGAATGACCCCTGAAAGCAGTTCTTTTGCATAATGGTAATATAATGCCATCCATCCCCATTGCCCATTCCGTCCATCTAAAAGAGACATATGACAATATGGATATACTACTGAAGGCAATCAAATACGACAGTCATCAATGGAATGTTTGTGGAGATCTAAAAGTTATAGGAATGCTTATGGGTATGCAGTCAGGATTCACAAAATTTTGTTGTTTCCTTTGCCTGTGGGACAGTCGCGCCACTATAGAACATTACACCAAAAGTGACTGGCCACTTAGGTATACATATGTCCCAGGGATAAGCAATGTCCAGTCTGTCCCTTTAGTGGATCCCCAAAAGATCTATCTGCCACCTCTTCACATTAAACTTGGTTTAATGAAGAATTTTTTAAAGCAATGGGTAAAGTCAATTCTGAAGGGTTCCAATACCTTTCAAGGAAATTTCCGAAGGTTACTGCAGCAAAATTGAAGGAAGGAATTTTTGTTGGGCCACAAATAAGGGAGGTTTTGAATGACACTGAATTTGAAAAAGTCCTAAGTCCGCTGGAATTGAAGGCTTGGCTGGCGTTCAAATGGATATCTGAAAACTTTCTTGGAAGCAATAAGTCACCTGCGTATAAGGATGGAGTCAAGAACCTCCTTGATGCCTTCAAAGAAATGGAGTGTCGAATGTCGTTAAAAATTCACTTCCTGCATTCCCACTTAGATTTCTTTCCTGAAAACCTTTGTGCAGTGAGTGACGAGCAAAGAGAGCGCTTCCATCAAGATATTCAGATGATGGAGAAGCGCTACCAAGGATATTGGAATGAAAGCATGATGGCGGACCATTGTTGGATGCTGTATCGTGACAATCCAGGTCAAATTTACAAAAGGAAATCACACTCACAGCGCTTTTAATAAAATAATGTATATATTCTTTATTTATAAGTACATTGAATAAAGTATATGATGTATTTGTTGTTTAGCATTCCTAAGTGTGATCTATACATCCATAAATTTTCTTATAGCAATATCAAAAACTAAAAAATATCAAAACCAGTGTATCTATATAACTCTACGTGCTAGAAAAAAATAAAACCAGATTCGGAATCAGCGCGAAAAATGCATTAAGAAAAGTGTGATCATGTTTGTGATGAGAAAAAAAGTTTCATTTTGTTGGCCAGTGTTATTTATGGACATTTCCTAACCAGTTTGGTTTTAAAAGGTCCCATTCAACTGACCTATGTATTTGTTTCGAAAGAGATTGTATTTTGATATACTGTCAGTAATTCAATTATTTATAGTTGGTGTTTGGATATAAGCAAACCACATGATAGAGTGATTCACAATATTATTTAAAAATTTAGAAGACAAGAATGTTCCACCATATGTTTTAAATTTATTGCAATTTTGGTACAAACACCAAACTTTTACTGTTAGATGGGGCACTATTGTCCGAATGTTTTGGTTCCTCATGCAGAGTTAGACAAGGTTCTTTACTTTCTTCTCTGCTGTTTAATATATATATTGATGATTAATTGCTTCTCTTTTCTCTTAATGAGGCAAGAATGGGATGCTGCATAGATGATATGAGGATAAATAACTTGGTCTATGCCGATGATATGGTGTTAATAAGCTCTTCGGTGAAAGGTCTGGATCATCATCTAAAAATTTGTGAATTATATTCACAGAACCATGACATTAATTTTAATGTTACTAAAACCAAAGTTATACAATTTTATCCCAAAAGCTCAAACCAAACAACTAATATTATTTTAAAACTGAGAGACGAACCAATAGAGCAGGTAAAAGAATTTAAGTATCTGGGTCAGACTATCACCATCTCCTTGAGTAACGACTCAGACATAAAGTAACAATATCGAAGTTGCTGTGATAAGGCAAACATGATTATAAGGAACTTCAAATTCTGTACAAGCGGAGCTAAAGACGCTCTTTTTTGTACCTTCTCCACTAATATTTATGGGCAGCAATTCTGGGTTAATTATAAAAAAGACTCCTGCAGAACTCTCAATTTGCTTTACAGCAGATCCTATAGACTGCTGCATAAGTTATCTCCAAGATGCTCAGCCTCTCAAATGCTCGCTAACCGCAACGTTCCGAACCTCCTTGAGATAGTAAGATGTGCTCAAAACAGTCTAGTGCGAAGAATTAAAAAACTCAGACAATCCAGTCTTGCTTTATGTCTCTAGAGTCTAGAGTCTAGACCATGGGTCGGGGAACTTTTTTGGGTATTACCCAAAAATCTATTTGAGTAAAATGAAATTACCCCCAGACTTCAAAGTAAACAAAAACAAGCCAATTGCTCTTAAAATTGTTGCATATGGTATACAAAAAATTCAAATTAAAAAAATGTTTATTGGATCCATTATTATGGAGAAATAAAAAAAAGCCACACATGCTGGCATAAGAATAGCACACAAACAAAATTAGTAAAAAGGATTGAAGAACTGAAGAATTTCATTCAAAACATCTCCACTTCAGGTTTTGGAAAAATGATGCTGTTTCATTTTTGATACAACAACATCAAAATCAGGACGTAAATTCGTAATATTCCAAAATTTAGAATAACGCCACATTTATGTAACAAAATAAAATAAAAATATACGAAAAAAATATCAGCACAAAGTGTCAAGCACTAAAAGCACCTCTTCGTTTCATGATACCATACATACGACTGAGGCTCTGAGGGAAGTGTCTCTCATACCGCACACATTACCCCCAAAATTTTGAAATTTACCCCTGTTCCCCGACCACTGGTCTAGACCATAAACCTCTTGGCATGAAAATGTTTGTCTATAGCGCCATTTAACTCCTGCATTAGCCATCCCATTACATGTACTGTTTATTGCTAATTTTATTATTTCTCGTTTCTTTTCGTATATTATTTCTTTAGTATCGTAGTAATTTTTGTTTTTTGTTTTTAAATTTATTGTTTAATTAGTTGTATCGTTGTATCCTGATGGATACTGTACCTTTTTTTTAGTTTTCGGGGATCTGTCTTCTTCCAATAAACAGCATCATTGTCATTATCATTATCATCATTATCATTACCATATATATGTTGATATTGTCACTATGTGTACCTTTATTTTTTTCCTTTTTTTTCTTTTTGTAGTCTTAGCTTTGGGTAGTTTTTCATTATTACTTGTTTCAGTGCGTATCTTATTTTTCTTTTTCTTTTAGTCATAATTTTTAGTTTTTAAAATTTATTATTGTTTGATTTATCTTATTGTTTTTTACCTTTAGAAATAATGTACTATCTTATGGCATTTATATCCTGTTAATAAAGCTTATCATTATCAGTATCAGGGTTTCGGAGCCGGTAAAAAAACTTCTGGCTCCGACTTCCGGCTCCGGAGCAGAAATTTTTTACAGTCTGGCTCCGGCTCTTTTATAGTAAATTCTGTTAATTATAAAATAAATATCTAGATTTATATAACTAATTGTCCAATTTAAAATATTGCACAAAAATATTTTATTATTAAATCACTTTAATACTCAAAATTTAAATTTCTTATGATTTTAAATTAGGCAAATATAATGATAGAATGAAGTTATTTAAATAACTAAAGGAAAATGATGAAAACTAAATGATATTAAATATTTATTAACAATGGTAGCTTATATAAATTAGAGAAACTTGCCTCCTAATTAGTTCAAAGTTCAAACTTAAGAATTCTCGTATGGAAAATAGTAACAATCAAACTTTCTGAGATAATATATGCATCTTTTTTTAAGTGTTGAAACTTGAAAGCTTCATGAAAGCCAACTTGGCTTGAAAAAGAGCTGAATATTTCAAAAAATTCAGTTTTTAAATTGTTAATAGGTTATATTATTTACTTAAAAAGAGATTTTCTTTTAGTCAAAAAGTTTTGTAATTTAATTAACAAAAGCAATTCAACTAAAAGTCAAAAGTTCAAACTACTAATACATATTATAAAAGAAAATTTACAAAATCATTTACCCTACGCTTATAAAATCAATACTACTCCTTGGATTAACAAATGAAAACTAATGCAAAATTTTTTTTATTCTAGCTAAGGTATAATCAAACTAATTTTAAACATAAAATCAAGATCTACAGATCTACAGAAGCTAAGGCTAACAAAGACCCTAAGATCCACTCTAAGGCTAGCCCGAGAGAAAGGAAAGAGTAGGGGGTTAAGAGAAGAGAAGAAGGGGTTAAATAAGGAGCAACACCTATCATTCGTGGGTTAACATTCATTCAGAAAAAGAGGAAAAAGGTCTCACCATCATCATCCGCCGGCCACTGCCGACAAGTCAGAAAAATAGTCGGAGAAAATAGGAGAGGGGTGAAAGATGAAAAGAAGTAAAATAAGAACGCTTACAAACCATGCAAACACAGTCTTAACTCACTGTCATACCATGCAAACTACAAACATGCAAGTAAATAGAGTTACAGACATGCAAGAAAGGAGAAAAAAAAAAAAAAAAAAGTAGGTACAGTTAAACAAAAAGTGGGTTAGTTTACGCTACGAGCTACATCTACGTTCGTGTTAGTCTAATTTTTTTATTTTTTTTTTATTTTTTAATAATTAATTGCTGGCATCACACGCTGGCATGTCACAAGCTGGCATTCATCGTCAACAGACTCATCCTCGAGCACCACCACCAGAGCTCTGTTGTTAACTTTCTTTTTTAATTTTAAACAACGTTAATATTTTTAAAATGTCTGTCAAGACGGTTCTTAAACACATTAACGCTGGTAGAATGAACGACTGACGCGAGAAGATTATTCCATTTATCAATTACTTTAAACGTAAAGAAGTTTTTAGCGATATTAGTAATGAAACGTCTGCCACGCAACTTGAATCCGTTATTGCGAGTATTACTATTATCGAAAGTGAACAATTTGTCAAAATTTACGTTATCGATGTTATTAACGATTTTGAAAACTTCAATAAGCTCCCCCCTTAATCTCCTAGTTTCGAGTGAATACAAGTCTAACACTTTAATCCTATCTTCATAAGGCTTGTTGCGCAATGACGGAATAAGTTTCGTGGCACGACGCTGAACCCTTTCTTCTTGTAAATCTGTTTCCTTAAAATAATTGAAAATGAAAATTACTAAGTTTATTTATAATTTTTTTTTTTAAAACAAGATGGCCTCAATTATATTTTTTTTAAGTGTAACCTTAAATTAGACTTTATCTTTAAAGTTCAAACTACATATTAAAAAATTAAAAAGTTTGCAAATTCAATGATACATTTACAGTATCATAAATCATAATACTCCTTATATTAAAAAATGAAAGCAAAATAATAACTTTTGCAGAAATTTTTACTAATGTAGCTAAGGTAGGAAACTAATTTTTAAACATAAAATCAAGATATTCTCCTTGTAAATCTGTTTCCATAAAAAAAATTATGAATTAAAATTATTTATCTAAGTTTACTTATAAACATTTGTTCTTAAAAATAACATAGCCTCAACAATATCTTCTTTCATACGTGCCCTTAAATCAGATTTTAAAATTTTCAGTGCTGAAAATAGCCGTTCAACACTGACTTGTGTTGAAGGCATAGCTACTAGAAGATTTGCAACATCTCTTATAACTTTAGGATACCTTTCTATTACTTGTTCAAAAGACAGTTTTGACGAACGGTCAAATTTTTCAATCTCAGGAAAAGATTCCTCAACTTGCAATTTGAGGGTACACATTGGACTGAGAGGTGGTATTAGTTCACTTTCTAAACGAGGACGTTTTGATTTCTTACCATGTTGAATATCAATAATTTTTTCAAAATCAAACTCGCTGACATCAGAAGTGGTGGAAGGAGATGATGAATTTGATGATGATGCAATAATCTCGGTTCCACATTCCTCTCTTAATAGAGAGACTTTATTTGAAAGGTCTAGGTTACTTTTCATTCTGATTGCTATATTGCATAGGGCATCCTTGGCTTTAACTACCTGTTCAGATGTTAATAAGCATCTATATCTAGGATCTATATAAACAGCAGCAAGCAATACTTCATTATCAAGTAAAATATTTTCTCTCCTTTCCATGGAACTTTTAATGTCATCAGCTATGGTGCCTTCTATCTTGGAAAGAAAATACATCAAAGATTTCCACTCTTTCAAAAATTGACCGGGAGTCAAATCTTCACTTTGAATTTTTTTTGTTACTATATATGGCTGGTACAGTACTCTTTCCAATCTTCTTGCTTGTTCCCACATTATTTCTGAAAGATTCACATTTGAATTTGCCATGTCCAAGAGTACAGGTTTTAATTCTAATAAGCGCTCTATCATTAAATAAGTGCTGCCCCATCGAGTAGGTTGATCTAAAATAGCAACCTTGCCTGCACGTCTTTTAATTATTTCTTCCACTTTTGGGTTTCTTGCTGCTACTACAACCTGTCTCAACTTACCTAAGAGAGAGGTAGCATGTTTATCTCTCAATCCATCGCAAATAGCAAGTTGCAAGGTATGTGCACCACAACGCATGTGGTTGATTCTGGAGAAGTGTGAAATTTCAGATACAATATTGTCAATTTCTTCTACACAAGATGCCACTTCCTGAGTGTCTGTTGAATCATCATCATGTTCACCAAATGTTTGTATATCATCTTCTGAAGTTGCCTCTTGATTATCATTCAACTTCTCAACAGTTTTAATCATATTTGATGCATTATCACTGACAATGCAGAGCACAAATTCTTTCGGTATGCCGTACTCTTCCAGAGTTCTCATAATTAGATCATGCAGGTAGTCACTAGTTTGCTGAGCATGTGTATCTTTTACTGCTATAGTGCGGGTGAGGATTTTATTATCATCATCAATAAATCGGACATTGATGGCAAAATAATGTGTCCGTATTCGTGTGCAACCATCAACTTTTAAATATATGAAGCGCCCTTTTAATTGCTCTTTGAGAGCAAATTTTTCTTCTTTTGATTTTTCTATCACTAAATGACGGATATTGTCTTTATCTAAACTAATCTTGAATTTCTGAGCCATTTATTCTAGTAGACTGCGCATAGCTGGCTTTTTCAAACATAGATAGAGGCATAGAATCTTTAACAACTAACTCAATTATGCTATTTTTAAAATTATCTGTAGTCATTGAGATAGTGACTTTTTGAGACATCAAAAATTTAGTAATGTTTTGCTGGTTTGCTTTAGTTTTTGAACTGGCAGAAGTACTGGGTCTTGAAAGCTCAAGCATTTGCTTCTTTTCTTCCTTCATTTTTGATATTTCAGGATGTAATCGACTCAAGTGTCTTTTCAAATTATATGCTCTTGAGGAGACATCAGGCTTTTTGCTTTGAGGCTTGGTAATTTTAGTTCCACACGTTGAAATATTTCCCGAAGCATCAGAAACTTCACAAATACAAACATAGTGTTTCTTATCTGAACTTTCAGTAAAATACTTGAATATATCAGACTTCTTTATTGAATCTCTATCCATTATGAAGGGTCATAGACTGATAATTATAATTAAAGAATCAAGTACAAATTACAAAGAATCTGAAAAAAAAGAAATTTAGCAATACAAGATAATTGACCTAAACATAAAAATAGTTCAATCCAAGTCAGAAGGACCAACCTTACTAGGTATGTGTCTAGGTAGTTACCTACTTAGATAAATAGTTAGTACCTACCTACCTAAGGTCTCCACCGCCATAAAAAAAATTTTACCTATATAATTAAGTGTTGTTAAGACAAATTTTCCCAAATATTTAATGGTTAAAAAATGGAAATTTGCAGATTATTCCTGCAACACCCACACCTCCATAAAATCCAAGAATCCTATGGTACCATTTTTCGTAATATATTACAAGAATTATAATTTGCAACTAAACCTATATTTAACAAATAACAATTTAGGTAGCAATATATCGCCCGGAGCCAGACCATGGAGCCGTATTTTCAAGGTTTCTGGCTCCGGCTCCGGCTCCAGGTAAGCAAAATTCACTGGCTCCACCGACTCCGGCTCCGGCTCCTACTCCGGCTCCGAAACCCTGATCAGTATCATCATAAATTTCAACCAATATGTATTAATGATATTTCTTATTTCTCTAAAAAGCCAGATATCATTGCATCTTATAGGCTTTTCTTTATTCTGGTTATGCAATATTGACTGTCACAAAGTCTTTCAGTGTATACACAATTATCTTTACCTAGCTATATTTATCTATCTGTTTATCTACACGTGATGTCTATGTATGATGTATTAATGTTACAAGAATTAATAACTTTTTCTTTGATCAAACTTTAATGAATAAAATAATGGTAGTTTTGCCCACAACGATTCAGATCCAAATTTGTTGACAAGAAGGAGGCGAAGTAAGTGTTTGGGTATTTTGTGGGAATATTCATCGACTCCTGAATAAAACCTGTATTTTGTACAGTTCGAATAACTGGAATTAAGATATTGGGGGAAAATAGTGAATGTTTTCTAATCAATTTGTATTTGCCTTTTGATAATCGTATAATAATGAATTTATGAACAGTATAATTATTACATACAGCCTTAAATTTTTAATTAAATTCTAATAACATAATTATAAATGGAGAGGTTAATGAATGTTCATTAACATGTTGAGCCTCTCTTTTTACACTTTTATACTCACGGAGAGACAATATAACTCGTCGATAACGCTTAATAGGTTAAATAGAGGTTTTGGTGTGTTCTTTTCACTCATTAAATAACTTTATTCGCTCTACTTAAGTAGATCATTTGATGTTATTTTACTTTCGTAAACTCGGGACAATTTAATGGTTCATGTAGTTGATGTAAATTGTTTTCTGCGCAAGAATATGTGACAACATCCGTGAAAATCGGATAGAACTTACTGTAGCAGAAATTGATACTATACCAATTCAGTATTGAACAGTGATGCGTGCAATGAAATGCAGGAATTTCTTTATCACTGAAAAACTGCATATAAAAACATATTATCGGAGATAAAGTAATTAAGTAGATGAATATTCAAATTATTTTAGATTTTTTTTTTTGCAATTGAGCAGTTCATGATTTATTAAAGGATTGCAGCAAATAAGAATGTAAGAATCAGATCACTTTGCCAGGATAGAGGTTGCTTATATAAATATTATGTTTAGAGAGAGCTTCTGAAAGTGCCCAAATAAACAAATGTAAATCGAAATTTAATGTCTCGGTTTGGAATAAATACGTAAAAGTGTATTACAATAGATCCAGAAATGATTTTTAAATTGGAAATTAAATGGAAAAACGGATCGTGGTGAATTAAAGGATATAGTGTTAAATTCTAGGAATAATTTTAAAATGGCTTTTAAGTTTGTAAAGTCTAATTCAAAAACTGTTCGTGATCGTCATTGTCAAAATCATTTAGTATTTAAATGACTCGAATTCGTTCGCCTCTCAAGCGTCGCGTTTCAAGAGAATGTAGATCTAAGTGTAACGTTTGAGGAAACTCATTTTATCATGTGTTTTTACAGAAATGCAATAGTTAACTCTTCAGTAATTATTATTTTAGACAACTACAGTAACCGTAGTTTGATTTTAATATGGAAACTGAAGTAAACTGTGCAACACATAGAGAGTTTCATCCCTGCGTCGCTGAGCGAATGGGTTGCACATTTTATTTGTTTCGGAATTAAAATTAAACTACGGATATTGTAGTTATTAATTAATAATAATAATTATTGAAGGGTTAAATAGTACATTCCTAAAAAAGCACATAATAAAACGAGATACTCTCAAAAGCTGTACTTGAAAAAAAACGTTGGTAAGAGACGTGCTCAAGGAGTGATCCAAGCGAGGCGAGGACGAATTCTCCCCTGTGCTGCACATTTTACTCGAGTCTTCGAATTAAAATTTATATTAATAATAATATAGCAATTTATTCAGTAAAGGAGGCTCACTCCGTGCTATTATAATTCATAATTAAAATAACAATAATATTCATATTATCGTAAGGTGCTTCAATAAATATTATTCAGAAATGAATGATTTTACAAAGGAATTTCATAGCAAATATTTTTTTTATTTATTTAAAATTCAGTTTTACGGAGCAGAGTTGCAGAATAACAAAACATTATATTCTTTTTCGCTATATTACGAAACTAAAGATAGCTTATCATAAAACACCCAACTAAGGCAAAGCAGAGCGGATGAAGGAAAATCTAAATTTTTTTAGCACAACCAAGAATAAGGGAATCAATCATTCTCGCAAGGCGCTAGAAATAAAATTTATACTCGTAATTCTAAGTTATTTTTCCCTAATGTAAAAGATGAACGAAGGTCTTGCATGGGTATCATTAACATTTTAGCTCTAATATACAGTTTTTTCTTTGAGGTAAAATTTAAAACACATACGATGCAAAAACAAAATTGTTCCCTTTCCACCGAGTTGTCAAGTGTCCAAGTGGACAATATTATCGCTCTCAAAAGTTTTATTTTCAAAGGTGGTGCGAATTCCTCGTAAGATTAAAATTTGGTACACCTTGTTTGAAGCGTATTTGGTGTTAAAAGCTGAGATGATGTCAAAATGTTGTTTCGGTAAACATATAAGAAATAAATCGCATTTAATAGCATGCTGTAAATGTAGATTAACTAAAATGGATTTAATTTACATTATTGAAATAGATGGTACCTCAGTTGACCAGTTTCAAAGCTGAAGACCTTGTATAGTTATTAGCTTCAACTGTACGTGCTTTTAATGTGTAATTTTTCTAAATTGATGAACTAACTATTAAATATTTATATATATATTAATTTTGACGAAAAATATTATTCTCTTGAAATTGGTGAAAAAGTTTTTTTTTGTCAACTTGACTATGATTTTCAAATAAATTTTCTTTTATTTATTTATTTATTTATTTATTCTATATGTAAACACATAGGTAAATATAATATGGAACCACCGAAAATAAAAAGTCCAGCTACAGTAAAGTTCTTCAGTCATTTTGGTGGTAGACAATTCTTCAAATAAAAGTATTAACTTCCGACTAACTCTCTCTCTCTCTCTCTTTCTCTCTCTCTCTTTTTATATATATATATATATATATATATATATATATATGATGTAAACCCACAAAGAAAAAGAAAAATGATTCTAAGGCCTTTCGTGTATTTAGAAGTACACCTCGTCAGGGAATGAAGAGAGCAGGCGAGATCACTAATATATATACAGTAGACGGAAACAAAAATAATTAACAAGATTTAATGAGAGGCAGAAGGAATTTAAACAGGACATTGTCAATTTTGTACAGGGTGTTTATAAAGTCCTTATCTATTTCAGTGAAAACGTAGCAAAAAGGGTAAAATTCAATAACAATATAATAGAAGGCATACATTTAATGAATACTTAAGCATATGATTCTACATGAGCACCATCGGTATCTACAGAGTTCGGATCTGTCAGCAGCATTGCGGAACACATTTTGGAGCATAACAGGGGTTATTTTTGTAAATGCTGTTACGATACGAGCACGTAAGTCTTGCAGATCTGTGACCCTCGTTTGATAGACATTTGATTTGATAAAGCCCCATGCAAAGAAATCCAAGGGCGTTAGGTCAGGAGATCGAGCCGCCCAGGGCCTGTTGCCTCCACGTCCGATCCACCGATTTGGAAATCGTTCATTTAGGTACTCTCGAACAATGTTTGCGTAATGACAAGGTGCCACATCTTGTTGAAAGATGACGGTGTTTAAAATGCCATCTAATGAAGCTGGGACATTTATGTGCTTGTATCGTAACAGCAGTTACAAAAATAACCCCTGTCATGCTCCAAAATGTGTTCCGCAATGCTGCTGACAGATTCGAACTCTGTAGAGATAGTGATGGTGCTCATGTAGAATCATATGCTTAAGTATTCATTAAATGTATGCCTTCTATTATATTGTTATTGAATTTTACTCTTTTTTCTACGTTTTCACTGAAATAGATAGGGACTTTATAAACACCCTGTACATTCATGCACTGTTATTGAAATTATTTTTAAAACGGATAAATGCACTTTCTAGAATATTTCTTTCAATTATATCTCTGTTTTTAACGAGCGCTTTAGGACTATCCCACTTGATGCTATGATTATATCTATACATATGGTTAAATAATGCATGAGAATTATTTGGTGTTTTACAGGCATATTTATGCTGTTTTACCCTAATATCTAACGTTTTACTCGTTTGACCACTATATATACTGAGTTACATTTTATACATTTGATCGAATACACAACCAACCACATTATCCGGCTATTTTTTATTAGGCGTGATTTAACAGTATCATTTTAATTAAAGACTACATTGATGCCAATTGCTTTAACCCATTATTGCCCAGAGGTCTTTCCCGAGACTGAATAAAATCGTCTGGCGTTAGCCAGAAAAAAATCAGTAAAGTGACGCTGGACACGAATGGGTTAAATAAAGTCGGAAGATATTGAAAATTAACATGGTAAGGTAGGCTGAGGATATTTATCCATTTTTAAAATCATTTTAAAATAATTTAAAAAATAATTTAAATAACAGTGCGGGAATGTATAAAATTGACAATATCCTGTTCAAATGCCTTCTGCCTCTCATTAAGTCTTGTTAATTATGTGCTAATCGTTTAGTTTCCGTCTCGCTGTATATATTTTGGGCATCTCGCCTGCTCTCTTCATTCCCTGACGAGGTGTACTTCTGAATACACGAAAGGCCTTGGAATAATTTTTCTTTTTCCTTGTGGGTTTACATCATTCATTCATTTCACGTGTTTAATTGTGAATTTCATCCCATACACACACACACACACACACACACACACACACGTATAATATATATATATATATATATATATATACAGGGTGATTCAGAAATGTGTTTCATAAATCGCAGAGTGTATTCTGGAGACAAAAGTAAAGGAAAAAGACCATGTAAACATAGGTCGAGAAACCCGTAGGTTTCGAGCTATAGCACGCGACAGAAAAATGAAACTCCTAAAGATTTTTAAAATTTTATGCAAATACACATTGTGATACATTTTATTCATTAAAGTAAATGTTCGAAATTCTTTCCTACTTCTTGAATGCATGCCTCAGCCGGCCAGCCCGCCTCACCTCACCACCCCGTCCTCTCTCTCTCTCTCTCTCTACCTAGCCTCCTCATCGTAAACTACCGATAACCTCCATTCCCTCACTTGTTCATATTCTTTTTTTTACCTTTAACTATCTTTCCTTTATCTTATTTTGCGACGTGCTTATAGAGTCATCCGTCTTCCATGAAGATTCACAGAGGAAATTCTAGAATTCAAAACTGCCAAAGTCTAATGAATAAACAGCGAACTACTGATAAAATTTTTAAATTCTTTAAACCTAAAGTGGACCCACAGTATGTTAAGTAAGATTGTAAAAAATGTACGAAAACTTTTGCATTTTAACTTTTTGTTTATTTTCCTCAAATTCTTTGATGTTTTACTTTATATGGTAAAAAAGATAAGAGCGAATATAACTGAAATATTTCTCTGTACAAATACTTATAAGCGTCACTATATATATATATATATATATAATTATATATTATATATATATATATATATATATATATATATATATATATATATATATATATATATATATATATATATATATATATATATATATATATATATATATATATATATATATACAAGCAAACAACCTTTTCCCTGTGGTTGTTTGCTTATTAATAAGATTACGTGTTATTCTGTGATTTTAGTGCATATATATATATATATATAGAGAGAGAGAGAGAGAGAGAGAGAGAGTTTCACTGCTTCACAAAAAGGGCCACGCCACCTACACGTGTGTACGTATTCAGGGTACTTGCAGTTAGTAGCATCATTGTCAAGTACATTCTGAGAATATGTAGTAGCATACATGAAACATCGTATTTGTTACTGCCAAATTAATACATCGTATTATTACATTCTTGATGCTTTAATTCCAGTATGCGACGTGTTTCTTTCACTCCCGATATCTTCCCGCAAATGAGCTTTAAGTTATTTGCTCATATTCAAAGATGTCCGTAAAAAAGAATCATTCATTAAACTAATATTTTCCACCATTCTGACCGCGGTGATCATAGAAGATCAGAAGCATTTTTCTTCCTGGAGAAAGGAAGTATAAAAAGAATGGATATTCATTTGTCGTATCTGCGCACCAAGTTGAATATGAGCGTTGATCAAAGACTGTGCCGATATTAATCATTTCAATTCATTACCAAAAAATTCTGCATCCAATTTAGAGAATCCAGAACAGGAATCTGGTGTAGGCAATTGAATGGTCTCATCGATAGATGAGTTTAATGCCTTTGTTTTACAAAAAAATTTATAAAAATCTTTCTGTGCTAAAACTAAACATTCGAACTTACCTAGGAACTATAACTACTTATTTGTCCTTTTGAAAACTTCTACAGTCAAATTTAGTGTTATAATTCTCACGGAAACCATTTTAAATAGTGGGATTAAAAACCTATATAATATAGATAATTACGTTGCTTATCATACTGTAGTAACGGATGGTCAGATTGGCTGGGGTATCTCTGTGTATGTGCATCAAACTTACGACTCTAACGAAATATTTTCTCTATGTAATAGTGACAATGAAAACCTGATTGTGAATATAAAAGACAAAAATAATGTATATTCTCTCTATGCAATATATAAACCACCTAATACTAATATCAATAGCTTCTTAATTCACTTAGATAACATGTTATGCAACTTTCATAAATCGAATGCCATAGTTGCGGGTGACTTCAACATCAATTTGCAATCTGAAGCAATCTCTCATAAATTTTTAAACTTAATGAATTCTTTCTATCTTAGTCATTCTGCAGCTATGGCAATCGAATAACATAATCTACGATTGATAATATGTTTGTAAATAGCAATGCCCTCGTAAATTCTGAATTATAACCACAAACATCAGTGATCATTTCCCTACTTACGCTATATTCAATAACATTGTTCAGGTTGCGGACAAAACAACTATTGATTACAGAATATTCTCAGAGGTTAACAAAAGAAAATGTGTTGGGGCTGTAGAAAATACTCGACTTGACTGTGACGAACCTTTAAATGACCCAGATCATATGTTTCAGTTCTTCTATGACACCTTATTCCATATTTTTAATATTTGCTTTCCTTTAAGGAGAAAAACAGTTTCGCCCAAAAGTGTCGCAAATTCATGGATCGCTACAGGAATTATCACTTCAATAAAGAACAGAGATAAATTATTCAAATTGCAATTACAGAGCAAAATTCCTAAAATACAATATACTCAATACAGAAACAAATTAACTAAAATAATCAAAATTGCAAAAATAACTATTATAACAATCAATTTTTCAAACACAAAGGAGACATGAAAAACACTTGGACAACCATAAACAATCTTCTCGGAAAACAAATTCATAAAAATTCAATAGAGAAATTAAATGTTGATAATAAAGAAATTACTGATGATACTGCTATTGCAGACTCTTTAAATACACATTTTACTTCAATAGCGGATAAGCTTCGCTCACAATTAATAAATAATGATCACTCACCTCTAGAATATATGCCACCCAGCCCACTAAATTAATTTTATTTTGTTCCTGCTACTTTTACTGAGGTCCAGAATATTATTGGAAATTAAAAAATACAAAAAATAACATTCATAACATTCCTGTACCTATATTGAAACTTGTTAAAGATAAGATATGTGTAACTTTGGCTAAGATTATCAATCAAAGTATTTCCAAAGGAATATTCCAATCAATGCTAAAAACTGGTTGTATAACACCCCTTTTTAAAAGGGGTGATCCTACACTAGCAACAAATTACAGGCCGGTGTGTTCATTATCTGTGTTCAGCAGAGTTTTTTAAAAAATTTTAAAAAGGAGAATGCAGCGATATTTAGAATCCTACAATTTATTATCTCCAAATCAGTATGGCTTCCGTTATAATAAAACAATGGAAATGGCTATTTTAAATCTTATGGAATATGTAAATATATCAATATTTATGGATTTGAGTAAGGCGTTTGATGTAATAGACCATAATATTCTACTTAATAAATTATATTGTTACGGCTTTAGAGGAGCAATCAGTGATTGGTTTAAAAGTTATTTCTCCAATAGATATCATTTTGTATCAGTAAATAAGGTTTGCTCAACTAAAGCCCTTGTCAAACTTGGTGTGCCACAGGGCTCAGTTCTGGGTCCACTGTTATTTTTATTATATATAAATGACCTTCCACGTTCATCTGATATACTGAACTTCATAATGTTTGCAGATGATACAACTGTCTCTTTTTCTTGCAAAGCTGTTAATACAGCTAAGAATATATTTCATTCAGAATTCATCAGTGTAATGAAATGGTTTACCACCAATAAACTCTTCCTAAATACCACTAAAACAAATTTCATGATTTTTACTAATAAAAGAAATGTATATCTTGATGAACTTAATGTTAATGAAATCGCCATAAAGGAGTGTACTGTAACAAAATTTCTTGGTGTAATGCGAGATAAGAATTTTCAGTGGAGTGATCATGTAAATTATATCGCGAAAAAGGTTTTAAGGAGCGTTGCTATAATGTTTAAACTTAGAAATGTAGTCCCTAAACAAGTTTTATTGACTCTTTATCATACTCTTGTTCTTCCTTATATAACGTACTGCACCCTTGTTTGGGGAAAGTCAGCTAACAACGCATTAAATGGTATCTTTGTCATCCAGAAACGAGCAATAAGGTTATTATCTGATGCTGATTTCCTTGATCACTCTAGTGCATTATTTAAAGAGCTAAACCTACTAAAGCTCTACGATATAACCAAACTGGCATATTTTATTTTTATTTACAAGTGTAAGAACAAAATCATTAATTTGCAATGGGTAAATAAATATTTTGTAACTCATCAAGAAATCCACTCGTATCAGACGAGAAATAGATCAAAGCTTGTTATACCTCAATTTAGATTGTCTTCATCTCAAAAACTACTCATTTTCATTGGATTGAAACTATGGAATGACTTGCATGCCGATATAAAAAACCAAGTTGAAATCCCGATTAATAATGGCATACTAACAAAAATCTAGGATTAATGTCCACTAATATTGTTTAATATTGTCCATTAATATTGTTTAACATTGTAATACATGTTTTAACTATTAATAATACTTATTTACTTATTTATTTATTTATTATTATTAATTAATAACAACTAGCTGCTTATTTTTAATAAGAGCCCAGTAAAGCCTAAAGCTTAAGGGCCAAATTAAATAAAATAAATAGTCGAGCCTCAAAATTATTCATGTCATTGTAAATTAAAAAATGTATTTATTTTATTATTATTCATAAAGGTTATTCTATTATAT
The DNA here is from genome assembly GCA_023014485.1 of Bathynomus jamesi. Lineage (NCBI taxonomy): Eukaryota > Metazoa > Arthropoda > Malacostraca > Isopoda > Cirolanidae > Bathynomus > Bathynomus jamesi. The sequence continues at coordinate 151,273 of JAJOZX010000226.1, forward strand.
TATTTAGGTCTTTTAGGTCGTACAGTTTCACCTGATGATAATTTTACTTAAAAACAAATAAAAAATTTTCTTCAATACCTTTATTTGTGAAGGAATCCAGAAAGATTACAACATACACCATTGTTTTTATTGATCGGTATTAATACTTTTAATGCAAATAATAAAAAATTTGAATTCGCAAGTTTTTAAGATTAAAATTTTTTACATTTTCCTCCCCACCATTTACATATAATCTTTTTTTTATGAAAAATAAGAGAAAAATAATGTCTTGTAATTATACCTCATAATAGCAACTGAAATAGTACATTTTATTTTGAATCTTGAAAAATAAGTTTAAAATATTAGATAAAGAGAGGTAAAATTTGGAAAATGGGTGAAATAAACTGAAGCGGATTGCACAAAAGTAAGAATAAGAAGAAAGGTTAAACTCTAAAAGACGTTTATTACGCACTAAAAAAAGTTTCTCCCGAATTTTAACGCACTCAGCATACAAAACCTCATTTTGGGACGTAACGTTAGGCAGGTATTGCCTGTATAGGTTGATTAAGGGCCATAAACAGAGAAGTAAGATACCAAGATGAAGCCATTTGCAGGAAGATATAAAAGAGGCAATAGAGGTTGGGTTGTATACCTTGTACAAAAATAAAGAGATGAGATGTTTCATGATTTGATTTCTAACATAAAAACTGGAGTTTATGAGGTGGCCAATGAGTAATATTATTCAGAGATGGTAGAAGCTAAGGTAGTATAAGTACAATATATATAAGAAAACGTGATTTTTTATAGGAAGATAGGCGAGAGAGAGAATCAGATCTAGAAAGATAAATAGACAGAAAAATAGATAAACCGATGGATTGATAGAAAAAAAATCAAATACAGATTAAAAAAGGAGAAAAAAGGGAATTAAAGAAGAGATAAATCCTATGAAAGTGAATTGGCAAAAACCATTTTCGTTGTTGATGATAATAAATAAATACACTAAACGTGTTTAGAAGAGTTTTGTAAGAAGAACTATTCTTATACAACTACTATTCAGTTATTCATACTGTCATTGAACTCGTTCTTCTATGCATAAGGGATGAACATTGAACTTCTGGAATATTATGCATCTGATGAACAGACACTGTTGGCTGTTTTCTGTAAATACTACATTCTCAGGAAAGCAGCTGTGTGGTTAAAGCATGTTTCGTAAAGTTTTTGTTACTTGAATAACATGTTTGCATAAGAAACATTACATCAATATGAAGGAAATAAACAAGCAATGAACGTAAGCAAGAGGATATGAAAACAGTGCCGGTGATGCTTGTCAGTTTCGTGCTCCATCTTCCTATCAAAATTAAAAGTGTTTAAAGTCAGTGAGCCATTGTGTTAGTGCTCCATCAAAATTGTAAACGTGCCAAGATTACACAGTTACAATCTCATCAGATAAGCTGCATTACTTAAGTAATAATATTACATAAAAAATATCTTCATATTTTTCTAGCGACATCCGGCACTACCTTCTTAGTCCTACAGAGCAACAAGCTGTACCCGTGGTTCTAAAATAACAAACATACGAACGGACATACGAACGAACGATTGAATTTTAACTACATGTTTAAATAAAAGCTTAATGTAAAGCAAGAACGTTATCTGAGATTCGAATCAAATTTTCTCATTAAGACTTCCAAAAATCATTAATAATATCTGAATTCCAAGCGAATATACTTCAAAATAAAAAGGCCAAAAAGAAGAAACAAATATCAACAACAACAATAAAAACAAGAACAGGTATCTTCCACTCCCTCATCTCTAGGAGTTTCCGTGAAGAACAGGAGAGAGGTATGACTTCTCCCTCCACATCAAACGCTGCTTCCCCCTAGAGATCTCCCTCCGACATCGAATAGAAGAATTTCAAGCGAATAAAAGGCGAGAATGCTAGGCGTTTACCGGTGATAATAAACAATTAGCTTTATATATGGAATATTATCTATCTTTTATCCTAAACTGCTTGGCAGAAAAGGTTGAAAGATTAAAACAAATTAGAAGAGGAAAACAAAGCACTGAAACAGTGTATAAACTCTCCTAATGAGAGGGTATCCACTACAGAAGATCGACTACAAAACCAAGCAATAGAAAGTGAGAGGTTAAACAGCTACCTCAAATAGGAAAATCATAAAGACGTATTTCCGGAGAAAGGAGAAGGAGGAGGGTCTTTGGGGGAGGTGGGATGTCCTCACCCTCCAAAGGGAAACCTAACCTAAGCCTTAACCTAAGAAGGAGAGAAGGGTGTTCGCCTGGCTCCAGCCAGACGCACAATGAGAATTCATCCGAGCGCCCGCTGTCTTATAAGGTGTAAATCAGCCAGTTGGCTTAACCGCCAGTCGGCTTAGAAGGCTTAATCTGGCGTAAATGGCTTGTTCAGGTGTACATTATTAGGGTTGACTTGCCAGATTGCGCTATTTATTTAATTAATGCATATATTCTTGACAGTTGGTTTAGAAATCCGTTAGTCGGTTTCGAAGGCCTAACCAGCCATTTGGTATACATATAATTAAATAATAATATCGTTTATATATACAACCAAGAGAATTAAATATAACACCATTACATCATTCTGTTTATTTAGACGAATTATTGGAATCAATTTCATGAAATATATAGAAAATAAATATACAATCCTATACAAACGATGGAATACATATAATCAAAATATAAAATAAAAACTAATAATAGTATAAGAAATACGAATGAGGAATATATATAAAATAAAAAAAATAAAAAATAATATAAGAAATACAAAACGATGGAGTATAACCATCAAAATAATTGTACAGGAGAAATATATATATACACAATTATATTAAATAATTAAATATATTGAAAATAAATATACATCAAAATACTCTATCTTCTACTGCGCTTAACTAAAACCCTAAACTCGCACGTAATCGAGTCCACAGTCATAGCATCATTGCTTTGCACTACGCGGTAAATACGATTTAACATTATTTCACCGCTGAAGTTATAGGGATACCTATACTCTATGTAAATGGCCTTCATATCGTACAATACTATTTTTGTGCCCACTTTACATTCGGTTAGCAAGTTATCTTTAAACGAATACATTCAAAAGCACGCACAAAGAGGTCATCGTTAGCCACAACATCATTATTAAATACAAGTATATAAACACTCCTTTCCAATCGAGGGTTTATTCTTACCGACCCGAGCTTTTCAATCGTGAACTCTTCTTCACACTGCATAGCGGCAGTTGAAATAATCCTCTAAGTCGTTACGACAGCTGTTCATTATATAAAGAAATAGTTCTTCAGGGTGAACGGTGTAGGTGAGCTCAGCCTTGTACCGCTCAAGTGCTTTGTACCAAAGTTCATATTTCAAAGAGTCTAAACCTTTTAACTAAGCATCCAGCTCTCGACCATTCTCGCCATGTTCATTCCTACACTCGGTAAACCCGTCGAGCAGAGCAGTTTATGCTTACTCAAGAACCGTATCAAAATAAAGCATTTCCGTGATACGCGCGTCTAATATAGGCTTCAGCTTGCGGAAACCGACGATTTCAAACATTCTGTCGAGGATGAAACGGTTTCGCGTAGGGACAAGAACGTTATTATCAAAAGCATTCTTACACCTCAGTCGTATATCAATGCATGGCTGATCGTTATTTATACACAATGTACAAACAATGGCGTATGAGGGAGTATCACTAATCTGTTCTCTGCTTGTACCTACACCTGCAGGAATTTTATAAAAATCCTCACTCCACTTCTCAACTACCACGAAGATTCTATACATCTCAACACTTAAATAAACAACATTCCGTTTGTTTGTTTGTCTACAAGTCGTTTCCAGTACATAGTTAATGGCACCAGTTTCAACCCTGAACACGCGAAACGACTTCGTCACGGACACATCGTACACGGCATTGAGAATGCTTCTCAAAGGAAGTTCCATCGTATTGGAGTTGCGCACGTCCAGTCGGTTTAATCTCTGAGATGACTATGAACAACAGGCGAGCGGATCGGCTCAACAGGGGGAGTGAGAAACACCATAAGCTGATGAAACGTGTACGGCGTTGTTCCAACGTGAATACTTCTATCCCATTATACTGGGTAGGTGTTTTGAGAAATTTTCCGATACATGAAGCAATACCGGTTTTAATGTTTTATCACTCCCACTCCCCAGAATACGCACCAGACATTTTTGCTTAGGGCGATTTTCACAAACTAAACACATTTTATTCACACTCCGGCGCCCTATTTGAGAGAAACACATGACCATATTTTTCCTTTTTGCTTAGCATTCGATACTAATCTCTAAATTCTGTTAAATATTCACGCAGACCTATAGCCACAACTTCATTACAAACCTCGTCATGATATATATTAATGTAGTGGTAAAAATACTTAAGATTTTCAATGATGACAAGATTTACATTCTCAGTCGCAGGGTACGAGTACTCGGTATGATGCAACATGACATAATATCGCTTTTCGTACCACTCATCAACAAGACTCACTAACCATATTCGTTGCTTCTCTTCTGCACGTTTCGTTTCTTCTACTTCACGGTATATGTTAGCTTTTATAAAGTTTAGTCCTACAACATAGTTCAATACATCACTTTTTACCACTTAATCCTGCAATGCTCTCGCCAGAATAGCCGTAGAGTATTTGTACCTTTTGTTCCTTCACACGATTCAATGTAGCCTTAAAAGTATGAAAGGAGGGTGGAATAGGGAGCCAATCAGTAACTTTATCTTCACACTTTGCCGAATATCACTTCATAAACGTCGAACACGCAATATTAAAGGTAGCCATTACTATTTTTCGTCTACGTGAGGAAATGCACGTCTGAGACCCAGGGCTTGCAGTGGTCAATTGAGCACGCAGGGAAGAGATGCCCAGGTAGTAGCAGGAGTCACGTGACCGATCATACAGGTGGGCGGAGCTTAGAACTTTATCCTTCACACACACACACACACACAAACACACACACACACACACACACACACACACACACACAAGCATATACAAAGGAGAAAGTGAAACACTAATTGAAACACGATTTATTTAATAAACGAAATATTCAAGGTGTATGTATATATATATATATATATATATATATATTTACAAATACGTGTAATAAATAAACATATCGTTAACAATAGACATCAAAGATTATGGTATTCAAATGGTACGGAATCATAGGTACCATCCACTTGGTAGCGTTTCCTATAGGTGTTACGGCACACCTTCGTACCCCTAAGTTACTTCACGCCCCCCAGCTTCTGCGCCTGAAAATTGTGGGTCCCTACAGTTAGTTGGGATGGCTGGTCGCCCTCATCATCATCCAAGCACACTACTGTAGATCCTTCAACAAATCAAATCCTTCACCACCCTCACCCGTACCTCGTAAGTTTTTGGCCCTGTTGAGACGAGAGTCGGCGTATGCGATGTCTCCATACTCATTCTTAATCTCATCAGTCAAATCTCCGAGGAATTCACTAATAGGAGGCATGTATTCACCCTCCCTCTCTGTGAATATCACACTCTCTGTATCGGCGTACAAAACCCGGATCAAGTAAAGATAAGCACCCCTAGCCTTCTTTAATTAGCCTTATAAGGCTAACTAACGAAAATATCACGACCTAACCTAACCAATCGTTAAGTCAACTGTACGCCCTTGACGATTGGTTAGGTTAGGTCGTGATATTTTCGTTAGTTAGCCTTGTAAGGCTAATTAAAGAAGGCTGGGGGTGCTTATCTTTACTTGATCCCAAAAACCCTACGCCCAAGAGAATGCAATAGGCCCCAAAGTTTGATGCGTGCGTTGGCGGTTGTGAAGCTGGCTACAGGTATGTTTGTAAACGGTGAGGTATCTGTAGCCAATTCGGTATTGTTGTACTTTATTATGTAAGTATTACCTACATTCACGATCTCCATCACCTCTTTATCGGGAGCGTTGGCATAATCCCAGACTTCACTATAACTTTGTGCCAAATGAAGGTCTCCTTTGCCAGTATTCTGTGTAAATTTTCCCCAAAGACTGTTTAGTGACACAACTTTGCACTAAAGCGCTTGACTGGGTTCTTTACAATTTGGGAACGGTCAAGCTGTATACCTTCACGGTCACAGTAAGGTTGAACATAAGCCGACTTTACATCTTAGGTATCAACTCCTCGCGGATACCCTGATGCTTCTACTTTATCCTTCAAAAAAGCGTTTATATATGGCGTGAAAAGGTTGGGTAGCTTCTGAAACCTCCACACCTCATGTATCTTCAATATTCTGTAGCCATGGCGAACAGCTGGATCCAGCTTTGGGCTTGTATATACACCTCTGATCTTACGCTGGTTGGTTGTATAATTACATTCCCCATTGTTCTCCTCTGCGCACTACACGCACAGGGGAAACATAAGTTGTGATCGATAACGATGGGTAAGATCGACATCCATAAATCGCTTTGGGGAGCACATCTACGATAGAAAGGCCGAAATAGTACCCGGTCAAATTTATTGAGAACATTTCGATGGTGGGCAGGTCAGGTCCCACCAGTTTTTCAGGTGCACCAACGGGGTACTGATTGTTCTTCATCACGTAGGGATATACTGTAAAGAACAGAAATCGTAGTAATGGAGGTTCACGCCCTCCGTAGGCGGAAAGTATAGATTGAAGGGATTTGAACGCCCTCCGAACAAGCTATCACCGCATTTGAGAGTATCCAACACCATTGAACGTTTGATCGTATTTATTTCTTCACGGTACTGTCCATCTGTTTCCATCCGTGCATCATACTCATGCTCCCACAAGAATTTGTGAGTGAACTGTGAGCCTAAGTTGATCGCGGGTGCGGGTTCACGCAAGACTGTCGGCAGGAGATCTACCGTGGATATTTCCAACGATTCCACACTCAGTACGTGGACATCCGTGCCACCAACAACCGTTAAATGAGTACACAGTCTTCTCACCAGTGGCACGATTTTCGCTTAGACCATCAACCCAAAACACACGACCATTAACCTTAATGGGTACTTCCCCAGTGTTGTGGGCATGCTTTATGTATACACCTGTCTGCAGCTCTATGTGTATGAGCCAGTAAATAGCCTTGGGCCCGTAACTGCGGTGATCGTTTCTGTGAATAATTATTCTTGAACACCGTCAAATAAATGAGGCGATCGTCGTTGCGATTTACAACGGATCGCATTTGAAACGGCCATGCAGATCCTTCTAAAGGCCTGGAAACATACTCTAAGCACGAGCACATCATTCACGCAATAACGCTCACATTCATCAGCTATATTATAAGGATTATCTTCATTAAAACCGTTGCAGTAGCGGTCAAAATCTTCACGTTCATCTGCACTCATACATTCAGAGTTAAAGTAATGTTTGGGTGGAGGTAGTCCTCCGTAATTTAAAGTTTCGCTAGTGAGGAATATGTAAGGGAAATATCCTTTTGAAACTTCAGCGGCTACGCCCATCACCTTGGCTAGCTTTGCTAATTTACATAATGTGAATAATAAAGTGTCTTTAAACTGTACATTACCTCTTATTTGCATCTGTATTAGTTTGTTGCCTCTTTTCAAGGGATCACCTGTAAATATCTCAGATGACTCGTGCTCAAGAAACTCCTTATAAAGGAACTGTGTGTCAAATTTTGCCCCGTTATGGGCAAGAATATACACAGTCATTTTTTTGAACTTGTCAGCTAACTTGAAAATATAGGACACAGAGAGTTTCACAGGGCTATCGTGAACATTCGTTTTAAAAACGTTTGTCCGTTTACCAAATTTGTGACACTCATCACACCACTCGATCTCCATACCATCATCACAGATAGTCTGGCTTACAAGTAAATGTGGCATAACCTCTTTGGTTTCAGCGTTCGTGTATGTTTCTATATCGTAGTACACAGTTATACAAGGGCTATTTTTAGGCTTAGCGTCTTTCATATAACATACATGCTTTACTCCAACCGCCTTATATTTCTTATGGAATGTAGAACAGTGACTATCATCACATTTATGCTTGAAATTCCCCCAATTATCCATCATGTGAAACATACCACATTCACAGATTCTCATTTTCCTGCACGTGCCAATAGATTTATGGAGCTCAAAACAGTTATTATTGAAAAATGTGCGTCTACACACATCACAATCCCTCTTCTCAGCTTAAACTACACGGCTTTCACATTTGGAGCTTTTGCACTGCTCACATACCATGTGGCAATCTCTACAATGTTTCACCATATCATCCGCAAACTCGATACACCCTTTACACAAATCATGATGCCGTCCATATTTTCGAGTTTTATCATAACTCGCGTAAAGGTTCCTTATATTACGGATGGGGAGATACGTTGTCCCTGACAGCCCTAAAATAAGTAAGGGTCTTGTACGATCTCTCACACAGCTTTTAAAAACATACACAGTCCTACGACGATCATCCATTCCAAATATAACTATACGAACATTCATTTCCTGTTCTACCCTTCTCAGCTCCTTAGGACCCATATTACAGTCACACTCAAGTTTACAGTCTACAGCTAGTTTACGGGCAAGATGCACTACCGTAGGCAACCAAATTTTTTGGGTCCGTGTATTTAGTACAGTAAACATACGAGCTAAGACTACTGCTATAAAGTTAAGAGTATAAGGTGTGGCACTATGACCCGCAACACGGAATACACGGTCAATATTTACAGTGAAGTTGTCCATATTGAAGGCTATACTACTTTGAGGGGCCTGCACTATACGGCCTAATATATACTCTATATCTTCAGCTGCCAAGCCTCTGAATGGTATTACTACCCAAAAATCACCTACATCTCCGTCATCTGACCTGAACCCGAAGGCCAGCCTCGTCCTGACTTCACGTTCATCGCGGTTCTAAAGGGCAAACTCTACAATACGTTCAACTATGCGCCGTAGTCCGTGTTCAACACCATTGCTATACATGGATCTAGGATCAACCCTGATTATATACCGATTTCTAGTCAAGGCTGGGGTGGGGGTAGTCGTGCGCGGCAACTTGAATGTTATACCATCCTCTACAGAACGAGAAGCTGCTGCGGTTGTGGAGGATGTACCCAGAATTGAACAGGAATAAGAGGGTATATTTGAGGAAAATACTATTGTGGGGGGTTGTGTTTTAAGACGTAGAAGGTTGGGGCTCTATTAGTGGTGGTCTAACAACCGTGCAATCCTGGCACGCTTTATAGCTGACGTGGAGAGCTCTTCGTCATGCTTCCGCTTTCAATTGTCGCGTGCTACAGGTATCGTTGGTGTGGACTCGGCAATGGGGATGGAGTCTGAGATCACAACTACACTGTCGTCCGGGTTATCTGTAATATCGATGATGGGTTGCTGTAGCTCATCGTCATTCACTGTTCTGTGGGAGAAGAGAAAAGCAAGACTGTAGAATATAAAGGTCATCACTTAAATATTATTATATTTTGTAAATGACCCACTTAGGAGTGTGACGTGTTAGAAATGGATTCTGAAAAAATTCAGGTTCACGAGCCCATCCACATGTATTATATCTGGCCCTACAGGATGTGGTAAAACTGTGTTTATGCTTAAAATCATTAAAGAAAAGGGAGAGATGTTCTGAAAATTTGTGCATAAAGTTATATGGTACTATTCGACGTATAAATCAGTGTTCAACGAGTACCAAGATGATATTTTGCTCCACAAAGGTGTATATGACGTTAATTCGTTAAAGGGAAATGAACATAGTCATTGTAATTGACGATCTCATGTTGGAGATGGATAAAACGTTTGCCTAGACATTTACAGTATTCTCCCACCATCTTAACATAAGCGTGTTCTTCATCAATCAGAATCTATTTTTCAAAAATAGATACATGCGTGATGTATCGTTAAATACACAATATCTAGTCTTATTCGCGCAATGTAGAGATGTATCACAAATTGGGGTATTAGCCAATCAAATGTTCCCGAATCAGCGCAAGGAGTTTTTGGAAGTTTATAAAGAAGCTACAAGCCCGCTTTACAGATATTTGCTTTGCGATCTTCACCCGCGAAACACGTTTAGGGTGCTTCTAAGAACGAATATATTTCCAAACGAGCCTGAAACGGTGTATATTCCAGAATGACAAAGAGGATAAAGAAATACCATGAATTAATAAAAATGTATCATCGCTTGCCCCGGTCAATGCAGGAGATGTTTGCTAATAATATCGACTCCGACTTTTTAAAATGCATCTGTGAAATCTGCCTTAAAGTTATAAATTGCAATATATCAATGAAACCCAATACGAAGGCTTGCCTACGCCGTTATAAGAGCATAATACATATACTCGGTCGTAAAAGTCAAACTGTGGGGAAGAATAAACAAATTATTGTACAAAGAGGAGGGTCATTCCTCCCCATCTATTTTCAGTTTTGGGTCATTTACTGACTAGATTAATATAATGAAGAAAGTGGTAGTGATTCCACATAAGGTGTATGCTTCACTGAAAAGTTCAAAGAATCCAGACATGGTTCTAGAACCCCGTAAAAGCAGGCTTAAAAGAGTGGAAACCGAATTGTTAGCCCTATTAAACAGTGAACAAACACCTGATGAGAAAATAATCTTATACCAAGAAGCTCTGCAGAAATTTCTTCATGAGTACGAAAATTATAAGAATCTGACAGAGATTCCCGTGGTTATTAGGCACAGCACGGAGAACGATGGACATGGTGACATAGGGGCTGTGTCCGACGATAGAGCTGACCAACCAAAGATTAACGGGTCGGCCACACAACATATCGAGCATGTATTAAGAAGCACTCTCCCACATACATTAAGGAATAAATGTTTAAGTCTTTATAATCTACTGAATGAGGATCCCAACATACACTGGACCGATACAGGTGAGATTATTGTGGAAGGAGCAAAGGTAGAGGGATCGAATATCGTAGACATCGTCCATGATCTAGTGAGAAAGTGGGATAGGCCCTCACCATTAAGATGGAAGCATATTAAAGCAAGACTACAACAAATAAATGTCCCCAAAATAATGATAGGAAATCTGAACAGGTTAAAAGACTTGGGACATGCCTCGCATGTGACACAATTGAAAACGCTATCATCCCCGGCGGTAACACCTCTGAAGAGGAGAAAGAAGAGGATAAACAACGATCAAGCCTACCCACGTGCCTCTAAAATATGAAAATGGCTAACATATTAAGAAGACGCTATTGCCTATTACGATATTTCTAGCCCAGCCTCCTACGGAGGCGTAGATAGACTGTAGAGAAGTGTTTACAATGATAGAGTAGGGAAAAAAGATGTTCAGAGTTTTTTGCGGGAGCAGGACGCTTATACACTTCATAAACCGGTGAGAAAAAGGTTTTAAACATCCAAGACAACAGCTGCTTTGATTGACTCTATTTGGCAAGCAGATTTAATAGACATGCAAAGATATTCAGTGTATAACGATGGTTACCGCTACATCCTATTCATAATAGATGTATTCTCTAGATATCTGTGGCTAATTCCTCTGAAAAATAAATCGCCTGACTCAGAAGCTGTAGCCACCAAAACGTTGATGTTGAAAGAAAACAGAGTTCCTTGCTATTTTTTTACGGATATGGGGAAAGATTTTATAGGCCGAGCTTTTCAGAACACATTGACAGAGTTTAATATCAGCTACCACACTACCAATTCTATACATAAGGACTCTTTAGCTGAAAGAGTTCAACGTACCATAAAGGAACGCATGCACCGGTATTTTACACATAAAAACACCTACAGTTGTATAGACATTCTGGAATCATTGGCCTCATCCTACAACCACTCTCACCATCGCACCATTGGGACAACTAACGAGATTTTAGAAAGAGGTGCGCGCACAGAGCCTGATGTGAGAAGAGATGGAACACCATAACTACATTCTGCGCGTTTCAAAATCAATGATTATGTAAGGCTGTCGCGTTCGGGAAATAAATTCGCGTAGGGATTTGAGCATAGATGGACACGTGAGATTTTGAAAGTTAGGGCTATAAAATCTAAAGACGAGATAATGTTGTATTACATAGAAGATTTGAATGTGGAAGAAATCGAAGGAGGCTTTGACCGCGAGGAGTTGCAGAAAGTGACATTTAATTTAGGAAAAAACGTGTTTAAAATTGAGAAAATTTTAGGAAGCAAAGGTTCAGCAAAGCGAAAAATGTACCTGGTGAAATGGCTAGGATATCCAGAAAGCTTCAACACCCATATAAAAGCTAATGCAATAATGAAGCTTAAATAGTATGCAACATGGCGCCTAACTATTTCTACGTCACACTCCCGTCCTCCTCGTCCCTGTCTGTACACCCTAACAACACACTAGCCAACTTTGTAACAGAACTCCATGGGCCCATTGAATTGGGTCGTGATAAGTATGAGGTGGGTATATGCGAAATTCAGCTGAATACCCTTTTTTTAAGTACTGATTATAAAGAACCCGTTTTTACGATTCTTAGAGACTGTAATGAGTGTGAAAAAGCCGGGGTAACTCGGGATGAAACCATGCGTACCGCCATGAATGGGGATGCACGGTATTACAGTACAGAAGTAACACTAGGACCGGGTCACTATGGTGCGGTCGAGGATGTTGTGAGAGACAAACGTAATTTTAAAAAACGCAAATCTTACGGGCGATTTAGTATAAGAAATCGTAACCAATGATCCCCATGCATGTACTATGGCCCTAAAATCGCAGGCTCACCAAAATATTAAAGACCAAAGAGTGTTCAAAATTATGACCGATGGACGATATCCATCAGTCATCCAAAGAGATACATTTCACGAGGCACAACACGACTTGTCCAGCCTAATGTATCAGTTGAAATTGGGGAAAATGGTTGATTGCTATAAACCCCCAGACATGTGCTATATTTACAGCAATATAGTGGAGCACCAGTTTGTTGGGGATACCCAGGCACGCCTGCAGCGCATAGCGCACATCCCCAACCATAGAGGAAGGAATTTGAGTATTACATATGACAGGCCCCATTATGTGAATGTCGTAATGGGAGCTTAACACTGAAGCTGCACTTTCGACGCACGGAGTTATAATGGACAGAAAGCCTTTCACAGTCTATCGAGGTATGAGATACCACCGTGGTAGTGGACTTGGATCCATTTCTTCAACCATACTACGTACGGCTGTCCCCTTGCTGAAGAGGGGTGTCAGATACATCGGGAGGAAAGCGTTACAATCAGGTCTTAACACTGCAGAAGACATTGGCTGGGGCTAAACCTAAAGAAGCTCTAAAAAGACACTTAAAGCGTACAGGGGACGAAATCTTCAAAGATGCAAAGAGAAAAATGCGTGGTGGTGGGAAGAAGAAGAGGGCTGTCCGGAAGAACTTGCTTGTGAATGGGGCGGATATGAAATTAAAGTTCACTCGCACGAATCTTGAGATCTGTTTACATCTGGGAGCTGATCAAGAAGAGGACGCAAAGCCATTTATGAGTCATATTGTGGAGACATACCTCCGCGTACGATGAATGAAATTAAATTCACCAAAACAAATAGAAATTGAGAAAAATTTACTGCACGCCTCAGTAAAATACCCAATTAACAGAGCACAGATCAAACTATACACGGTGCCAGCAGAGTTGACATCGAAACATAGAAAACATCGCCCTGGGAAATCTACCAAAAAGGATATTAATTGGAATGCAGGACTATACTTCAGTGAATGGAAAATATAAAAAAGAGTGCCTTTAAATTCAAGAATTTCGGCCTTAAAAATATAACTTTATACGTTAATGGCTTTGCGTTGGGCGCGGCTATGGATATGGATTATTCATCAGACGCTGTGTTCCCGTTTTGCGCGAGAGCATACAGTAGTCTGGCCCATATTGCTGGTGATTGTGATGAGCTCGGGATTGGGGTAACACAGAAAGAATTCTTCGATCAATTTAACCTTTATCCGTTTGACATCACACCTGACTTATCTGCCAGTGTAAATACACACTTAAGTCCACAACAGAATGGAAACATCTCAGTCAGATTGGAATTCGCCAAGCATATAGACGCACCTATGAATGTACTATATATACACACCTCGAGTCACAAGCCCTAATAGAAGTAGACAGATTTAGGAGCGTTGCCACTGACTTTTAAAATGGATGCGAATACACTTCAGAGAGTAATGAATAGTGAACGAATCACACGTTCCAAATTGCCAACTACGAGAGATTGCGGTAGCCTTATTGTGGAGACAAATGTTATTGATAATGAAGGGATTCATTAGTTTGCAATCTATTTTAAAAATAGGGATCGCATGTGGGTCATTCCATGTCAGTTCAATATAATTTTGGGTCGAAAAAACGTGACCGCCACCGAATTTTTTGAAAATTGGCACACTTATAGGCCTCTGTGAGAAAAACAGAATGGCAATTGTTTCAACACTCTAGATCATATGGTTCCGGAGATATGGTCATTCAATTTTGTAAAATAAGGTCAATTTCCAACGTTATACCATATTTCAACATGAAATATGTCAGCTCCTATTGCACTTTCAGAGACCATTTAAACACTTTTTAAAGCGTGTAAGCAGATGTACAACTTTGTTTCTATTCATATTTTACCTCAGTGGTAAAAAAAAGTCGATCTTATTTTTTACCTTTGACCTTGTGTAGGTCATTTGATCTCACAACCGATTTTTTTCTTCTTTCACTCAATTTGGGGTACATATGTCTGTCTTAACCTAGAACAAGATTTTTAGTGTTGATTAAGTTAGTATAGACGCTACAGCCATTTCAGTGGACCATACCTACCTCCATATTGACCAAGTACCTTTTTCCACCAAATTTTGGAGCGCCGTTTCTTTGGAACTGTTTGAGCTAAAGTATTGAGATAAGTACCATTAGATTTATCTCACAGAGTTCTATAATGTCTACTATTTTTAAGACAATTTGCCTTTTAATATGTATATTAAAATAACCTATTCCTTTATTTTTACCAATTGAGTTATAAGAACCGATTCTTGTCTAGCTGGGTGAAACCATGAAAAAAGAGGCATCAACATAACTTTATATTTAAAAAAGGCAGTTATTAGGTATTTACAATAAATTTTATTTTTGTTTTCTTTCCCGCCTACCATCATCTTTTACAGAAACATAGTCTTTCAACCCTGGCATTTGTCTACTCACATCTGGAGCATGATAGAAGTCAATTACTTTGGCAGCTGTTTCACTATTCAGGCGTTTCCCCAAACGCGGATTAGGAGTTGAAAGCACTCCCTTCTCCCTCACCAAACTCTTTGCTTGCCTAGTCATGTAATCTGAGCACTTAAATTCTTCTCTGATCTTTACTTGTGTCCATCTTTTTGGTAGGATAGTAAGAATTGTCAGTTTTTCACTTCGACTTGTCACTTGATTAAATTTCTCTTTTAGTTGTTGAAGAATCTCCAGTTCTCTATCATCTGATTCACTGCATGAAATTGGTTGTTTAGTTGCAAGTCCAAGCTTTCTTTTCACAACTACTACTACTTTTTTCAACTTTCTCTTTGCGTAACCAGCGCTGTCAGAGAGTTTACGATGTTTTATTGGAGTCCCATCAAGTGTGGCCAATGAAGCATTGAATTTACTAAGCTCATACTGCATTTCAAGTACATCTCCAACAGATTCTAGCTCAGGTGGGGCACTTGATGAGGTGGATGGTGATTTTTCAAGTGGTTCACATTCAGGCATTGGGGATGGACGATTTGCTAGTATATTTCGACAGGTTGCACATGCTTTATGATTATTTGTTAGTTTCAATTCAGGATTTTGATCAATCAAACTTTTAGTCAATGCATGAATGCCTTTTTTCACTTTTCCTTTGTTTTTTAAATGGGTCACAACAGAACTTGCCCATATTCAAACTGCTGAAGTCCATGTTTATCTAAAAAGAAAAGAAAACATATGTAGCTTAAAAGCCAGGGTTGGGTTCAATTACACAAAATGGAAACAATTACAATTTTTTTATTTTTCTTCAAATTAATTACAGTTAGTATTGTACTTCACAATTTCAAGTTCAATTGCAATTACAATTAATTTTGTCTGAATCAATTACAATTACAATTACACAAATATAACTATGTATTCTATATATCTAAATATATATCTAAAATAAATATATATCTATAAAAATATATATCTATATCTAAGTATAACTAAATAAACTATCAAAGGTTTATTTTCATTGGATGATGTATGACTGCAAGATCTAGGAGTATAATTTTTAACAATTGACATTAACTGATCAATTACATCAGTTATAGCTCAAAAATCAATTACAATTACCTTTATTTTAATTTTATTTTGAATCAATTACAATTACAATTAATGGAAATTAGGATCAATTAATTAAAAATACAATTATAATTATTCATTGTATCCAACCCTTTTAAAAGCTATTTTTGCTTAGATGACACAAATAAAATTTGGGACCTACTGATCTTGTTTCAGAGGTCTATAACAAGAAAAAATGTGGTTTTATTTACAAATTGGAATAAATACAGATGCCAAAAAAATCCTTGCTCCAAGGTTTAAATAAGCTTATTTTCACATGGGTACATACTGTTGTACACAATGAATAAATACACAGAGTTAAGTAATTCTATTAAAACTCATCTAACTCTTAAAACTGAACTTATTCTATAGGGTAGTACCTATAGCCTAGTATGAGATACTTATATACGTATATAGCTTTACCTTTAAACAGGATAGCAGGTTCGAAGTTCTTCATATTTTTGAATGTCCATATAAATTAATTAATTATGTAATTTAAATTACCTATATTATATAATTCTCTGAAATATACAAAAAAAAATTTTTTTATAATAGGGCCGGATAATTATTCCACCAAATAACTGGGTTAGGTTAGGTTAGATAATTACCGATTTTTTGAGAATTAGCAGACATTATATATCTCAGTAAAAAAAATCTAATGGTATTTTTCTCAACACTCAAACAGTTCCAAAGATATGGTGCTCCAAAGTTTGGTGGAAAAAGGTACTTGGTCAAAATGGAGGTGGGTATGGTCGATTGAAATGGCTGTAGCGTCTATACTAACTTAATAACACTAAAAATCTTGTTTTAGGTTAAGGTAGACAAGTGTACCCAAAATTGGGTGAAAGGAGAAAAAAATCGGTTGACATCAAATGACCTACACAAGGTCAAAGGTAAAAAAAAAGATCAACTTTTTTTTTACCAGAGGTAAAATATGAATAGAAACAAAGTTGTACATCTGCTTAAAAGCTTTATAATAGTGTTTAAATGGTCTCTGTAAGTGTAATTGGAGCTGTGATATTTCATGTTGAATTATGGTATGACCTTAGAAATTGACCTTTTTATACAAAATTCGAAGGCCTATATCTCCGCAACCATATTACCTAGAGTGTTGAAACAAGCGTCGTTCTGTTTTTCTCACAAATATCTATAAGTGTGCGAATTTACAGAAAAATCGGTGATGGTCAAGTTCTTTTCGCCGTTGAACTGACATGGAATGACCCATGTACTATTTTCATTCACTCGGCACTCAACCCTGGAGTGACCCTGTTATTTTAAAATTTCTCGATGAGATGCATATCCCGGAAGTTGTATGGAATCCCTTCCGGCTACAAGGATATTTTAGTAATACTTGTGGGATGTACTGCCTTTCATTTCTCATGCATATGTCACGTGATAAGGAATTTATAATTTTTTTAAAATTATTCGACCCGTGTCACATTCAACGAAACGACGAAATGGTATGCAGACAGATAAAAAGCCATTTTACGATTGTGCGCACGCGTTGTTTAGTGTGATGTTTTGTTCGTGTATATATATATATATATATATATATACTTGTAACCAATAATGTTAGTTTGTTATTCTGTAGCTTAAGATGGTTACTGTACTAAAAACACGATTTCTTTCATTTAATAAATTGATGAAAACACATTGTGTCTTCTTCCCCGAAAAAAAAAGATCGAAACAAAAAAAAAACATTATTTCGTTAATGATGTGACAATGGCTGGGTTGACTGCTCGGTAAATCTTCTACCTCCGTATTCAGATCCACGACATGCGTTTTTTTCAAACGAAAAGATTGTATAACACGTGTCAAATCCTCATCGGACCTTAAAGGAGAAACAATAATTAATTAGTTCATCCTGAATCTTTTTTAATAAAAACTCAATTGCTTAAAACATATGCAGAGTATGCATATAGTAAGAGTATTACAATGTGAAGATATCTTCGAACTGCTCAGAGAAGTTTCTTTAAGAGAAAATGCCGAATAAAATTTATTATGGAAATTATAAAATTATTCAAAACTTCCAAAGGATTGCTATAAAAAATTCGACGAAACAAAACAGGACTTTAGTGTAATATTAATTGCAAACTATTCTATAATTGCGGATTCCTACTATTTAAATGAAGCATTTTTAATGTGATGAGATGAATTACTATAACCATCCCCCTAATGACAAGCGCACTAAATAAATAACAAGTTTGCGAATAATTGGCTGCAAAAAATAAAATTACAGGCACATAATTATTTACATTTCTACGGCAGTCCCTTGCGTCGGATCGTAAGGAGCGTCATTGCAAATATCATCAACGGTTTGCGTTGGAAATAATCCATCCCGGTCGGCTGCGTTAAAAAGATTAATGGTAGACAACACGATAGTGTCTCCATCTTGATATAAATCCCGTAAACTGTGAAGTTCTTGGTTCATGACGGAGGGAATGTTTATTCACTGGTGAAAATAACTACTGTGACTCCCAGCTGAAAATACTTACTTTTATATGCATGATCCCGAAGTACCAGCCCAAAAGACTAATAGGCGGTTCGTAAGTTTGATGATTGGTTGTCAGTGTAACTGGGCGGAGCTATGTTAAATTTTGTGTACCAATCGTAACATCGATATAACGGTCCACGCATTGGACGTCCTGATTGGTTGACTAATGGTATCTTTATCTTCTCTCCGTAAGTTTAATGTTCACATCTCAAGGTATATTGCCACTTGCAATCTCTACCACGATGGTTTCAAATATTTGCATTAATATTTGCGCCCATCCTATTCTCTGTTTTCCCATTTTAGAACCCACCCCTTTATGCAATATCCCTCACCCTTTTGCAACATTGATCAACATTTGCCATTTGCAATCTCTATCACGACAATATTTTGCATTATTATTATTTGCGGTCATACTGTTCGATCCTCAACCCTCCCATTTTGGTTACAACTACTAGACTTGACTTTCTACTTGCCAATTCTCGCGTAGGAGTGTGATTAAATTGTGTTTAGTTCGTGAAAATGAATGTCTGGTTGGGCTGGTAGATAAATGGGCACCCTATGTATCCTAGTGGTTAAGACGCTGGAGTGTTGATCGGAGGTTGAGAGATCGAGTCCGGACGATGACACTGTAATTTCATCGTACATACAATACCCGAGGAGCCACGTGTACCTATGTGAGGCGGAGAGTAAAAGAAGCCAACTCACTACTTCATCAGATCAACTCGAGAGGAGGGGCTATAAGCTTAATCTTTGTGAAATGAGGAATCATCGCACGTAATAATAATAATAATAATGATAATAATAATAATAATAAATCTTTCCATTTTTTCATTTTCATTCATTCATTTCATTTTATTTGAATAACAGACAATGTAAAGTTTTAACACGACTATGAAGAAGATACCACACAAATAACACGCAAAGAAATAAAATATAAAATAAATTTATATATAAAATGAATGTCTGGTTGGGCTGGTAGATAAATGGGCCCCCCTAGGTATCCTAGTGGTTAAGACGCTGGGGTGTTGATCGGAGGTTGAGAGATCGAGTCCCGGCGATGAGAGTGTAATTTCAGCCGCCCGTGCGTAGTTCGGATTCAACGTTAAACTGTAGGTCTAAGGCGGGTGACAAGCTTGATCTTTGTCAAAATGAACAATTCGGGGAGGAGGAAAACCGATTTAGCTTATTATTACTACTGTAATTTGCACCACCCTATATACATATATATATATATATATATTATTGTTGCATATGGAAATATGATAAGGAAATTCATTACTTAATCAAAGGCTAATTTAGCCTATAAATAATTTGTTCATGGAAAAAATCACGTGATGCTTATGTATATATTTAAGTTCAGTTTTTAACTTCATTAGTAATGGTAATAATCAGTACAATATTTGAAGTGGAGTGAGACGGAAACCAGTTTTGAGACGAGGTGTGTGTCAAACCACATTCCATTCTAGCCTTTTCGAGTAACCTCTAGTTTTTAAGCGTATCGAATTTACCTCGTTACACTCTCCTGTCTTGGTGGTTGGGAAGCGAAGGCACTTTAATGTAAATGTATTTTTCTTCGTTTTTTATATTTTTCAGTTATTTCACTTTGACTTTGTGGAATTTTCTTTATAAAAAATGTAAAATGATGATATAAAAGATTTAAGATGTATATAATATATATATATATATATATATATATATAATATATATATATATATATATATAAAGTGTGTATTGATATTTTTTGCTTGTATTTTCTGTCATTTGTTTTTTTCATTAATTTCAGATTAATTGCATTTCTTTTATTGTTAATATTGGGGATCGTTTAAATAATTAGTTCTTTTGCCGAGCAAATTAAGGAGAAAGTCGCTCTTACCTTTAGTAAATACGTAATTAAATTAAATGGTTTTGCATAGCAAATCACCCTAATAAGGTAACCGGAACATAATTAAAATAAAAACATTATTTGGCAGCGCATGTAAATGAAATTAAAATAAATGGTGTAAGGTGGTAACTCACCCTAATAAGGTACACCTGAACATAATTAAATTAAAGACAATAACTGGTAACTCATCTAAATAAAAATTAAAATAAATGGTGGTATCTGGTAACCCTCCTTATATAAAAAATAAATAAATAAGTGGTAACTGGTAACTCCAGACCTTCTATATAGCAGATGCGGATCTCCTGGACCCTCACTATGCGTCTGGCTGGAGCCAGGCGAACACCCCTCTCCTACTTAGGTTAAGGCTTAGGTTAAGGTTCCCTTTGGGGGGTGAAGACATCCCACCTTCTCCCCCAATGGCCCTCCTCCTTTTCCTTTCTCTCCCTCTCTTAGGTTAAGGTTAACCCTTTGGGGGAAGGTCATCCTCCCTTCTCCCCCCGAAGCTCCCTCCCTCCCCCTTTGCAGCATTGATTTGGTGCATAACCCCTTCTCCCCTCTGCAGCATTGATTTGTTGCATAACCCCCTCCGCCCTTCATTGCATAACCCCACCCCTTTGTTGCATACCCCTTTGCAACATTGATCAACAGTGTATTGCAACATTGCAACATTCCTGCACTCTCCCATTTTTCGCCCAAACTACTAGCATGATATATGCCATAAGACGCAGGACGTACAAAGAATACCGATTTGTACTCGAAACGACTTCGACAACTTTCGGCACCATCTTCATATACAGGGTGGGCCGTAAGTTTCCATACATAGGAAAATTTAAATACGTGCGTCGGTATTTGGATCAGCAGTTTCCGGATGCTTGGATTGGTCGGCGTGGTCCTGTGGAGTGGCCTCCCAGATCCCCAGATCTCACCCCCCTTGATTTCTATCTTTGGGGGCACTTGAAGGCCATGGTGTATCAGGAAAAGATACGAGACATAAATCATCTAAAGGAACGTATCACCAACGCCATTACAAGCATAACGTCAACTGTGCTAATGCGTGTTCATCAACAGTGGGGAACACGTATTGAAATGTGTTTTCAAAACAATGGCAACCATGTAGAGCATATTATATAAATAAAAATGGTTGTCCATAAAAAAATGTTTATTTTTCCTATGTATGGAAACTTACGGCCCACCCTGTAGAATTAATTGCCTTCAGCATAACCCACCTGTTAAGTAAACCTACCTTAAGATTTTATAATTTTATACTCCTTATAATCTTATAATTCTGCTATTCCTCACAGTCCTTCAGATTCTGTAATTGCTGAATTTAAGATTTTAAAATGATTTAATTTTTAATTAACGAATTTCTGCTTGTGTGAGGGAGGACAAGGGATTTGTTTTAACTTTCCTTGTGTTAATTAACTCTTTCAGAGTGTTCCATAGCTTCTTTGGATTTAATTTTTGTTCATCAATTTTTAAACAATAATGATCTACTTTCGCTTTTTTAATGACTGCATTAGGTCTGTTACAATAACACTGTTCAACAACATTTGTTTTTTCTCAGATTATAGTAATTGTTTCCTTTGCATTTTTTATCTCTGATTACGAAAATGATAACAAAATTTTGCAATCACGTCAGATTTTCGAGAAATTTGGGACTCAATTCTTGACCAAATTTGTATATAGATGATAAATTGAACAAATTATTAAAACTGCATCTACCCCAAAGCTGAGAGTATTCCAGGAGAAAATGCTAATGTAGGATGATGCTCCTGACACGTTCAAACCTGTCGTAATATGTCAATTTTCCTTCTGTGTTATCTGTCAGAGAGGGCTACTTGCAGTTATGAATCAGTCAGTCTACCGCAAGCTGTTTCATGGCGCGAGTCTGTTCATGAGCAGTGAAGTTTGATTTTATAGTTTTTTTCATTTACCTAATCATTTAATTGTGTGTGTGTTACACAAAATAGCGCCTTGAAGGGAAAAAGGATAATTTGAAATGTCGCGTAAATGTGTGGACAATCCGAACAGTTTCTGTTATGTGTGCGGTGATTACCTGATACAAGATCACAAAAGGAACATTCCCTTAATTAAGAAAGCTTATGAGCTCTATTTCGGCTGCAAAACCGAGGATCAAGATAAAGTTTGCGCTCCCCAT
Organism: Bathynomus jamesi; assembly: GCA_023014485.1. Classification (NCBI taxonomy): domain Eukaryota; kingdom Metazoa; phylum Arthropoda; class Malacostraca; order Isopoda; family Cirolanidae; genus Bathynomus; species Bathynomus jamesi. The sequence goes on from JAJOZX010000226.1 coordinate 174,087, forward strand.
ATATGCTGTGTGCGTTGTGCTGTGACCCTCAGGGGTTGGTTAAAAGGTGCTAGTACCTCTATGCCATTTGCAGTCCCATGATTTGGAGAGAGCAAAAAGATCACTTCAAAGATTGTTATTTTTGTTTAACTTAGGTCAATGGTTTTTCCTCGAAAAGTAAGAAGAAAATTGAATACCCGAATCTGCCTCCCGCAATGCGACCAGTTCCTAAGCCCCCTGGATCGTGGAGCTTAGAGATGATGATGATGATGAACCTGCTGAAAATGAGCCTATGGAATTGTCAGATAAGGATGAAGCGTATCGACAAACTTAAGAAAAAGAGCCTCACTTGATAACCTGAGCTTAATGATCTGGTTCGAGATTTGAATTTATCAAAAAATCAAACAGAACTTTTAGGGTCCAGATTACAAAGATGGAACTTGCTTGCAAACGATACCAGCATATCCGTTTTTTACAAACGCCAAAAAAATACATCAAAATTTTTTTCTATGACTGGTGAGCTTTCTTTTTGTAATGACATTGATAGTTTAATGATGGCCCTACGACACGAGCATAAACCTTTAGAATGGCGACTTTTCATCGATTCGTCAAAACCTAGTTTGACTCTATCCTGTTGCATACTGGAAATATCTATCCTTCAGTTCCTATTGGACATGCTGCCCATATGAAAGAGTCGTACGAAAATACTGAAAATATGGAATTTCTCCTGAATAAAATAAATTACAAAAGATATAACTAATATCTGTGATAATCTCAAAGTCATTGGGCTACTTCTTGGTTTACAGTTTGGATATACAAAATATTGCTGTTTCCTTTGTGAATGGGATAACAGAGCAAATAACTCTCATTATACTGTTAAGAACTGGAAATCTTGTCAATCTTTCACTCCTGGACAAAAAATGTTGCGTGCCATTCATGAAAAAGTCTACTTGCCACCTTTACACATCAAACTAGGATTGATGATAAATTTTGTTAAGGCAATAAACAGAACAGGAGATAGATTCTTGTACGTGAAACAAAAATTTCATCTGATTCGTGATGCCAAAATAAAAGAGAGAATTTTCGTTGGTCCACAAATAAATGAGTTAGTGAAAGGTGGTACCTTTGATCTAGTCCTGAATGAATCTGAAAAAACAGCTTGGAACGCTTTTAAAGCAGTGACTCAGCATTTCTTAGGCAACAAAAACTCAGCCAACTATGCAGAATTTGTTGGTGAACTTCTCCAAGCTTACAGATCATTGGGATGCAATATGAGTTTAAAAATTAATTTTTTATATTCTCACTTGGATTTTTTTCCGCTAAACCTGGGAGATGTCAGCGATGAACAAGGAGAGCGGTTTCATCAGGACATTTCTGCGATGGAGAAACGATACCAGGGCAAGTGGAGTCCAAACATGCTGGCTGATTACTACTGGGCGCTAATAAGGAAAGCCTCAGATGTCACCTACAAGAGAAAATCATCAAGAAAAACATTTTAAGTAAAAAACCATTTCAATGTTGTCCTTGTGTATAGATTATTCTATTATATTCATACATAAAAAAAGTGATTTTCTCAAAAACCTATCGTGATAGCAAAATTTCGTGGTCATTTTCGTAATCAGCGTGCAAAAATCTATGGGAATCACCAGATTTCATTTGAGAAAAAAGAAAAAGTTAAAATTTTTTGAACAATGTAATTTTTGTATGTCTGTTCGGTAATAACATCAGTTTTCCATAGTTTAAATAGTGCATGTTTTCGTTTAATACTCACAATGAGTGCTGGTGTGATCCATTGGTTGTTGTATTTAGTTTAAATATTGTTTTTGATTTAAGAGGAAAGTTTATATTGAATCTATCCATTAGGGTATCTGAGAATGCTTAAAATTTTGTTCCAATGTCATGGTTATTTTCGGTTATTCTTGTCTAGTCAAAAGCTGTTATTTCTCTTAGGAACTTTAATGTGTTATTATAGCTGCAAGATCTATAGTCAACTTTTATGGTTTCCTTTGCAGAATTTGGTGATTAACATGGTGCACGTAGGCAAGTAATCTGTGATAGTTAATATAATTATACCCAAGATGCATTCAACCGAGGCCCGCACCCAGATCTGATCTAGCAGAGTCGAATTTATAATATTATTATGAAGTCCAGTTGGCTTTGTAACAGATAATTTACTGTAAAACCACTTTCAGTCATGATGTTGTGAAAGAAGTTTGTGTTATTATTTGAATGTTCTTTTGTGAGATCAATATTTAAATCTGTATTAACGCAATTGTTACAAATATAATTGAAGGTTGGAATTCTTTCGATATTTGTAATAAAAGTTGGTACGTTACCAGTTGGTGGTCGGTAAATGCCTAAAACTGAATAGTGGGTGTTATGAATAAACATTTCAATTGCGAATGTTTCTGAGATATTATTTATGCTTGTTAGTTCTTCGATACTTTTACTCTTGTAGTTTGAGTCTACAAATATATTTACATCTCCCCTATTGTTATCCCTACATACATAGTAGTTTGTGTACCCTGGAATGTTAAAAAAGGCCTTATTATTTTCATTTAACCATTAATATAATGCACGTGAACTTATGTTGTAATAATTTTAGATTAGCTGTCAATACGTGAAATTATGTTGTAATAATTTTAGATTAGCTGTCAATACGTGAATTTATGTTGTAATAATTTTAGATTAGCTGTCAATTCGTTAAAGTGGCTTGGCAGACTGCGAATGTTTAAGTTTAGGAAAGAGAGGTTGCCATTGTTGTATTTCTTGTTTAAGAAGCTGTCTACTAAGATGTAGTCGGAGTTGACTACGTTTCCAGATTCAATAATTTCGTGTACAGTATTGAGAATGTTTAAAGTGTTGATTATGATGTGAAGATTAGGGTAATACGGTAATAGAAATATAACAGTTAAGAAAAGACAGTTGAAAAACATTTTTAAATCATCAAATATCTCGGAAGAAACAGCCATAAAGTGTTCTAAACCACTCGGAAATGGGGAGGGGGTGCAGTGACGAACCCGCTACAAGTAATGTATTGGGTTCGACCCAGTTCTTTTAAAAGAGACTTATTTTTCCCGGCTGGTGGTATTTTCTCCCGTCTCACTGCAATCAGCTGGACGAAAGACATAAGACGGAATACCAACCAAATGTGTAGAAAAGTTGGTGCGTTTGACAGGATGAGTTTCTATGAAATGATGGAAACACCACTCTCTGTGTGGACATAATGTGATTATTGGGAAGAAAATGTGACTGACTTTGTCAACGCTTCTCCTGGCTTAATTTCTACTGTAAAATGTGGTAATAATGACTTCGAGTCGTCGGTACTGTAGTGATTTGATTGGGTTGTGAACTCTTTCAACAGTTACTTTCCACTATACGCAGAAAACAGCAACCAAATTCGTTTAAAATATCCGTGGCTAATCCTCACAATCTAATCTAACTTTGTACTAAGATCTCTCCTGTTTCTATAAGAAATACAAAACCATCCTTTGCTATGTTATCCGAAGATAAAAATTTGTAATTATAAAAGGCTTTCACTCGTGAAGATGAGAACATCAAAGGTACGTGGAAGCTAATTAACGACATCCTTTCTCTTCGCTCATCACTCAGTATTTATGAGTTGTAAACAATGTTGAAGGCGCACAGCCTTAACAGAATTTTGCCTAAGCCTTCATATCCTCATAATTCTAATGTGGATGAGCTTTTCAGTAGCTATCTCTGGGAGATTGTATCCTACTTTATTAAAATCTGCCAAAGTTTCTCCAACTTTTAAGAGCGACGACCTTGTCCTAATTGTGAATTATAGACCAATTTCCATTTTCATAACCCTGAAAAGTCTTTACTTTGAAAACTTCATTTTAAGCGTATTAACAACTCTATCACTAATAAAGGTAACCTGATCCCCGCAACAATACAGATTTTCCAAAACCTTCTAAGTACACAGCGGGCTGTTATTAAATCTTTGAGTAAATTGCGTTGTGTTCTCGTATGGCAAATTCGGCTGGTTCACTTAAATACGTGTTGGCTTGGAAAGAAATACCTCAGTATATAAAAGTATGAAAGTGTTTTGATGCTGTTAATTTCATAAATAAAATGGAGATTACCCAAACCCAAAATTAGTCACTAATTCTGTACGTTACTTTTCTTACGGTATACAGATGCATGAAATTTGGTTCTTCGTAATCAGTATATCCAGGAAAGAGAGCGACTGGCAAATTTCAATAAAGGAAAAGAAAACAATTTGAGGTGTATTGCTGGTGTAATTCATCCTTTACTATTTCAGTGAGACGATATCACGATTTGCTCTATAGCAGTGTTTCTCAAATTTTTGGGCTGCGTGTCTTTTAGATATTCACTTACCATTCACGTGCCCCTCCCCCCTATTTTACCAACCCTACTTCACCATTTCAACAAATTTGACACAGTGTTTTATATAAGTTAATATTATAAATCTAATCAATATTATAAATATAGAACTAATTGCAGTATACATTTAATTCTGACTTTAATGACAAAGGTATAACATTAATTTTTTGTATTTTCTTGCAAATAAAGAAATATAGTTTCATTCTGGATTTTTTCTCCTGTGTTACGTACCCTTTGTCGACTTATTTCACTCAACTTGGGTAGTTCAGTAGTTAAGACAGTGATTTACTCATGCCTCGTTACGTGGATTCGAGTCATACTGGAACCCAGACTCTTAAATTTTTATATTTTAATTTGTTTCTATGTGTAGGGATATTTAAAAGTCACTTTACTTTTTAAAATTATTTGCAGGTATAAGAGCTATTGTGAAACAAAGTGATTTCATTCCGAAGAACAATCATCAAGATTTTGCGAAACAAAAGTTTAGATTTAATGTGGTCGTTTACACGAGCCAAAAAATTACCATTTCAGAAGTGTAAAATCATGATGTGGTAGGGCAAGTACAACTCCCCAACTCAGAACTACCTTTCCTGCTTAGTTACTGTAAACTGTACCCAGTAGGTCTATCATTTACGCAATCCCACAGAAGAAAAATGTTCAGCAACTTGAGAAGGCCTTCAAGGGTAGCATGACAAAGTCCAGTCCATGAGTTCCTCAATCGCATTTTCCAGATAATAATCAGTAAGGAGGTCCAGAAAGTGGCACAGCGCTCAGGCCACCTCGTGAGTTATTATTAACAGCACCATCGGAAGTCGAACCCACGACCTCAATGTCTTCACTTCGCTTATAGGGAAACGGTGTTGCCCACTGAACTACGGGTGCTGGTCACCTTTCCGGATGGATGTATCGGCAGACGTGGACCTTTGAGTGGGGCTTCTTGTTCACCCGACCTCACACCTTGTGACTTCTTTCTCTGGTGCTTTGTGAAAGCAAATGTATGTGCAACTAGGGGTTTGAAAGTCCTTGAAGAAAAGATTCACCACGTCATTAATGAAGAGAAATTATGAACCTGTCTGTCGTTGGCTCAAACGTTTTGATAAGCTGATGAACTGAATTGAAGTCTACCGTTAAAATATGGCAATGGGAAAACTTTTTTCTTTATTCTTTATTTTCTTTATCAGAATGCCAGATTTTGTTTTCGTAAATGTTATATGACTCTTCAGTTATAATAAAAATAAAATGTAAAATGACTTTTAAGTCACCCTGTATAAAATAAAATAAACGGTGCTTCCAATGTCCTAATTAAATGAGTGACTTTGACTCACTCATCATCCATTTCGACTTAATTAGGGTTTCCCTAAATTCAGAAACAGTTTTCATTTCAGCCAACCTTCTTCAAACGTGTTCTCAAAATATATAAACCAACTTTACCCGATATTCAAAACTGGGTTGTTTATTTTGTTTGTTAATTGATTTCAACTTAACTTTCCATTTTCACAGTTGGGTGATGTTCAAAGTAGTTTGATTGACCGACATATTTCAATTGCGAGTCGTTTAATCGCAAAATACGTTCGACAATTTCTCAATTTATTGGAGAAGTTAATGTCGTGGAAATGCATTCAACGGTTAGTTTATATCGCAGTAATTGCTATACGCATATCAGTTTGAGAGAGAGAGAGAGAGAGAGAGAGAGAGAGAGAGAGAGAGAAATCATTGTGAAAGTAAATAAATAAATCAATGTGTTTTCAAATAACGGAGAGATAAAAAGGTAAGACATGATTTCCTTAAACTTAATATAAATAAACAAATGATTTCTATAAACGATTCTCGTATTAATGTGAAATATAAAATGCTTTATGGGGTTTGATGTTTCGCCAAATCTAATTGACGAATGGTCATTCCGCGACACTTACTTTTGTCTATATCAATCTCGCGGAAGGAAGTGAGTAGTATAGCCGAAAAAGGGGAGAGTGCAAGAATGTTGCAAGTTATTATGTAATGTTGCAATATTGAAAAGGGGGGGTGGGGTTGTTGCAAAGGGGGGTGGGGGTGTTGCAAAAAAAGAAAAAAAGAAAAAAAGAAAAAAAAATACCCCGAAGGGCCCTTTGTTGCCAACCGGGGTTGCAAGGGGCATGCAACTTGGAGGTGGAGTTCTCCCCCAAGCTATTCCCCCCAAAGGGCAAGAAAGGAGAGAAAAGAGGAGAGAAAGGAGGAGAGGTGTTCACCTGGCAGGAGCCAAGTGCATATTAAGACTTCAGCCGAGTAGGCGTTGTTTTATAGGCTCCTAATCAGCCAGTTGGCTTAGAAGGCGTAAATGGCTTGAGTTGCCAGATACCACTTTTTAGCAATACCATTGTATACATTATTATAGACTCCTAATCAGCCAGTTGGCTTAGAAGGCGTAAATGGTTTGAGTTGCCAGATACCACTTTTTAGCGATACCATTGTATACATTATTATTTCTTAAAAGTTGGTTTAGAATACCGGTAGTAGGTTTAGAAGGCGTAACATGAAATAATTAAGTAAAACAACATTGCATCATTCTGTTTATTATAAATATATAGAAAATAAATATACATTTCAATAATAATTGAGGAATATGCATATAATCATAACAGTACAGGAAATATATACACACAATTATGGAGATATATATAAAATAAAATATACATTTCAAATAGAAATAAATATACATTTCAATAATAATAGAAAATATGTATATAATCATAACAGTACAGGAGAAATATCACGCAAAATATATAAATACATTTCAATAATAATAGAAATATGCATATAATCATAACAGTACAGGAGAAATATCAAGCAAAATATATAAATACATTTCACTTTTTTTCAAAATACTAAACTCGGTCTTAATCGAGTTTACAATTACATCATTATTGCTCTGCATTACGCAGTATATGCGGCTTAATAATATTTCACCGCTTAAAGTATAGGGAAACCTGTTTTCGATATGAAGGGCTTTCATATCGTTCAGTACTATTTTTGTTCCCACTTTACAACCGGTTGGTAAGTCATCTTTAAATACGTCTAGAATACAATCAAAAGCACGCACAAAGAGTTCATCGTTAGCTACATTATTAAACACAAGTTTATAAACACGCTTTTCCAATCGAGGGTTTATTTCTACGGACTCGAGCTTTTAAATCGTGAACTCACTCAACATAACGGCAATTGAAATAATCTTCTAAATCGTTACGACAACTGCGCGTTATATAAAGAAATAGTTCTTCAGGGTGAACGGTGTAGGTGAGCTCAGCCTTGTACCGATCAATTGCTTTGTACCAAAGTTCATGGTATTTCAAAGAATCTAAACTTTTTAAATAAACGTCCAGCTCTAGACCATTCTCACCAGCCCTACACTCGGTAAACCCATCGAGGAGAGCGGTGTATGCGTATTCAAGTACTGTATCAAAATAAAGCATATCCGTAACACGCGCGTCTAATATAGGTTTCAGCTTACGGAATCCGACGATTTCAAACATTCTGTCGAGGGTGAAACGGTTTCGCGTAGGAACAAGAGCGTTATTATCAGAAGCATTCTTCCACATCAGCCGTATATCAATGCACGGCCGATCGTTATTTATACACAACGTACATACAACGGTGCATGAGGGTGCGTCACTAATCTGCTCTCTTGTACCTACGTTAGCAGGTATTTTATAACGATCTTCACTCCACTTCTCAACTATCACGAAGATTCTATTCATCTCCTCGACACTTAAATAAACCCGGTTGTTTGTTTGTCTACATTCCGTTTCCAGTACATAGCTAACGGTACCGGAATTACGCCTGAACACGCGCAACGATTTCGTCACGGACACATCGTACGAGGCGTTGAGAATGCTGCTCAAAAGAAGTTCCATCGTATTCGAGGAGCGCACGTCCACTCGGTTCAAGCTCTGAGATAACTATGAGCCGTGTGAGGCACGCAGGTAGGCAGGAACGGTTCGACGGGTGGTTGACTCGATGATACGTGAATGGGCTTGTTGGTATGATCCGCGAGTCATACCGAATTGTTGTACATATTTGTTTTTCCGGTACAAGAATTAATTTCATCACTACCAGCCTACGCATCAGACATTTTACCTCAGGATAAGAACTAGGAACATTTTATGTTTTACTAAACATCTTCACACTCCGGCGCACTATTTGAGAGGAACATATGTTCATATTTTTCCTTTCTGCCCATCAAACGATACTCGTCTCTAAAGTCTGTTAAAAACTCACGCAGGGCACTAGCCACAACCTCACTACGAACCTCATCATGATATGCGTTAATATAGTGATAAAAATACTTAAGATTGTCCATGATCACGAGATTCACATTTTCAGTCGTAGGGTATGAGTACTCGACATGGTGTAGTATGACGTAATACCGCTTGTCATACCACCTATCCGCAAGACTCATTATCCATACCTGCTGCTTCTCTTCTGCACGCGTTGTTTCTTTTACTTCACGGTGTATGTGAGACTTTATAAAGTTTAGCTCTGCAGCATACTTCAGCACATCGTCTGTGCAACGAAAGCCTTCAACGGTCTCACCAGAACATCCGTAGAGTATTTGTACATCTTGGAACTTCGCACAATCCAATGTGTTTTTAAAAGAGGCATAGGAGGGAGGAATAGGAAGTTTTTCGGTATCCACCACATCCTGACACTTTGTTGAATGCCATTTCATAAACGTTGTACAAGCAATATTAAAGGTAGCCATTTGAATACACGTCTGATCTGAATACACGTCTGATCTCTCGGGCTTACTGCAGTCGACTGACCACGCAGGGACTCCCAGATAGTAGCATGACTCACGGTCTTACAGTGGGCGGAGCTTAGAACTTTCACCTGCGCACACACACACACACACACACACACACACACACACACACACACACAAAGGAGAAAGTGAAAAGCTAATTGAAACATGATTTATTTAATAAACGAGATATTCAAGTTACATATATTTACAAATACGATTTAATAAACGAGATATTCAAGTTATATATATATTTACAAATACGTGTAATAAATCAATAGATACTTTACAAATACGTTTTAATAAACGAGATATTCAAGTTATATATTTATATATATTTACAAATACGTGTAATAAATCAATAGATACGATTATATACAAGACAAATACGTGTGAGTTAACAATAGAAGCATCATACGTTATGGTATCCAAAGGGTACGGTATCATAGGTACCAGGTAACTGGTAACGTTTCCTATAGGTGTTACGGCACACCTTCGTACCCCTAAGTTCCTTCACGCCCCCAGCTTCTGCGCCCGAAAATTGTGGGTGCCTACAATTAGTTGGGGAGGTTGTTCGCCCTCATCATCGTCCAAACATACGAGATCCTTCAACGATTCAAAGTTAACAACCCGTCCATTCGCATGGTTGAGCGTAATACCCTTTGCCTTCAAGATATATTTCATTTCCTCCCCCACCCTGACCCGTACCCCATAAGTCTTAGGTCCTGTTGAGACAAAAGAGTCTGCGTATGCGTTGTCCCCATACTCATCCTTGATCTCATCAGTGAGCTCGCCGAGGAACTCTCCAATAGCGGGCATGTATTCACCCTCCCTCTCTGTGAATATCACGCTATCTGTATCGGCATACAATACTCTCCGCCCAAGAGAATGCAATAGACCCCAAAGTTTTATACGGGCGTAGGCTGTTGTGAAGCTGGCCACAGGTATGTTTGTAACCCTTGAGGTATCTGTGGCAAATTCAGTGTTGTTGTACTTTATTATGTAAGTGTTACCTACATTCACGATCTCCATGACCTCTTTATCGGGAGCATTGGCATAATCCCAGATATCGCTATAACTTTGTGCCAAATGAATGCTCCCTCTGCCGGTATTCTGCGCAAATTTTCCCCATAGACTGTTTAGACACAACTTTGCACTAAAGCGCTTGCCAGGATTCTTTACAATTTGGGCACGATCAAGTTGTATACCTTCGCGGTCGCGGTAACGTTGAATATAGGCAGATTTTTCATCTTCGGTATCAACTCCTCGCGGATACCCTGATGCCTCAACCTTATCCTTCAAAAATGCGTTTATATATGGTGTGAAAAGGTTGGGTAGCTTCTGAAACCTCCACACCTCATGTATCTTCAGTATTCTATAACCATGGCGTACGGCTAGGGCCAGCTCAGGACTTGTATATACGCCTCTGATCTTACGCTGGTGGGGTATATGGTTACATTCGCCGTTATCCTCTTCCGCGCACATCACGCACAGGGGAAACATGAGCTTGTCGTCGATAACGACAGGTAAGATCGGCATCCAAAATTGGTGGGGGGGAGTACGTCTACGAAAGAGAGCCCAAAGTAACGATCATTCAAATTTTTGAAAATTCATTGATGGAGGGTAGGCTAGGTCCCACCAGTTTCTCAGGAGCGCCCACGGGGTACGGATTTTTCTTCATCACGTATGGGTATAAAGAACAGAAATCGTAGTAATTGAGCTTCACGCCCTCCGTAGGTGGAAAGTATAGTATGAATGGATTTGTACGTCCTCCAAACAAGCTATCACCACATTTGAGAGGATCCAGCACCATTGAACGCTTGATCGTGTTTATTTCCTCACGGTACACCTCGTCTGTCTCCATCCGTGCATCATATTCATGCTCCCACAAGACTTTGTGAGTGAACTGTGATCCTATAAGTTGATCGCGGGTGCGGGTCGATGCAAGACAGTCGGCAGGAGACCTACCGTGGATATCTCCGGCGATTCCGCACTCAGGACGGGGGCATCCATGCCACCAGCAACCGTTAAAGGAGTACACAGTCTTCACACCAGTGACAGTTTTCACTTAACCCATCAACCCCAAAAACACGTCCATTAATCTTAATGGGTACTTCACCCGTGTTGCGGGCGTGCTTTATGTATACACCTGTCTGTTGCTATAGGTGTATGAGCCAGTAAATAGCCTTGTGTCCGTAACTGCGGGGGTTGTTTCGGTGAATAATGGCTAAGGTGTCTTTAGGCATGAAGTTATTCTTGAACACCGTAAAACATAATGATGCGATGGTGGTTGCGACTTGCAGTGGATCGCATTTGAAACGGGCTATGTACATCCTTCTAAAGGCCTGGAAAATACTCTAAGGACGCGCACATCGTTCAGGCAATAACGCTCACATTCATAGCTATATTATAAGGGTTACTTTCATTAAAAATGTTGTAGTATCGATCAAAGTCTTCACGTTCATCCATACAGTCAAAATAATGTTTGGGCGGTGGTGGGCCTACGTAGTTTAAAGTCTCGCTGGTGAGGAAAGTATAAGGGAAGTATCCTTTGGAAACTTCAGCTGCTACTCCCATCACCTTGGGTAGCTTTGCTAATTTACAAGGTGTGAATAATAAAGTCTTTAAATTGTACATTGCCTCTTATTGCATCTGTATTAATTTGTTGCCTCTTTTCAATGGATCACCTGTAAATATCTCAGAGGATTCGTGTTCAAGCAACTCCTTATAAAGGAACTGCGTATCAAACTTTGCCCCGTTATGGGCGAGAATATACAGTCATTTTTTTGAACTTGTCGGCTAACTTGACAATATAGGACACAAATAGTTTCACAGGACTATCGCAGACATTCGTTTTAAAAATGTTTGTCCGTTTACCGCATTTGGGGCACTCGTCACATTCGATACCCATACACTCATCACAGATGGTCTGGCTCACAAGTAAATGTGGAATTACCTCTTTGGTTTCAGCGTTCGTATATGTTTCTATATCGTAGTACACAGTTATACAAGGGTTATTTTTAGGCTTAGCATCTTTCATATAACATACATGCTTTACTCCATCCGCCTTATATTCCTCCTGACATGTAGGACAGTGAATTACGTCACACTTGTGCTTAAATTTTCCCCAATGATCCATTGTGTGAAACATACCACATTCACAGATTCTCATTTTCCTGCACGTGCCAATTGATTTATGGAAATCAAAACAGCTATTATTGAAAAATGTGCGTCTACACACATCACAGTCTCTCTTCTCAGCGTCAACTACACGGCTTTCACATTGGTGCTTTTACACTGCTCACATACCATGTGACATTCTTTACAATGTCCACAATATCATCCGCAAACTCGAGGCACCCCTTACACAAATCATGATGTCTCCCATATTTTCGACTTTTGTCATAACTCGCGTAAAGCCACCTTATATTACGGATGGGGAGATACGTTGTCCCTGACAATCCTAAAATAAGTAGGGGTCTTGTACGATCTCTCATACAGCTTTTAAAAACATACACAGTCCTACGACGATCATCCAGCCCAAATACAACTATACGAACATTCATATCCTGTTCTACCCTTCTCAACTCTTCAGGACCCATATTACAGTCAAATTCAAGTTCACAGTCTACAGCTAATTTACGGGCACGCGCCACGACCGTAGGCAACCAAATTTTTGTGGCCTGTGTATTTTGTACAGTAAACATACGTGCTAAGAGTACTGCTATAAAGCCGCAACCACGATCGACGTTTATATGCTTTCGGTAAATAATCGGAGAATTGAAGTTAATAGTATACGGTATGGCACTATGACCCGCAACACGGAATACACGATCAATATTTACCGTGAAGTTGTCCATATTAAAGGCTATACTACTTTGGGCGGCTTGCATTATACGTCCTAATATATATTCCACATCTTCAGCCGCCAAACGTCTAAATGGTACTATCACCCAATAATCGTCTACATCACCGTCATCTGACCCGAATCCAAAGGACAGACACGTCCTGACTTCACGCTCGTCGCGATTCTGAAGAGCAAACTCTATAATACGCTGTACAACCCGGCGTAGCCCGCGCTCAATTCCATTGCTATACATGGCTCTAGGGTCGACCCTGACTCTATACCGATTTCTAGTCAAGGCTGGGGTGGGGGCTGCGGATCGCACCAATTCGATCGTTATATCATCCTCAGCAGAACAGGGTGCAACTGTGACGGATGAATTAGTGGATATATTAGCGGAAGGTGTTGCTGGGGGGCATGTTGCGTAGGAGGTTGAGGGTTGGGGATCTATTATTGTAGACTTAACAGAACGGGGGGCGGCGGATGAATAAGGGAATATATTAGCGGGAGGTGCTGCTGTGGGGCTTGTTGCGTAAGAGGTTGAGGGTTGGGGACCTATTACTGGTGCAACAGGCGCGTATTTCGGGCGCTTTATACCTGACGTGGGGTTCTCATACCTCCGCTTTGGACGTGCTACCGGTATCGCTGGTGAGGGTTCGTTGGCAGGGGAGGAGATCACAACTACACTGTCGTCGAGGTCATCCGTAATGTCAATGATGGGGTGCTCTACCTCATCGTCATTCACGGTTCTGTGGGAGAAGAAATATAAGGAACAGCACTCAAAATTTGTAATGTTTTGTAAATGACCCACTTAGGAGTGTGACGTGTTAGAAATGGACTCTGTAGAAAAATTCAGATTCACGAGCCCATCCACATGTATTATATCTGGACCTACAGGATGTGTAAAACTGTGTTTATGCTTAAAATCATATAGAATTCGTGATACCCAGCTCAGGCCCTTACTTTTTGATCCAAGCTGTGTGCACATGTACGCTAAGCTACGTATAGCCCATTCTGATGGAACGGTCTGCGATGACAAATATGCTGTATACCCTGAAACAAACTTTCTGCACTCCATATTCAACCAGTGTGACGTATATTTAAATCAGACCAACATATCGGCAGGCACGGGGTACTATCATCTACGAGCCTATCTGGAAAATGTCCTCAACTTTTCCAAAGAAGCGAAGGCTACCTTTTTAAGTGCCGAGGGATATTATCAAACTAAAGATGAAAATAGTATAAAGGACAAATTTAAAAATTCTAAAAAGAAAATATACGAGTGTTTTGGACGGTTGCACACAGATTTCACTTTCCAGGAGAAGTTGCTTGTGAACGGGGTGGATATGAAAATAAAGCTCACCCGCACGAGTCCTGAGATCTGCTTAAATCTGGATGCTGATCAAGAAGAGGGTGCAAAGCCCGTTGTGGTTCACATTATGGACACATACCTCCGCGTACGGCGAGTGAAATTAAGTTCACCAAAACAACTAGAAATTGAGAAAAATTTACTAAACGCTACAGTGAAATATCATATTAACAGAGTGCAAATCAAACTATATACGGTTCCTGCAGGGTTGGCATCGAAGCAGATAGAAAACATTGCCCTGGGAAATCTTCCTAAAAGGATATTAATCGGCATGCAGGACCATGCTTCGGCGAATGGAAAATATAAAAAGAGTGCCTTTAAATTCGAGAATTTCGGACTTAAAAATATAACTCTATACGTTAATGGCACTGCTTTGGGTGGAACAATGGGTACGGACTATTCATCAGACGCTGTGTTACCTCTTTGCGCCAGAGCCTATAGTAATCTGACCCATATTGCAGGTGATTGTGATGAGCTTGGTAATGGGGTAACGCAGGAAGAATTCATTGATCAATTTAACCTTTATCCGTTTGACATTACACCTGACTTATCTGCTAGCGTAAATACCCATTTAACCCCACAGCAGAGCGGAAACATCTCAGTGCGGCTGGAATTCGCCAAGCCTATAGACGCTCCTATTAGTGTACTAGTATATCTCGAATCGCAAGCCCTAATAGAAGTAGATAGATTTAGGAGCGTTATCACTGACTTTTAAAATGGATGCTAATACACTTCAGAAAGTAATGGAGCGAGTCACACGTTCCAAATTTATCGGCGTGTTTGCGAAGAATGAAACATTGAGTTTGCCAAGTACGCGAGAATGCGGTAGTCTTATTGTGAACAAAGATGTCATCGGTAATGAAGGGATTCACTGGATCGCTGTCTATTTTAAAAATAGACAGCGCATGTACTATTTTCATTCACTCGGTACTCAACCCTGGAGTGACCCTATTATTGTAAAATTTCTCGCTCAGTTACATATTCCCGAAGTTGTATGGAACCCATTTCGTATACAAGGATATTTTAGTAATGTTTGCGGAAAGTACTGCGTCTCATTTCTCACGCATGTCATGTGATAAAGAATTTATAAATTTTTTAAATTTATTTGACCCGTGTCACACTCGCCGA
Organism: Bathynomus jamesi; assembly: GCA_023014485.1. NCBI lineage: Eukaryota > Metazoa > Arthropoda > Malacostraca > Isopoda > Cirolanidae > Bathynomus > Bathynomus jamesi. Next base: position 189,549 of record JAJOZX010000226.1, read on the forward strand.
AACGATGAAATGCTATGCAGACAGATAAAAATCCGCTTTCCAATTGTACGTACTCGTTGTATAGTATAATGTTTTTGTTCGTATATTTGTAACGGTATATTCTGTAGTTGGTTATTGTACTGATTTCTTTCATTTAATAAATTTATGAAAATATATTGTGTCTTCTTATCCCAAAAAGATCGAAAAACACTTACATTATTTCGGTGTGACATTGTTGACTGATCAGTATATCCTCTGTATTCATGACACGAGATTCTTCAAAAGATTGTATAACACGTGTCAAATCCTCATCGGACCTTAAAGGGATAATGTTCATTCTTTTAAAACATATACAGAGTATGCAGACAGATCCCCATTATGTGAAGATATCTTTGACTCATTTAAGAGGAATAACATTGATTGCCATAAAAAATTTCGATTTTAGCATAATGGGGATAAGAAGTAAAACCAAATAACATTGATTGACATAAAAAATTTTGGCCAGTATCTATTTGACGAGATACTACAGCCCATCCATATATATATAAAATCGAATTATAGACACTTACATTTCTATGGTAGTCCCTTGCGTCGGATTGTAAGGAGCGTCACTGCAAATATCTTCTACGGTTTGCGTTGGGAATAATTCATCACGGTCAATTGCGTTAAAAAGACTAATTGTCGTTAATGCCGCAGTGTCACTTTCTTCATACAAATCTGGGGAGACGTACAGATCCATGGTGGAGGATGTGTGACATTGCTGACTGTTCAGTATATCCTCTGTATTCATGACACGAGATTCTTCAAAAGATTGTATAACACGTGTCAAATCCTCATCGGACCTTAAAGGAATAATGTTCATTCTTTTCAAACATATACAGAGTATACAGACAGATCCCCATTATGTGAAGATATCTTTGGTTCATTTAAGAGGAATAACATTGATTGCCCTAAAAAATTTCGATTTTAGCATAATGGGGATAAGAGGTAAAACCAAATAACATTGATTGACATAAAAAAATTTGGGCGAGTATCTATTTGACGAGATACTACAGCCCATCCATATATATATAAAATCGAATTATAGACACTTACATTTCTATGGTAGTCCCTTGCGTCGGATTGTAAGGAGCGTCACTGCAAATATCTTCTACGGTTTGCGTTGGGAATAATTCATCACGGTCAATTGCGTTAAAAAGACTAATTGTCGTTAATGCCGCAGTGTCACTTTCTTCATACAAATCTGGGGAGACGTACAGGTCCATGGTGGAGGATGTGTGACATTGCTGACTGTTCAGTATATCCTCTGTATTCATGACACGAGATTCTTCAAAAGATTGTATAACACGTGTCAAATCCTCATCGGACCTTAAAGGAATAATGTTCATTCTTTTCAAACATATACAGAGTATACAGACAGATCCCCATTATGTGAAGATATCTTTGGTTCATTTAAGAGGAATAACATTGATTGCCCTAAAAAATTTCGATTTTAGCATAATGGGGATAAGAGGTAAAACCAAATAACATTGATTGACATAAAAAATTTTGGGCGAGTATCTATTTGACGAGATACTACAGCCCATCCATATATATATAAAATCGAATTATAGACACTTACATTTCTATGGTAGTCCCTTGCGTCGGATTGTAAGGAGCGTCACTGCAAATATCTTCTACGGTTTGCGTTGGGAATAATTCATCACGGTCAATTGCGTTAAAAAGACTAATTGTCGTTAATGCCGAGGTGTCACTTTCTTCATACAAATCTGGGGAGACGTGCAGGTCCATGGTGGAGGGAATGATTATTCACTGACGCGAAAATAGCTACTGTTACTCTCAACTGAAAAATAGCCCCTTTTATATGCACAATCGACAAGCTCCGCCCCAAAAGACCAGATGTTCGTAGTGATTGGCTGCCGATGTAGCTGGGTGGAGCTATGACGTGTACCAATCCGCTATAACGGGACCGGACGAGTAACATATATATAAAATCGTGTTTCTTGTGAATAAATTATAGACACTTACATTTCTATGGTAGTCCCTTATATTATATTTTTATTTACTTACAAGTTATTAGTATTGTTTTCACAAATTCTTGTGTTAACATAATTTCAATTGTTAACTTATTTTATAATAAAGAAATATATCCTAATTATATTTTTAAAAGAGCATTCGGTTTCCACATTAAACTGTGGGTCTAAGGTGGCGTGAAAACTTTATCCGTTGTCACTCTTCGAGCTAGTTGTTATTATTACTAAAGAGAAAATCATGCATGCTTTTCGGTCATACTACTGACTCGGTTCAAATGATGCATTAACATGCTTTTCGGTCATACTACTGACTCGTTTCAAATGATGCATTAACATGCTTTTCGGTCATACTACTGACTCGGGTCAAATGATGCATTAACATGCTTTTCGGTCATACTACTGCCTCGGGTCAAATGAACCTGTTATTTTAAATCCGTTTCAATAATCCTTTTATGTTGAAATGTGGAAGAGTAAGCAGCGACTCCCTGACGAGATGTATTTCGATCCACAGAACAGCTGTTCACATTATAGGACTTTTGATACTGATTCCGGTTTCAGAATTTTTCTATCACCCATAGTTTTCGAGAAAATAATAATATTTCCATTTACTCAGAGTTTCCCGCATCATTAGTCAATAATGTAAAAGAGAGGATATAAAGAAATATATCCTAATTATATTTTTAAAAGAGCATTCGGTTTCAACGTTAAACTGTGGGTCTAAGTTACGCGTAAATATAAAATATTTTCATTGTAGAAATAATAATAATAATAATGATAATAAGAATTGATGTGAAAGGTGATTGATTTAAGCAGTTAAGATGTAGTTATAAGAATATGACACCATACAAATTACGCGTAAATATAAAATATTTTCATTGTAGAAATAATAATATAAGAATTGATGTGAAAGGTGGTTTTTGTTCAAGTAGACGAAGAAAGGTTGACTCTCGCCCAGAAAATGGTCTCTAGGGGGACGATTCGAAATGACCTAGTTTCTGCCTTTCCTCGTGTGCGTGTGTGTTGTGTGTGTGTTTGCACGAGTGGTTTATTCGTTTATTATATATATATATATATATATATAATATATATATATATATATATATACGGGTTTGGAGAATGACAAGCGTGTGTTTCATAAATTTATTTTCATTTGGAGAGAAGGGAGACTTATCAGGGATTGGGGGGAAGGTCTCTCAACCAGCAGGTGTTCTTCGAAACCGACCCCGTTATAGCGGATTGTGTTTTGGCTAATTTCAATTGATTAATTTCTTTAAATTTCGTTTTTTTCAATTTTCTTCGCAAGGGAATGAGGCTCTGTGTGTTTCATAAATTTTCATTTCGTTTGGAGTGAAGAGAGACTTATCAGGGATTGGGGGGAAGGTCTCTCAAACATCAGGTGTTCTTCGAAACCGACCCCGTTATAGCGGATTGTGTTTTGGCTAATTTCAACTTTTAAATGAATTGTTTCGTAAATTTTCATTTCGTTTCGTGACTTAAATTTTTATTATAAAAATTAAATGTGTAAAAATTATTTATTTAGTAAACAGAATTTAATTGGTTTCATCTACCGTCATATATTGTGGTACACTATTTAAATGTGACGATTCGAGTTGACACAGAGTCTCCTTTTCCTCGTGTGCGTGTGTGTGTGTGTGTGTGTGTGCACGAGTTGTTTATTCGTTTATTATATATATATATATATATATATATATATATATATATATATATATATATACACACACATCAAGAGCGGTCTGGAAGGAAGATCTCTCATGTCGTCCGACCCCGTTATAGCGGATTGGATTTTGGCTAATTTCAACTTTTAAATTAATTTTTTCGCAAATTTTCATTTCGTGTGTGTGTGTGTGTGTGTGTGTGTGAGCACGAGTTGTTTATTCGTTTATTATATATATATATATATATATATATATATATATATACACACATCAAGAGCGGTCTGGAAGGAAGATCTCTCATGTCGTCCGAACCCGTTATAGCGGATTGTGTTTTGGCTAATTTCAACTTTTAAATGAATTGTTTCGTAAATTTTCATTTCGTTTCGTGACTTAAATATTTATAATAAAAATTAAGTGTGTAAAAATTATTTATTTAATAAACAGAATTTAATTGGATTCATCTACCGTCATATATTGTGGTACACTATTTAAATGGATGATTAATATATGGTTTTTGCTATCTGGAACACATGGCGCTATCTGGCAACTGAATACATGGCTCTATCTGGCAACTCAGCCAGAATAGAGGTTTATAAAAGACCGAGAAATGACTGACGGAGTCATTCAAGCTCGGCTCCCAGCCGAGCAAGGACCTCTGGTCCTTCTCTTTCTGGCCCTTTGGGAAAACCCCTTAGAGGCCTCTTAGGTTAGATAAACGAAAATAACTTGGGGGAGAACTCCCCCTCCAAGTTGCATGCCTTGCAATCAAAGGCAACTACTCTCTCTCTCTCTCTCTCTCTCTCTCTCTCTCTCTCTCTCTCTCTCTCTCCTTCAGGTGTACCCCCCCCCCCTTGGCTCAGCCAACTGGCTGATTAGGAGCCTATAAAACAACGCCTACTCGGCTGAAGTCTTAATATGCACTTGGCACCTGCCAGGTGAACACCTCTCCTCCTTTCCCTCCTCTTTTCTCTCCTTTCTGGCCCTTTGGGGGGAATAGCTTGGGGGAGAACTCCACCTCGAAGTTGCATACCCCTTGCAACCCCGGTTGGCAACAAAGGGCCCTTTCGGGTATTTTTTTTCTTTTTGTTCTTTTTTTCTTTTTTTTCTTTTTTTCTTTTTTTTTTCTTTTTTTTCTTTTTTTTCTTTTTTCTTTTTTCCTTTTTTTTCTTGTTTTTGCAACACCCCCACCCCCTTTGCAACAACCCCCACCCCCCCTTTGCAACATTACGTAATCATTTGCAACATTCTTGCACTCTAACCTTTTGCGGCTATACTACTGAAGTGTATAAATCACGTAAGAGCGAAACCATAAATAATTCAATTTAGAATGAATGAAATGGCTTGTATTTTTCAGACTGTAAACATTTCTTCTTCCTGAAATTTAGAACTCAAGTGCACTCAGAGGAGAAACCAAAAGATTGAAACGAGAATTTTAACGTAAGAGTAATACAATGCAGACGTGTGCATTAGGGTGGAGCGAAAAATACCTTTTTTCTAGTATGAAGTTCTAATAGTGATTAAACGTTGCATTTAGTGGACGAAATATGCCTGCCAAAATATGAGTTAATTTGTTTAAAATTTTCAGCTGCCACGAGGGGGCTAAAGTTAACACAATTTTGTGTAAAAAGGAAAAAAATGCTTCTATTTTAGGTTTGTCAAACTATTATAAAATTTTATCTTAGAATTATCTAATAGATTGATTAAGATTTTTAAATGATAGGAATTTGTTTTGTAAAAATGCCTTTTCATATGCTTAATATCTTCAGCTGCCACAAGAGAGCTGAATTTAACACAATTTAGAGTAACTGAGTCATGTTGAGACTACACTGAATGTTGTGGGGGAGGGTTTGGGGAGGGTTGTGGGGGAGGGTTTTGGTGTGAAGGAATTTCTTTCTGTGAGTCATTAGAACAGTGTGTTAACACTTGTCTTCTTATGTAGTAGGCCTAGTCGCTCAGTTGATCGGAGAGTTTTTTAATATGATTGGAATATTATAAAACTTTATTTTAAAGTGATTTTTATAGAGATAATATTGATTTTATTATAAAATGCTTGTTATAATGTATTATATAATTTTAGTTTATTTATATAATATATTATATATTTATATAATATATTATATATACTTATAAAATATATTATATATATTAATTATATAATGTTTGATGTTACAGGATATTTGTGATTGTGAATTTTCTTAAAAATATTATGGCATCAAATACTAAATATAAACATTTCACTAGAGAACATATGAAGTGTGCCATATTTGAAGTACCTTGTGAGATGAGTGATATGCAACTACCAACTTATAACTGCACTATGAAAGATTACCTGTTCACAAAACATTTAGTGAAGGAGCAGATGAATAACAAGGAGCCTTCATTTTCTGAAATAGCAGAGGCAGTTTCCAAAAAGGTAGAAAATATTTGGAAGAAGGCCTCTTTGCCTATAGTTTCACATACACGCGTTTTACAGATGATGCGAGTGTACCATGATAAATACAGGTCCTTATTAAAGCCATACAAGTCACGCAAGGATCAGCCTAAGTACAAAAATCAGTTTGAAGAATTTGAAAACTCTTCAAAATGCACTTTGTTTGACATCTGCACCTGCAAATGTAAGGAGTTTAGGAGATGCTCACGTGAAAAGAGTAAGAAAGTCCCTCCAAAAGAGCAGGATTTTTTAAATGACCAACGAACACGCAGAATAATGGTGATAGGAAGCATTGACATAGCACACACAAGACGATTACAAGCAAGAGAACATCGAAAGGAAATGGAAAAAGCACGTCTGGAATCCTCACAAACAACTAGTGCTGCTATAACCAATACGTCCAACTTACAAATCGAAACAGAGACAAGTGAACTTCAACAACTAGAAGAGATATCTGAAGATAATGAGGAAGATACAACCTCGACTCAATATGTAATATCAGAACAACAGATGCGTGAGCCACTGCCTTCATTAGCAATTACCTATGATAGATTTAAAATGTCGGACAGAGCTGGGGCTGTTATTGCTTCTGCAGTATTGACAGATCTTAAAATTGTTACTCCCGAAGACAAAGGGAATATTATAGACAGAAGTAAGCTAAGACGTGAAAGACAAAAACAGAGAAAGGAACTACAACAGATAGGAGAGCCAAAAACCATGCGGGGATTATACTTTGATGGCAGAAAGGATAAAACAATGATTCAATCCAGGAGAGTGATGGCTCTAACCACCAAAGAACCTATGGAAAAACTATACGCACTCACAACATGGTATCATATGTGGTACATTTATTTCATAATTAAATATAAATTATTAATTAATTGAATTAAATATCTATACAAAATTGCCTCGGGATTAGCGACATAGCCTATTGGGAATGAAATAATTGAATTGCCATACGTACAAAGAACCTGTATGTATGAATCAGCCTCACATAGCAACAAGAAAACCCAATTTATTGTTTAGTCTACCAAAGGAGTAGCCCAAACAAAAATTTTGCTAGTTCGGCAAATAATACACCAGAACCAAGGAACGGCTCTCAGGGCTGTTTATGTTACAGCGAAGCTTTAAACTGGGAGGATGTCTTTGTCCCCCTCTAGTTCTGAGTGAATTCCTTATAATATAAAACCTAAGACTATAAAAGGATAGGCCTATTCCTTCAGGGGTTTATATAGTGACTGCCTATATTAATTACCTTAAGTAAATTCGTCGCGAAACTCGATCGGGGGCCCTACACCGAGATGATCGTAACGCCCTACATCGAAGCAAACAAAGACCCAACAAAAATAAGGTGAGGCAAATTATTTTCATTCTAGTATACTGTACGTCGCGCAAATCCCGACGCTAGAATTACCGTAATCACTTAAAATAAAAAGGTCCTTTAAACACCTACATATTCATAACTCTCTAACGAAAAAGCATAGGGCTTTTGTCGGTAACCCTCCACTGACGTCTGTTGGAAATTTCCAACGGATGAGGGCACAGGCAATCAACCCATAGCCCTATATAGTTTTTTCATATGGTGGCCCTGTGAAGGGGAACTAACCCCTCTAAAATTTACACTGACACACGTAGTGGCTAGGCTTAACTCAGTAGGCCTAACCCTAATTTCAACCATAACCCCACTATAGTTTTTTCATATAGTGGCCTAAAACTGGGAACCGATTCCTTTACCTTTACACTAATCGAAAACAAAGGCTTGTTCATTTAACAGGCATAACTTATTTTAGGTCCTAAAATAATAGGCCCGCAACATTAAGCCTATTTAATAGGTCCTACTCTTCAAATTCAAACTAAGCCTTGTTAATTTAACAGGCTTAACTCATTTGAGGTCCTATAAAATAATAGGCCCAAACATAAGCCTATTTGATAGGCCCAACAAATAGGCCTATTTAGTAGGCCCACCTAACTTTACCTTACATAATAGGCCTACCTCTTAAAGTAGGCCTTACTCTTTACACTCAAGGCCTATCCTAATTAAAAACACTAAATTTATAATTGAACCTGTGGTGTAGGTTATAAAATTTATTTCAGCAATTTAACTTACTCATTAACATCACAAATTCGACTCAGACCTGTAACATCACAAAATTCGACTCAGACCTAAAGCAATTGCACGAATTCAAACCTACACCCACCTAACACCTATTCCAATTCCTATTTGACATAGGCCCAACCTATTCCAAGTCCTATTTGACATATAGGCCCAACCTATTTCAAGTCCTATTTGACATATAGGCCCAACCTATTTCAAGTCCTATTTGACATATAGGCCCAACCTATTCTAAGTCCTATTTGACATATAGGCCCAACCTATTACCTATTCGAAGTCCTATTTGACATATAGGCCCAACCTATTACCTATTCGAAGTCCTATTTGACATATAGGCCCAACCTATTACCTATTCGAAGTCCTATTTGACATATAGGCCCAACCTATTCTAAGTCCTATTTGACATATAGGCCCAACCTATTACCTATTCGAAGTCCTATTTGACATATAGGCCCAACCTATTCCAAGTCCTATTTGACCAATATAGGCCCAACCTATTCCAATTCCTATTTGACCAATATAGGCCCAACCTATTCCAAGTCCTATTTGACCAATATAGGCCCAACCTATTCCAAATCCTATTTGACATATAGGCCCAACCTATTACCTATTCCAAGTCCTATTTGACATATAGGCCCAACCCACCAAGTCCTATTTGACCAATATAGGCCCAACCTATTCCAATTCCTATTTGACATATAGGCATAAAACAGACAAGGCTTGATATAAGGGTCTCAAATGCAACGTTTGAGGGTCTTTACTCAGCCAAATTGATTAACCTAACCCAAAACCAAAAAATAAAACCCTATAACAAAATACTGTACACATTTACACACACATACGTACGGTACAGTATATAAATATATACATACGACTTCAAACATCCAATTCTTCTTTTTAAAGAAGAATCACACAACATTTCATCAACAAACACACACACACACACGTACGGTACAGTATATAAATATTACATACGACTTCAAACATCCAATTCTTCTTTTAAAAGAAGAATCACAACAGATTTCATCACCAAAACATACATACACACACACACACGTACGGTACAGTATATAAATATATACATACGACTCCAAACATCCAATTCTTCTTTTAAAGGAAGAATCACAACAGATTTCATCAACAGACACATACATTCCTTGCAAACAGATTGGATTCCTTCAAAACCCCAAACCTTCCAGACCTACCTGTAGGATATACAACATTTACTCATTCATAACTACGGGTATTAATTTCATTGGAGTGGTGAATCCAAGTTTTGAAGACCAACTGGATTCGGAGGAATGATACACACACACACACACACACACACACATACACGCACACACACACACAACACACACTACTCTTTCAATGTGTCTCAAACACAACAACCTGTCTAAACATAACCAAGGATCGGAGAGTAAAAGCTTTTATTGCTGCGCTCTGATTCTGTGCACATAATTTGTGCCAAAAATTATATGGTTAGACAGTGACACGTACAACAACTACTTACTCCAAGGGCCTTGGCCTACCCTTGGCCATAGCCAACAAATCATTAAAGGGCTGATGGCCTACCCTTGGCCATAGCCCAACAAATCATCAAGGGCTGTGGCCTACCTTGGCCATAGCCCAACAAATTCATCAAAGGGCTGATGGCCTACCTTGGCCATAGCCCAACAAATTCATCAAAGGGCTGATGGCCTCCTGGGCCATAGCCCAACAAATCATCAAGGGCTGGCCTACCTTGGCCATAGCCCAACAAATTCATCAAAGGGTGATGGCCTACCCTTGGCCATAGCCCAACAAATCATCAAAGGGTGATGGCCTACCCTTGGCCATAGCCACAAATTCATCAAAGGGCTGATGGCCTACCCTTGGCCATAGCCCAACAAATTCATCAAAGGGCTGATGGCCTACCCTTGGCCATAGCCCAACAAATTCATCAAAGGGCTGATGGCCTACCCTTGGCCATAGCCCAAAAATTCATCAAAGGGCTGATGGCCTACCTTGGCATAGCCCAACAAATTCATCAAAGGGCTGGCCTACCTTGGCCATAGCCCAACAAATTCATCAAAGGGCTGATGGCCTACCTTGGCCATAGCCCAACAAATTCATCAAAGGGCGATGGCCTACCCTTGGCCATAGCCCAACAAATCACAAGGACTGATGGCCTACCTTGGCCATAGCCCAACATATTCATCTAAGGGCTGATGGCCTACCCTTGGCCATAGCCCAACAAAATCATCAAAGGGCTTGGCCTACCTTGGCCATAGCCCAACAAATTCATCAAAGGGCTGATGGCCTACCCTTGGCCATAGCCAACATATTCATCAAGGGCTGATGGCCTACCCTTGGCCATAGCCCAACAAATCATCAAAGGGCCTTGGCCTACCTTGGCCATAGCCCAACAAATTCATCAAAGGGCTGATGGCCTACCCTTGGCCATAGCCCAACATATTCATCAAGGGCTGTGGCCTCCTTGGCCATAGCCCAACAACACATTGGTCTTGTGGCCTCCCTTGGCCAGAGACCAAACAACAAGGGTCTTGTGGCCTCCTTTGGCCAGAGACCAAACAAAAAGGGTCTTGTGGCCTCCCTTGGCCATAGGCCAAACAACACAAAAACAGTACAGGATTCAAAGCCCCAAGCCCTCCAGATCTACCTGTGGAGGAGTAAATTTACTCCACTAAAACTACGGGTATTGACTAGTCTGAAGTGGTAGGAGGTTTGAATACAGTACAAACTCTTTCTAATTCTCCTAAATTAAATGAACAAATAACAAAAGACAACAATGGGAACATTGAACCAAACAATTACACGAAAACACTTGGAATGCTTTGGTTTTTAAAACAGAATTCCGAACACGATGACACTCTTTGCACAAAGAGTTATAACTTAAATCCAAATGCCGATACAAAAAGACAAGTGCTTTCAGAATCATCCAAAATTTTCGACCCCATTGGATTATATTTACCAGCAACCATAAGATCCAAAACCCTTTTGCAAGACTTATGGAAAAAGAAAATTGATTGGGATGAACCACTTTCAGTGGAAGACCAACTTCATTGGAAAAAATTAGCCACAGACTTGAACAAAGTTCAAGACATCTACGTACCAAGATGTGCTGGCTACAGATTGAAATCGCAAACACTACACATTTTTACAGATGCCAGCACACAAGCTTATGGGTGTTGTGCCTATTTAACAAGTGAAAATGAAAGTAACTTGGTTTATTCAAAGGCAAAAGTGGCACCCTTAAACCAAAAGAAAACTGTACCACAACTTGAATTATTAGCTGTCTCATTGGGAGTTAAAACAGCAACTTTCTTTCACAAGTGTATAAAGAAGTTGACATAACAAACATTTACTTAAGGACAGACAGTCAAATTTGTCTAACATGGGTGACCAACACAGATACAACTTCTTGCAAAATATTTGTGAAAAACAGACTAACAGAAATCAAAACTGCAAACACAAACCTTGGTATCAAATTTAGGTACATAAAAACAAGAGAATCCTGCAGACTTTTTGACAAGAGGGCTCTCTTACAAGCTGTTGAAAACAAATAAAATCTGGTATGAAGGGCCCGAATGGCTAACATGTGAGGATCTTTGGCCAGCCAAAGTAGTTAACCTCACACTCAACTCTACAACAACTGAAAAGATCACTGAGGACAAACCTATATTTGACTATCACCTTTATTCAGACCTAAACAAACTCTTGAGAATTACAGTCTATTGCTGCAAGTTTGTCAATAGCTACCTTCTCAAACACTGTCCTCAGAAAGCCTTTTCTAACTTAACAGAAACTGCAACAAAATACTGGCTCAAACAGATACAAGCTTCAGAATTTGACAAGGAGTTGAAGTATCTTAGGTCCAGTAGCACATTAAACAAAGGTATTCCTTCACTTGTCATGGATCTAAATCTGTACCTGGATACAGAGGGTCTGATAAGGTGTAAAGGAAGGCTTAACAAGTCAACTTTGACTTACAACTCTAAGCACCCAATTCTTCTTCCAAGGAGAAATCACTTCACAAAACTCATCATCAGGGATACCCACAACAAAATACACCACATGGGAGTCCCACAAACCCTGACAGAGCTGAGAAAACTTACTGGCTACCAAAGGGTAGAACTGAAACAAAGAAAATTTTAAACACATGCATTCCTTGTAAACGTATCCATTCACGACCCTTTAAGACCCCAAGCCCTCCAGACCTACCTGTGGAACGAGTAACATTTACTCGGCCATTTGAAACCACGGGTATTGACTACACTGGAGCGGTAAATGTGAGTTTTGGAGACAAAATGGATTCAAAGGAATACAAAGTGTACATTGTACTCTTCACCTGTGCTGCCACACGTGCCATATGTCTAGACATAGTAGAAGATCTGACAGCAGAAGCTTTTATTGCTGCTTTCAGACGATTTTGTGCACACAATTCTGTACCCAAAACTATATGGTCAGACAATGCCACATACTTCAAATCTGGTGAAAGAATTATTCATCAGATTTGTGACAGTGAAACAGTACAAACTCATTTAACCAAACACAACATAACCTGGAAGTACATTCCTGTTAATACACCATGGTATGGTTCAATTTGGGAAAGAAACATACAAACTGTAAAGAACTGCCTTAAAAAGACTATTGGGACAAAACATCTACAACTTTTTGAACTCATGACTATTCTGTCAGAAATTGAAAATGTTGTCAA